>OU015746.1:101225093-101251766 GCA_907169655.1 Acomys percivali | reverse complement strand
GAGTTCTCAGGCTTACTTTCTTTGGGACAGGTGGGATCTGGGGATGATGAGTTGGTTTGGTTTTTGTTGTTTTGTTGTTTGCATTCTTACACGTTCCTTTACTCATCTTGCTAACCCTGGCATTGTGTGGTAGTGTCTGGTGTTATTCACTGGTCATTGAGAGTGGGTAGTTGGTGAGTTATCCCTGTGGGGATCAGGGAGTTCTTCTCTGGAAGAGACAGGAGACCTGGATCCTTTGCTCCAGGCAACCTGCTCCAGGATACTTTGTTTTACATCTTAAGCTCCTGACTGGGTCAGCAGAGGTAGGCTTCTGCCTGATTCTGCTCATTTTACTGAGGGGATTAAGACTAGCTGTGTTGGGGGCTGCTGTTTAATTTTCTGTTCCGACCCCTTGGAGCAATCCAGCCTCTCCCAAGTGTGTAGGAGACTGGGCCTTTTTCTGCCCAATTGTCCAGGCCACAGACAGGTTCCTGCCCTAATCAGTCTAGGTACGCACTTTTGCAGCTCAGTCCCACTGAGCAATGGCTGCAATTTAGACCCTGTTCCAGATCTCCAGGCTGTCTCGCTTCTCCCAGGAGCATGGGAGTCCCTGCTGTGCCATGAGGACTGTCCTGACTAGGTTTTATCAGCCCAATTTTGCATGCTTGATCGGCTGAGGCCGGCTGCCTGGCTCTGGCCAGACCTGCCCAGATTGCAGACGCTGTTTCTGGGCTGCTTGGCTCCAGTTGGACTGCCCAGATCGCATCCTGTCTCTGGGTACTCTGGGCTTTGGCGAGGCCTCTGGGGCTCTCCATAGACTGGGGATGGGGCGGGTGGGGGTGTCTGAGGACAGATTCACTTGTTTCCTTGAGTCTTTCCCAGGCCAGGGGCTCTGGTGTTCCACTGTCTCACACACTGAGCCTGGTCTATAGAGGCTGGCTGGTGGGTTCTGTTCCAAAGTCTGGAGAGTGTGTTCAGGTCCTCCTTGGGCTGTTGTTTATCCCAGGGCCAAGCCTACATGTGGTCTGCACTGTGCAGGACTCCACTCACCTAGTGTTCTCCAGTTCTTGCAGTCTGTGGCTCCCAATTTGGTGCCTGGTCTCCATGCAATAGATCAGATACAGTGCGTGATATGTGCTGCCATCTTGGAACTCTCCATGCAATTTTTGTAAGTCTGGCTTATTTCATTTAATATAATGATCTCTAGTTCCATCCATTTTCCTGGAAATGTGACAATTTCATTAATCTTTATAGACAAATAAAATTTCATTCTGTCTATGTACCCACATTTCCTTCTCATGGATACATTCATCTAGTGATAGACATCTAGGCTAATCCCATTTCTTAGTCATTGGGAATATTGCAGTGATAAACATAATAAGCATTTCCAAATATCTGTACTATGTTGTCTTGGAGTGCTATATACCCAGGAGGCTTATTGCTGAATCATATTGTAATTCTGAATTTGTATAATAATATAGTGATTTAAAATTTTATTGGTATCTATGTGTGTCTATGTGTATATATGTCAGGTATGTTCAGGTTCTCATGGAGGCCAAAAGAGGGTGTGGGATCCCCTGGAGCTGCAGTTACAAGTGGTGGTGAGTACCCAACATGGGTACTGGGATTTGAACTCTGATCCTTTGGAAGGGCCATAAACTCTCTTAACTGCTGAGTCATGTCTCCAGGCTCCATGATGGCTGTGCCTATTTATATTCCCACAAGCAGTATGCAGAGTTTTTTTTTCCCCTCAAATTCTCACTTGATTTTGTTATCATTTGTTTTCCTGGTGATAGACATTGTGACTGCAGTGACATAGAATAAGCACTTGCAATTTGCATTCTCTGAGTGGCTAAGGATGTTTAACATCTTTTCAAATATCTAATGGCTATATGTAGTTCTTTGAGAAGTGTCTACTCAATTTATCAGTGAATCTGTCAATTGTGTAAGTTCTTGATGTGGTTTGTCTTCTGCTGCTAAGTGTTATACTTCATTATGGATTCTGGATATTAATCCCTTATTTGAAAGCTAGACGGAAATGACATTTTTCCATACTATTTGCAATCTTTTGACTCTGGTGATTGTTTCTTTTCATATGTAGATTATAAATTACTTGTGGTCTCATTTATCATTTTCTCATTTTGTAAATGGATAATTTTCCCGGCAAAATTTGTTAAAGAGGTTGCCTTCCTGACAATTTTGATAACTTTGTCTAATATTAGGGCACTGTGGCTGAGGAGTGGGCATTTTTCTAGTTAAGCTATATTTTTATCTACATGTACATTTTTATTCCATTCACATGCTGATTTTGTTAACCCAGCTTTACAGTATAGTTTGAATTAAGTATTATGATGTCTTTAGTGTTAACTCTTTCTACTTTACATTGCTTGGCAATTTGGGGACTTTTGTATTTCCACATCTATTTCTGTTTCTGTGATGTCAGTAGAATTGTGATGGTTTTTCTGTGAATCTGTAGATTATTCTGATAGGACATTTATTTTTACAATACTAATTCCTCAAATTCATGAGCATACTAGGCCTTTCACCTAAGGTATTCTTAAGGTTCTTAAAGTTTTTATTGTAGAAGTCTTTGCCCCCTCAGAGTTATTCATAGATATTTTAATATATGTTTTATTAATTTATTCATATTACATCTCAATTGTTATCCCATCCCTTGTATCCTCCCATTCTTTCCTCCCTCCCACTTTCTCCCAACTCCCCTCCCCTATAACTGTGACTGAAGGGGGCCTCCTCCCCATGTATATGCTCATAGGGTATCAAGTCTCTTCTTGGTAACCTGCTATCCTTCCTCTGAATGCCAATAGGCCTCCCATTCCAGGAGACATGGTCAAATATGGGTCACCAGAGTTCATGTGAAAGTCAGTCCCCATTGTCCACTCAACTCTGGAGAATGTCCTGTCCATTGGCTAGATCTGGGTAGTGGTTTAAAGCTTACTTCCTGTATTGTCCTTGGCTGGTGCCATAGTTTGAGCAGGACTCCTGGGCCCAGATCTTCTGGTCATAGTGATATTTTTATTTTAAATATATCATGAACAGATTTTTTCCTGATTATTTTCTTGACATATTTGTTATTGGTATACAGAAAAGTTACAGAATTCCACATGTTAAATATATAACCTGTTCCTTTGCTGAACATATTCATTAGTTCAAAGTGTTTTCTGGAGCTCATTGAGGTCTTTTAAATTATTAGAACCTTAAATTATTATTAAATTATGTCACCTGATTTCATTTTCTATCTGTATTTATTACACTTAACTTTAGCACTATACTTAATTAAAGTGAAAGGAGTGAACACCTTTTTCTCTTTCCAGATTTTATAGTAAATTCTATCAGATTTTTGTTATAGGTTGCAAATGTTGACTATAGATTTTTTATATACAATCTATTATGTTTTGTTATATGCTACCTCTAGATTCTATAGGGCTTGTATCATGAATGGATACTAACTAAACTTTGTCAAATATATTTTTGATCATATGAATTTTTTCCTTGACTCTATTGATATGTTGTATTGAGTTTATTTATTTTACATTTTAAGCAAAATACAAATTCCTGAAATGAAATAACCTTTATCATAGTATATGATCTTCTTACTGTGTTATTATATATAATCTTCAATAATTTATAGAATATTTGAGTCTATGTTCATATGTCTGTAGTTTAATTTTTCATTGTATCTCTGGCTGTGGTGTCAGTGTAACACCTGCTTGGTTGTGTCTTTCCCATTTTATTTTTTAGATAAAATTAAGAAGCCTCAACATACATTTTTAATTAAATGTTAGAATATGGTCCTTAAATTTACCCAGTCCTGGACTTTTCTTTATGGAAAATTTCCTATGCCAGAGAGAAATCTCACCAAAAGGGAAAGGTCCTAGCTGAAAGTAAGCAAGAAGGAGCAGCCATGGTTCTCAAGACTGTGACTGGAGATACCCCACCTCAAAGGTGCCAGAGAGTCAGTCTCTTGGACCCACAGAACCATTTACACTGAGCAGGAAGGTGCACTCAGCAATTGAGCCAGTGTTGCATGTAGGAACGCAGTTATCAGGTAGCCACTCTTGGACCCATGGTTTTGGTAGCTGGTGGACAGAAGTCCTAAAACCAGGGAAAGGGGAAGGAATCTAAACCCCTGAGACAGGCATTAGGTGGAAAATTTACACTGTTGATTCACAGTACTTATTTGGATTCCATTTGACCTGAGAGGTGGATTTACTGTAGCTCACAAGAATGCTTTTAAGTTTACAAAGAAAATAACTTTACACATGGTATCATCACCATTGTTTGCAATTTGTAGTGAAATACACATAGAAGCAAAATGTAGTATACACATATCTATATGTTATAGCATAGCAGAGACTTTGAAAATAACTTTGGGTTAAAACCTCAGATTGTTTTATAGTTGAGCTGAGGAAAGGCAGAGTCTCATGGATCTTCCTGACATCTGTGAAACAGTACCATGGGTGTTCTCAGAGAAAACTCCTGTAGAGCAGAAGGGCAAAAGCTCACTGGATATTAAATTTTAGCAGTAGTACACATCATAAAAGAGGGGCCTCTTCTCTCTGTTCTGAAGAATGGATGTCTATAAGGCAGGCACAATGAGAGACTTTTTAAAGTTGATACTTATGAGAGAAACCAAACGAAATTTAAAATTTTGAGCTCGGAACTGTGATAGTGGATTTATATAGTAGAATGCTTTTTTAAGAAAGTTAGATTAATAAGTCAGGGATGCAGTGACTAACGTCAAAGCTCTGAACAGTTGGATACAACAATAGCATAGCAACAGGAACAAATCTGAAGCATTTTTCAATTTTTTAGATAGGGTAAATAATCTTTTAGACCTTCTAACATTCATAACCTGCATTTACCCACCTTAAAACACCTTCTTAGAACCCCAGATGCCTTCTTAGATGCTTTTCTTTTCATCTTAAACTTCTGTATCCTTATCTAATTATTTATCATGAGACATAGGTAAAATGGCTGTGAGTAGTCACTGTCCTTTAGCAAAAGGAATGATAAAAGGTTGCATCTGAGATATTTTTTAAAATTTGGTAACAAAGTAGACTATATCTAAACTTAAAAGTAGCAGCCCTAGGAGTGAGATTTAAGGCCTGGTCCTCTGCAAATAGAGAAGACTGAGAAGGCATCTAAAGCCTCCCATTACAATAGTTGGCAATTTGTCTATGGGACCTGATTATGAGGTTAAAACAGACCTGCAATGTGACCTTGGGCTTAGCAAAGTCTCTGAATCTAGGATTCATCTCTTGTCCACCAGGCCAAGATCTTCAAAGGCTGGAAGTGAATGGTGCTTGTGCTGTTTGAACCTCCAGTGGCCAAGCACAGAGGACAACCCTGTATAGAAGTATTTTGACTTCCAGAGGTAAGTAGGCCAGCAGGCAGAGCATGGCTTATTAAGAAGGCAGCTATGGGATCAGTGTCCCTTTCTGGCTGCTTTTGAAACAGGTCTTTGGCAGAGTTGACTCAAACTGGACTAAGGTGGGAGGGAGCATCAGAGACTTCCATTTCCTCTGGGGGACATTCAGATAGCCTTATTGCAGCTGCCAAGGCCTGGACCATAGTTTTCTACTGTAGCTGAGTCTGTTGGGAAGATTCCTCTTGGGATTTATAAACTTTAAAAACCATTTAACAACTCCTATATGGGGGTTCAGGGGCCATCATAAGCACTTTAGAAAAGATTGTAGTGAGACTATCTTCAGAATATCTAGATAGACAAACTTTGTTTTTAGTTACTTTTGTTCAACTTTGAAGATATGTATAAAATGCTAGATAAAGTTTAATACTGTAATCAATAAAATGTCTATGGCTTATCTTAATCATTAAAGACTAAGACTTTAGGTTTCATCTCTGTTAAGCTGCAACCTTAAAAAACATAAACACAGTGGATAAACAGAGGGCATTACAGTTTCTGTATTATTTAGCTTATAAAATGCTTAGGTAAGTCTAAGGCTCTATTGATATAGATCATTATCCTGTTTAGAAAACAAGGCTAATCATGGTTCTAAAGCAGTGAATTTTAACCCTTTGAGAATGAAGGTAGGTCATAATAACCAAGTTCTAACATTGTAAACAAAATGAATGTTTCCAGTATTAATATTTTTCAATATAAAGTTGTTTTTGGAATTACCTATTTCTAGAGTTGTCAATACAGTAGAGCAGTATGGAACAAATTTAAAACCGTATTTGAACTTATTATACTGAAGTCATTTTCCAAGACGTCTGTAGGTGAACCTAGGGCTGCTGCTGGTGGGAGAAAAAACATTTGTTAATTCATCTGAGAACTAGTGAAGACATAAGTAGTTAGACATACATTTTAATTAGTTTGTTTATCTTAGTTCATCCTTATAATATTGGAATTTTACCATTGTATAAAAACATTTTGAACCAGAGTTGAATCATACATATACAGCATGCTATAAAAATATAAATTTAGACTTCTATAAAAGTCCACATCACTTTAAAGCGAGACTTGTTGTTTTCTTAGTATAAAAGAAGATAAACAGAGTTAATTATGACTAATAAATTCTATAAATGATGCTTCATATCGTGTCATTATAATATTGTGGAGTTATACGGTGGTCTTTTAAAATATCGGTGTTACTATACATGGTGAAAATACTTATGTAGATGTTTATATGGTCTAGATGAGAGTTTGAACCTAAGTTTTAAACATTTTACCCAATCAACAAATTAGAAATCCTTAGATTTGTTTGTTTGTTTGTTTTTTTGAAAGCAGGAAACAAAATCAGAGAGGATTTTTTTTTTATTTTTAAGAGTTGGAAAGCAGAGTTTTAGAGATAATAGTAGCACTTAAGCTTTTAATGAGGCCAGATTTTTGTTTTCATTTTTTAAAACAGAGATCCAATTAAAGAGAGGGATAGAGTTTGATTGGGCTCCTGAAGGCTAGCTGCCAGATTGGGGGAAGGGGCCGTTGGCCAGGAGGGCAGGCGAAGAGCAGGAATTGGAGAAGAAAGAAATAAGAAATCGCTTTTTATTTTATAGATCACTCTTAGTGTTGTTGAATAATATAAAGCCCTTGAGGTCAGATTTTGGGTGTAGAGGCTGGAGGATTTTGAAAAGGGGAGAATGTTAAGAAACATTTCCTAGGAATGAGAAAGGGGAAATGGAGTGTCCCAGCCGCTGGAGTGATGGGCATCCCCAGGACTCAGGTGGAACTGAGCCTGGACCATGTGACTAACGGTTCTTCAAGCAAACAGCATGGCAGGGCAGGGGCTTAGCCTAGCTAAGCTGGAGAAACTCGGTGCCTGGTACTAGAGCTTTAGCAGCAGTAAGGCCAAGTTCCCATAGAGGGACTCTCATCCTCAGGAAGGATAGAGGCAGATAGGCACCTTCAGAGCGGATGTAGGAAGGGTACAACAGTCCTTCAGCTCCTGCAAGAGACTGCAGTTTTGCAGCTTTGAAAACAGTGGGATGGAAGAAAACAACGAGACAGAAGTAATGTATTGAAAGCAGCTGACAGCAGCAAACCAAGATGGCTGTCAGTCATGTGACTGGCCTCTTTATCCCAAAATTGACATGGCGGCTCACCATGTGTTGTGTGTCTGTGGTGGTACTGCACCTAGGACCGAGCAACCCAGGGGCCCCAGGGCATGCATCTGCATGTGTGGCATGGCCTAGTGGCAGCGATCCAACTAAAAATCCCTCCTCATGAGGCGGGGCTCCTGGAGCCAGCCAGTATTTAGTGGGTGGTGGTTTAAAAATGGGTATGTAGTGGGGCTGAGGCGGGGCCATGGACAGCAGCTATTGCTGACCTCACAGTAGTAACAGTAGATGGGTTTGCTGAAACGACCAATTGTGATTCAAAGCAGATGAAAGTGGTGGTGTTTTTGAAAGGTCCTGGTTTGTGGTACCAAGAGAGAAAGGAAATCTGTAAAGGGAATGGGACTCCGACATCCCAGATACTACCAGAAGAGTCACACGATTTGGTTTCAGCACCAATGTTATGATATATAAATTACAGGCTGTGCAACAGGTTTGGAACAAAGAAGTTTGTTATTGTGAGAAGGAAAGGGGAGAGAAAATAGAGTCTGAGTGAGCCATGAAAGAGATGAAGATACAAAGTTGGAGAGAGACAGACAGAGAATCAGAAGGGCAAAGGGATAGACAGAGAGATTGCGAGAGAGAGAGAGAGAGAGAGAGAGAGAGAGAGAGAGAGAGAGAGAGAGATGAGGTAGCAAATTGGTCCTTTTACTGGCAGCTGCAAGTGATGACATCAGAGTTTGTTAGACAGCCTAGAGGCAGGCTAGTGGATCACTTGTGAACTAATAGTTTTAACCTCATTGATTATTATTAATCTGTTTTAGTTGTGTGCTTTCTTGATTTTAAAAGGTCTTGCATGAGCAGGAATTAATCTACTTTCAGATATTTCAGTGTTTTGAAATATGTTTTTTCAAGTATTCCTAGTAATTCTTAGCATTTCTCATAAGATCTGTTCTAATATACCCCTTTTCAATTTTAATTTCATGACTTGAGATTGTATGTTATTCTTTTTTATTAATTTATTCAGATTACATAGCAATTGTTATCCCATCACTTGTATCCTCCCATTCCTCCCTCCCTCCCTCCCACTTTCACTCTATTCCCCTACCCTAGGTCTATGACCTAGGGGGTCCTCCTTCCAGACTATAGGCTGGTCATAGGCTGACAAATCTCATCTTGGTAACCTGCTTATGCTTTTTTTGAATGCCACTAGACCTCACCACCACTTTGAAAATCTATCTGGCACTTTCTCAGAAAACTGGGAATAGGGCTTCATCAAGACCCAGCTATTCCACTCCTTGGAATATATCCAGAAAGTACTCTACCATACAACAAAGACATATGCTCAACCATGTTCATAGCAACCTTATTCATAATAGCCAGAACCTGGAAACAGCCAAAATGTCCCTAAGTTGAAGAATGGATAAAGAAACTGTGGTACATTTATACTATGGAATACTATTCAGCTACTAAAAACAAGGAAATCCAGAAACTTGTGGATAAATGGATGGAACTAGAAATGATGATACTGAGTTAGTTAACCCAGAAGCAGAAAGACTCACATGGTATATACTCACTTATAATTGGGCTCTAGCCCAAAAGACATATCCCATGAAAGTCTTCACTTACCAGGAGATTGCAATAGATGTGAGGACATCCTACTGGGACTTTAGGTAAGAGAAATATAGGAAATTGGGAAATAGAAGGATCCAGAGGGTCCTAGAAACCTACAAGAAGAACATCATGATGGGTAGATTGGATCCCAGGGGTGTCTGCTCAAACTACTGCACTAACCAAAGACAATACAATAGTAAACATTGAACTCCTACTCTCATATAGCCAATGGACAGGACAGTCTCCATAATTATGAGGAGAGTGGGGACTGACTCTGTATGTTATTCTTTTTGTCAGTTTGTCTATGAGTTTGTTAGACTTGTTTACTTACTGAAAGAAACACTTTTTGATTGATTATATACATTACCTTTTTAATCTTTATTTCATTACTGTGTACCCTATTGTTATACTCTGATGTTCCATATTTGACCATGTCCCCTTGATAGGGAGGCCCAGTGGCACTCAGGGGAAGGATAGCAGGCTACCAAGAAAAGACTTTATACCCTATGATCACATACAGTGGGAGGAGGTCCTCCTCAGTCACAGTCATAGGGGAGGGGAATAGGGTGAAAGAGGGAGGGAGGGAGGAATGGGAGGATAGAAGGGATGGGATAACAATTGAGATGTAATATGAATGAATGAATAAATAAATAAATAAAAAATAACAATCCAGGGAACAAAATGCACTTGACATAAAAGGCCCTCTGACTTTTCTCCGAGAGCCTCTCTCATTGTCCCACAATGCATTGTTTACCACGCATCATTCTTTTGACCATGTTCTGACATATCCGGTGTCCCCTTTGCAAAAAATTTTATGGTACTTACTCCTGTTCAGAGCCATAAAAATCCAGAGAGAAATACAAAAAGACATGTGATAAGTGCAATGCTATGTGCAAGAACATTGATGTTTTGCCATCAGGAACAAGGATCCATGCCTTGAAAAGTAGTCACAATTCTCTTCTCTATTTCTTGTCTTGAAATTCTAGGAAACTATTTACAAAATAAAGAATTTCATCATGGTACTCAGTGGTCTAGTTTTTTATACTTACCATATGGGATAGGTTGATAGCCACATGTAAGACTGAGTATCCTGAAAATGTTGGGAATCTGGAGCAATAGGTCATATTGTGGCAAATTTAAATATTAATGTAAATAATGCAGTAACAAAGGTACAATAAAAAGTAGTCTACAGGCGCCCTTTTATTTTTTAAGAGTTGTTTCTTAAGGATGGAATATGTATGTTTTACACATGCTTGATCCTGTGGGTTATAAGAAATTCCAATGATATTTTGAATTTGCCATTTATCACAGAAATTCTTTAAATTCATCATAGTAAAAACAGTATAGTTGCCTGTTTGAGAATACTCATTTGGAGGAGGGTAATATATCTAATTTTGAATATTTAATACTTAATATTTTATCATGTAAAGCTTGACCATCAGTACTTAAATGGTCATGTAACCATCTCTGATTAGGGAATAAAATGATTAACAATTGAAGCATCAGTCATTGATATGAACAGAATGTTATTCTTCCCAAGTAACAAAGTGACGCAATTTTGCCACTCTCCCCTTTCCCTGATATTTTATCACTTTTTCTCCTTATTTAGTTATTGGCATAATGTTCTTATGGACTATGTACAGTTTACCCTTGTTCATTCAAATGCTGATTTCTCTACCCCGCTTTTTGGATCAATCCAGACATTGCGTTGTGATGTTTATTCTAAGTATCTCCAGTTTGAAGTGTGTATAAACATGTCACCAATTTTTTCTCTGTGTTGTCAATAAAAACAAATTATCCAATGCTGAGCAATAACAGAGAATAGGGTGGGACACCCTGATCCGGTGAAGGGAGAAGAAAGTGGAGGAAGGAGAGGGTGGAGCCATGAGAAGATGGGGAAACATCAGGAGAAATGAGCACGACCTAGAATATAAATAAAAAGGAAATATAAAGTAGAAAACCAGAATGGGAGGAAACTATAATAGCATGGAGGTTTAAAATGAGTTAATTATTGCACAATACTGTACTATAGGCTAATTAAATAGATCCTGGTTTCTCTGTGTGGTTATTTTGGTATAAAGCTGGTTAAGAAGTAACTGCTGAGTTCACTAAAATAATAATTCAATATTAAATGTTAATTATCATCCAACAGTTAGTAATTTTTTCAGTTTTTAAATCTTTTTATTAATTAATTAATTAATTCAGATTGCATCTCAATTGTTTTGCCCTCACTTATATCCGCCCATTCCTCCCTCCCTCCCTCTCTCACCAAGTTAGTAATTTTTTTATCTGAGTCATTTTTGGTAGAGAGGCTTTATTCTTTTGGTTTGATGACTCCATTGTGCCATTTTCTCCCTTCTTCAGGTGTAGCCTCTGCAGTCACTTCAAAACATCTTTCCAACTTCCACAGGTCCAGTCCATCATTTAGGTAATCACAGTGTTGTCTCAGCACTTTGCAGGGGAAAAACACAAACACAGTGAATTACTGGAGGTGGGTCATTCATTGGCCAGACATAACATCTTTTGAAAGGACTATGATCTTGAGTTATTTTGCTTGTTTGTTGTTTAGGAGGGCCCCAAAACTTTGTGCTTATTTTGAACATATTGAACATTCACCAGCAGCATCCTCATTTTTAGTTTTTCTTCTTTGCATACTAAGAGCCTTAGTTGGTCATGCTCAATATTACAATATGTGGGCTGTGCAGGTTCTCTCAAACTCCAAAAATCCCCAACTAATATAATTTGGCGTAACTACTCTTTGAATATGGGATTTCTCCCATGTACTTTTGGGGTATGGGAAACAAGGAAAGCACTGGGATATAGTCTTCACAATCTGAAAACATTCTCAATACTAACCATTTGCTTGTAGATATGCAGTTGTGGCTCTCAAATATGCCACCTGAGTGCTACAACTGTGAAGGTTCAGATGGCTGAGATGAACCATCATCTGCCTGCACATGTTCGGCTTCCAGTTACTGACTATCTGGCTCTCAATAGCTTCCTCTCTGGACTGCTTCTAAACCTGGGGCTGTAGCAGATGAAAGTCAGTCCCTGTATAGCTTTACCATTGTAAGGCCCTTGGCAGGTCAGTTTAAAACAACAGGTTCTCTTCTCAAGATGACATGTAGGTCTTACTCTCCAAGTCTAAGAGAATTCTTCTTCACTGCTGACCCATTTTACCAGAGGAATTGCTCACTGTCAAAACAAAACCTACAGCTGCAATTGAGGCTTGTGGGACTTGTGAGCTCAGTGTTCTTTCAGCAGATTTACATTTTGGAGGAATCTTCAGCTTTTCTCCTTCCCTGCAGAGAGCCATAGGGCTGAAGCTGTTTGGGCCTTGCCTTCTTTTGTGCTCATTTCTTGTTTTTTCCCTCTACAATTTTAAAGTACTGTTTTTATTTCTATGAATTTATGAAGCATTTCCTCTCTTTGTTATCCAGATTTCCTTTTTTCTTTTTCTGAATATTCTCCTTCTCCAGCTCTCAGAAGGAACTATACTCTATCATCTTATTTAGAAGTCTACATATGATTAGTAAGTTAAAAATATAAAACTTTATTACACTTATTAGTCTTGGATGCTAGCTTTGTTATTGTTCAAAATGGCTGGAGAGATGGCTCAGAGGTTAAGAGCACTGTCTGCTCTTCCAGAGGTTCTGAGTTCAATTCCCAGCAACCACATGGTGGCTCACAACCATCTGTAAGGAGATCTGTTGCCCTCTTCTGGACTGCAGGCAGAACACTGTAAACATAATAAATAAATCTTTAAACAAAACAAAACAAAACAAACAAAACAAAACAAAACAAAATGGCATGGCTTGTAGCAGTTATGATATGCAGAGATTTATTGAGGGAATGGAAAGGGAGGAGTTAGGGCCTGAGTGAGCCATGACGGTAGGGAGAAACAAGAGACAGTGGGGGGGGGGGGTGTCTTAGAGAAAGTGCAAGAGAGAAGTGCAAGAGTAAGAGAGTGATGGAAGGTGAGTTTGTGTTTTTATATCCTGGGCTCCTGGCATATCCTGGTGGTGGGCAGCTTGTCATGATGTCAGAGGTTGCTAAGCAACCTAGAAGCAGATCAGGTTGGCTAGCAGACTAGTAGATTTGCTCATAAGCTAACACATTTATGCTAGCTGTCTGAAGTGAGTATCCTGTGATAAGCTTAATTATGAAGACTGGTCTGGAGATGGTTTCAGCATTGTGTGTTGGGGCAGAGAAACCTTTTTTGTAGTCTGACTCTTCTTAGTGATGGCCATGCAAGAACCCAAGATCTTCTTCTATATCTTGGAGAGATCCAGTCATTATGGATTTTCCTAAGTCTTATTCTTTTACAGTCTCTCAATAGTATCCTCACTGATTGCCAGTTTACCTTGGCCCACATTACCTGGAATCCAGTGTTTTACTAAGTATGACTTCTGCAGGGTAATATGTCATCATGATCCATTGGATTGCGGTTGTATCAATGTGTTGAAACCATCCAGGGAGCTTCAAAGAATCAGAAACATCTTTTTTTCCTAAAGAAAGTCTGCATCTCAATTTATATGCAGTTATCTGAATAAGCATTCAGGAAATTCCAGCCAAAGGTAGGTCTGAGAACTCCTGCTGTACTGTGGTGTAGGCACAAGCACCATGGACTGGACTGGCAGCTTTTCATTTCTGGTTTAGTAATTGACACTGTAGTAATCTATATCTTGTGAACTCTTTCTCGCTAAACTGCATTGGTGCTCTAACTGGAGAATCTTCTTTTGCAGATGACTTCAACAGCAGCTGCTTATGGTAATGAACTTATGGCTGCACTGGTGTGATAAGAATCTATGCCTATGGTCTTTATACTGTATTTTTGCCATCCAGAGTAGGTGGCACTTCTTTTTGTTTTGTTACTATAGCTTCCATGGAGTTCAGCTAAGATTTTTCAAATATATGATAGAAACAGCTCTGTAAAGTATAAACATAAATGACTAACAAATAGGTAAGCTCCCCCTGCCCCTGCATGCCCCAGGAAAATACAAATCAAACATTCATTGAAATGCAGCCTCCCTCCAGTCACAATGGAAGAAACTTTGTGACAGCTAGAATAGAAAGTGTGAACAACAGGCAATAAGGGGGTGAATATGTTCAAGAAATATCTGAAAACTGAAATTATCATAATGGCATTTATTATTTTGAAAATAAGGTAAAGAAAACTTTTAGAAGATTTTCTGCAAAATTGGCTACTGAATGAATCTAATCAAAGTGGATCCTGGAAAGCAGCAGATTTTGTTGACTTTGGAGAGTGACAGAAATGTTTGTAAATGTAAAATGGACCAGTGTTTTTTTTTTTTAACTAACCAAACAACCAACCGACCAACCAACCAAGCTACCGACAAATCTGGAAATATTTCAAAACTTTTTGCAAAAATAGCATCCTGAAGTATTAGCTTCTGTTACATGCTGTTTTACTTTCAAACTCTATGATATGAACTCTTTTGGAGTCCACATGAATCAATCACACAGTGCTCACACCCTTTTGCCTGGGTCATTTCTCTTCTTTCAGATATGTAGTTTATCCTTTGTCACAAATGAAACAACTCCATTCTTTCTTATAACCAAATAATTGTCTATTTGATGTCCATATAAGTCACACTTCCTTTATTGTTCATGATTTAGTAAAGACAATGTTTCCTTTTCATTTTTTTGTTTTCTTATTTATTTGCTTAGCATGCATTTATGAGAGAGAGAGAGAGAGAGAGAAGTCAGGGGGCTGGTTCTTTTGTATCATGAAGTACATTCCGGGGATCAAATTGATGTCATCTGATTTGGCTAGAAACACTTTTGTCTGCTGAGCCATGTTGGCATTCCCCTAATTTTACTTTTCTTTTTAGAAATTATTGTAAATATACTGTTGATGCTCAGAGAAATATATTATAAATTGGGGTCCTTTCTGTGGATGATGAACATATGACTCTTCCACAGATTATTGAAACATTCCTGACATGGCTAGAAAGCCTTGAGCAATCTAAAAATAACTTCCTTATCTTTAGAGATCCGAAAGTTATATGGCGACATTCACTGAAGATATTATTTTACAGAACTTTCACTTACTGTGTTTCTATCACAGTAACATGAAAATCTCTCAAGTCACTCATCATATGACTTCATTCAACATTTTCTGTCTCAAACAAATGTAGTCAAATGTAATGAAAACACCGTTAGAAACATTGGTGTGTAGTGAGCTGAAGTAGAAAATGGTAATCAAATCACAATGTTGCCTTAGTGTTTAACAGTCCTAATTCTTGTAACTGGATATTTTGCTAATTTTAATATAGAAAGAGAAGGTATTGTTCTCACGGTTACTATAAGTGGAGTAGCCAAGCTATAGAAATAACCTAGGAACTCAGCAAGTGGTAAAACTACAAACAGGGTATCAATACAAAACTGGCTATTTCCCGGCTATTAGGCATGAGACAGCTGTTTCTAGGAAAATGGGCAGAACTTCTGGCCATCATGTCAAGGGAAATAAGTCAGTCTGACAATGACAAGTCTAACATCTTTTCTCTCACACGTGAAATGTAGTGGAAAAGGGTAAAGCATAAAAGAGGGTATTCTTTGAGATGTAAGAAGATGAAACAGAAAGCAAGAGGGGGTAAAATAGAAACAAAATATGGCCAAAATACATTAAAGTGGGAGTAGAAATGTCAAAGTAAAGTGCCTTGCATTACACAATTAATAGACACTGGAAAAACAGCATTTGTAAAAAGAAATATATATCATTATAGGTTTTACAAGATTAATAAAAACTGAAATTGTCATTTTAGTTTCATGTAATGTTAATTGACTATTTTATTGAGAACATTTCTGGCTAATACAAAGGAGTTCTCTTTCAATTCATGCTAAAACTTCTGGACCACAGTTATATTTTTTGTTTATATATATATTTATATAAATATATATATATTTAAAATAAAATTATGTTATTTAACTCCTCCTTCTTCTGTAGAACCCCCTGGGTGGGTCATATTTCCTCCCCCACTACTCTCTTTCAAATTCGTGGCACTATTATCATATTTTTAATAAGCTTCATAACTAAGAAAGTCTAACAAGCATTCTGGAGGTGGTTGGGGAGAATTTGCCAAAGGAGTTCCTGCTCAAAGAAGATAGTTGTAATTTCTGTTCAGTTTGAGTATATTCTGCTTGGCCATTTCATGTCCAGAATCCTTTTACTGTTGAGAAAAAGTTCACAATCATCATATCCAGATGTATGAACCCATGTGTGTCCACAACTCATAGCCTAAAAAACTTGATTCTAATTATCATCCTAAGAGAATTATGGTAAAATATATAGAGAGAAAAATTACCAAGAAACTGGCTCATTGAAGTAAATGCTGATAATAGCTAATGGTGATTCGTAGGCTGTGAGCTAACAGATACAATCCTGTTATGACTCAGAAAGTCCCTGGATGAATATTCTTCCCAAGCCTACTCATAAGCATTGCCCTTTTTACTTGCACAAATGTCCCATTTGAGCAATACATTATGCAGTTAAACAGTTACTCAATTGTGAGATGATGTCAAGTCTGAGATAGAGTCCAGAAGGTTGGATAGATGCCTACAGATGAACATGCTGGTTATTTCTGTTAATTGTCTGATTATTTCTGAAAATGTACATATTCTCTTTCATTTTCTCATAGAGACAAAGTTGAAACATAGATAAGTTCTTGGCTTCTTTCCAGAACCTGAAAAGATCATTTAACTTTTAACATATACTTAAAGTTCAGGATAGAAACCAAAGAGATCAGACTGGAACGCAAGTTCTGGTTGTTCTTTTAGCCACATGCACAGCAACTACCTGCACACATGTTAGAGAGACTTTAATTTATATTGTCTTAACTCCGAAATACAACATTTCCATTGCATCTAAAAGGAAAACATATCCCTGCCTTTCTTGAGAAAGCTTCTCTGTCTTACCAGAGTTTAAACTTTGTTTGAACCTAAGTTATTTAAGGTGTCTATAAAACAAGAAGTGAATCTCTCTCACCGGGTAACTGTCAGACTCAACCAAAGAGTTTGGTGCACTTTGGGTCAAACAAAATATTGGAAACAAAAGACAACAAATTTGTTTGATTGATATTGCTACGTATTCAAATTTTTCTTTTTCTCATGGACTTTGCACATTTCCTCTGCTTAGAAATCTTTCTCAGTGGAGCAATATATAAAACAGACACAGATGCAGAATCTGAAGGATGTCATATGGACCATATCCGGCTAAGTATAATGTCCAACATCTGAGAGGAAGTTAAATTTTGATCCAGATACTTTTATTGCCTGACAATATCACTGTCAGAAAATACCCCATTCCTCTGGGATTCCAAATAATCTTTGGACTAGAAATTATCCTGACAGCTTTCATATGGTTTGAGTAGAAAAAGGTAAAAGGTTAGCTTAAAATGAATTGGGCAACCTTAGAGAGATAATGAAAACTATTGTTAGGTGTAGGTCAAGACTTACAATTTATTTTTAGAAACACCATGATAGGATATTCATAAAAATGTACAGTATGTGTATTCTGGTTCATGTAACTTAAAAAACCAATCTTTGGAAAATCAGATTGAATAAGATACTCTTCCCATGAAATTCTTGATTATTATTCATGTCTCTAGGACTTTGCCAAATTATTTGGTCTAGCTTATAAACTAGTGTTGTCCCAAGACTATTAAAAGTAGTAAAAGTTACTCAGGCTCATGATAAAATCCATACATTCTTATTTTTAAAGAGCAGATGAAGATATTTTAAATGATTTATCACCTGTTTCTTTGAATGTAAATATTTTTAATTCATTATAAACCAGTTTGTCTCATTTAGTAGCTCTCATATACTTAGTAATACACTGTACTTTGATAATTTTCAATCCTCACCCCAAATTCCTCCCAGACCTACATCCTTTCATATTTATCAATTCTGCACCCCAATTTGATTTTTGAAAACTATTGAGTCCAATTTGTGCTTCACCCTACAGTTTATTTTTTGTTTGCTTGTTTTTGGTTTTCTGTGAGATAGGGTTTCTTTTTGTAGCCTTTGCTGTTGTGGGCTTGCTTTATAGATGAGCATGGCCTGAGCTCACAGACCTTTACCTGCCTCTGAGGCCAGGAGTGCTGTCATTTATAGGTATGAACCACCATGCCTGGCTAGCTCCAAAAGTTTTGATAGTGAGATTTGTCATGGAGTTTGGTAGATCTACAGGGGATATGTCCTTAAAGAAAATGGCTTCTTTCTCTCCCATCACCTACCCACTAGCAGTGACAGATAATTCCTTTACTTAGGGATGGGACTTCATGCTCACCTCTTCTCATCATGCTGGGGTACTGTCTGGCTTCAATTTACAGAGGGCTTTCAATGTTCTCAT
Source organism: Acomys percivali (assembly GCA_907169655.1). Classification (NCBI taxonomy): domain Eukaryota; kingdom Metazoa; phylum Chordata; class Mammalia; order Rodentia; family Muridae; genus Acomys; species Acomys percivali. The sequence continues at coordinate 101,233,267 of OU015746.1, read as the reverse complement.
AGCTATTGTATTGTGTATTGATAAGTGGAATTGTCCTGATGTGTTCAGAAAACACTTTTCTTTTAGTCATTCAACACCTTTGGCCCACTTTCTTTAGTGGTCACTGAGCTGTCTGAGGGATGAAATGTGATTTATTTATTTACTTTGTTTCTTTCACAAGCATGACTGAGATAATAAAATAAATTTAATTTTTTCTTAGCTCTTATTTTCATTCTATACAAACATTAGATAGAATTGTATTTCTTCTTTTAATGTTTCTTAAAAGTCATTATTTAAGGCATTTACATTGTATGCATTGCAAGGTATTTACTTTGTAATACTAGCATTTACTTTGTATATTTTTATAAAAATACTATCTGAAGTAATACTGATTCATTTTCTCACTTCCATTCCTTTGTTTTATTTTTGTCTTAGATTTGTTTCTTTCCCGTGTACAAATGTTTCCTAAATATATGTGTGTGTGTGTGTTTTTTTTTTAACACTGAGTTAGGGTTAGAAGTTAGGGTTAGGGTTAAGGTTAGGGTTGGAGGAATAGGGTTAGAGTAACCCACTGTTACAGCAAGAAATCCTTAATTGCACTTCTAAGTGTGGTTTCAAAAATATCACATGACCTCAGAAAAAAAAAGCTCTTGTCCTGTAACATCTGACCTCAGCCTATCAAGTCTCATCTATACTACCTGTATCCTCTTCCTCTGTGGCCTGGCAAGGCCAGACTGCTAGGGGGAAGTGATGGAAGTTGGTGGGTCAGAGTCCATTCAGAAGTAGTCCCTACTCCCCATGTTGTGGGCCCCTCAAGGAGACTGTGCTGCCTATATGCCACATCTGAGCACAGAGTCTAGGCACATATCATACATGGTCCTTGGTTGGTGCATCAGTCTCTGTATTATAGTGTAGTTATCCTGCCTCACAAATATGTCTGTCAGATACTGGGCCTGAAGTCTGAAAATGATGCTCTAATGTTATAGACAGTTTTGGGTTACTGTTCAGGCAGCAAATTGGTCTGTTATCTTATCATTTGAGAAGCTGCTAACCTGCATTCCCTGGATCCTCAGGTAATTAATTTTATTCCTTCTCAAGGCTCTGATGGGGTTGAAGACCAGATAGTTCAGTTTTTAAATTAAGTTTAGTTGTTTAAAGGTTAAGACGTTTTTAGATACAGATAGATATTTTAAGTTGATAATGATGAGATATGATAGATATTGATTTATATTCAGAATTTTAGATGCACCATGATAGGAAAGATGTTTTTTTCAAGGCTGCCAAATACAAATAGCCAAAACACTATGAATGTAACATATATAATTCATGATTGTTTTGTGGTTCTTCTTGCTGTAGGTAGTTTTTTTTTTGTAAATATGTGTAATAATATAAATGTACATGTAAAAAGCATTTAAAAATCTGGACATCATGTTTAAACTTTATTGTTAAGTATTATTTTACTAACTCTGAAATTATATACCAATTGGTTTTTATTTCACTATCGCGGACATACTTCATTACTCTTGTCACTGAGTACCGTTTTTGTTTAGTTTCTTATACTATGGTCATTTCTGTGCTTTGACCTCACTAAAGTTTACAGAAATTTATATTTTTATCTGGTATTTTCATATTATGTCCTGAAATGACCTTTAAAATTATATTATGTGTGACCTTCCATTAACTCTTCCATTGGCAGTGGTTCATATTTCTATAAAAATACTAGTTAAAATGATAAATTGTTTTAATTAAGCTAAAAGTATGTATTCTGAACACCTGGTAAGAAAGTAGCTACTTATGTACTAGATTGTAGAAGTTAACTGGCATGACTGTAGACTCATAAAATGACATGCACATCTGTGGTCCTGTTGTCTGGTATATGCTCTTAGTTTTGGCTGGTAGATAACAGGGCATCTTCACGTGTAAGTTTTTGCCATACAGCCTTAGGATTTTCTTGCAACTTTTCCTAATGAACAGAAATTCCATCTGTGACCTGGAAGGTTATTGACTAAGCAACCAGATAGCTATTTCTTTTTAAAGTTTTTTTTTATTTTATGAATAATTTGAGAGATTTGGCAAAGCATAGTCCTGCTAACATTTTATCCTTTTACCATAAAAGTCTGGAGCAGGTCAAATATTTTTTTGCTTTAGGATTCTGATGTACCCCTCTAGATTCCCATCTGAGCTGCGGATTAGACAGCTTTTTACTTTCCCATCATCATTGCCTCGTGTTTGCCTCCCTGCATTTACTCTCTCACAGCGCTACCCAATTCTTTTTCTTCCCACACCTTGTGCATGTTAAGTAATTTCTCTACTGCTGAACTAAACTTACAATCTTACTCTCCACTTTTCCTTACTCTATTCTTTGTTAATGACTGTTTCCCATTTCCTGTTGAAGTGGTAGATAACTGGTGTTCCTCTCTTCACTGTGTTAAGAAGTTATGGCATTAACTGCTGACTCTTACAACATTTACCATAATAAAACTGTCCTGGAGATTTGAATCTTGAACAAATGGATTAGATTACAGGAAAAATTGGAGAATAGTGGGACATTCTTTGCCCCTGTCCTTTCCACGCCCTCTATGAACTATAAGTACTCCTTATAGTTCTTCCAGTAAATTCTTTTTAAGTGTGACCTAAATATTTATCATCTGTTCAAAAGGATAAACTGTCACTTATAATAACATATTTATCAAACAGTTGGCTGAATTAAACAGTCTTGGAGGAACGACAATCATGTTTGGAGTTGGTTAAGTCACTATTTCTTACTGTCTATGAAAGTGAGTTTGTATACCATGTTACTGAAATCAGAAGTAGCTAGTTGTTCTGTGGTCTGTGATCATCTGAAATCATGACTATAGCTCTAGAATATCAGGTACATGTTGCTATAAAACATCTCCATTTGTTGTTTTCCAATTACCCTCCATTCCTGTTACCCTATAACTATAATTATCATCTAATATCCCTGGTGATTGGAATCAGAGAAGAGAAGTAACGTGAGAAGATGAGGGAAGAAAAAGGCTGTGTCTATTTGTTTATGTCATCTACACTACACTGTAGCTAGATAAAGTGTTAACTTTAGGGGAGGCTGTGCGGAGGGTGTGCTAGGAGTTTCTATAAATCCATACCAGTATGGGAAAGTTGCCATAACAAACCACACAGTGACAGAAAGCAGACACCCGTGGCTTTGTTTTCAAGAATTTCAGCTTTTGATAGTCCAACCTCAATGTAGTAGGCTTGGTTTCTTCTAATACCTCTTACCTTGGCTTGAAAGTGACAGGTAGCCACACTTTCTGCTCTAACATAGTCTGTGTGCTCCACTTTTACTTTCTTATAAGGAGTCTGGCCACATTGAATTAAGATTTACACAATAGCCTCATTTTAACATGATTCTTTCATTAAAAGCCCTAAAACAAAGTACAGTCAGAATATAATATATTGAAGATTAGGCCTACCTAGTGGAATTTAAAAAAACACAATTAAGTTATGACAAAATTTTGGTATTAAAAAATAAAGTATGTTTTAAAATGTAGACATTATTTATTATATTGGATATTGAGGTTGTTTCAATAGAATGTATTTGTCATTGAGATTTGGTGATGCGTAAATTGGCCCATGTCTGCATTTTCAGTCCTCAGAGAGGCCATATTCTATCATTTAATGGTTTATTGAGCTGATTAATGCCAGAATTCATCCAGCATTATCCCAAATGAATTTGGGGAGCCAGAAATTGCTTTCAACACAGCCTACTAAAAAGTGTTGCTTAAAATTTGAAAGGAAAAAATAATGTTTGTAATTTTTATCTATTAACTATAAACTGAATTTTTGAAAAGTATATGAATTGTTTTGTCACATCAATAGACTATAGAGAAAAAAGGGTAGTAACACTATCAGCGTGCTGTGTAGTCTGCTTTAGGAGTGCAGTACATCAGGGTGTATAACTGTCTTAAATGGGAAGGCAATCGGGCCTGTTACCAAGTGGAGTTTTTCATCCTCATACACTTGAGTGCAGAATGAAGGAGACTTTTTTAGGATGTCTGCAGGCTCAGAAGACCTGATCTTTACATGTGATCAGATGAACTTCTGTGATCATAGATACATCACTCACTAGCATTATTGGCCTCTTCTTTGTTCACTCCTTCAGAAAAGTGGTGGCACTTCCCCAGTGGTTAATAAATGTTTGGTGAATAAATAGATAATCTGTAACAATGCCCATGGTTTTTGAGCTATTATTTCATGACAAATCTTGTCTAAGATCTCTTATTTTAAATTGTGAAAAACTCTATGATGATAAATTATGTAAGACAAAGAAAAGATGCCTATAAATGGCTATAAATTAAACTGGTCATACCACATGTCCCACTCATTTGTAATTTTTTTTATGGTCTAAGTCAAGAGTCAAAAAGATGGCTAGCCACTCTCACTGTGATGAAATAGCCAAGGCAGATACCCTTTGTTACTTTGTTTTATCATGGCTCTCAGTATCTTCAGTGAAAGTTCTTTCTGCCACTCCAGTGGTATCATGAATAGAAGCAATCTGTAAATTTGAATGAGCAGGAATACAATCATGTTATTTTAGTCCTAAATTGATGATAATTGATGCTAAGTTCCTTCACATATTCCTGAAAATTCACTTAGCAGTAAGATAAATTTTATTTCTCTTAGGTTATAAATTGATATAAAAATCCCTTTGCCTGCACTAGTTAACAATATTTTATAAAATAATGTGCATATTTAGTCTAGAATGTGCCGTTATTAGTTTAGTCTTCAGCCCAGAGTCCGGGAGTCAAAGCCAGTTGTCCAGCCAGTCCTATCCAACAGTCGTCTGCCTCTTCCTGTTTTCTTTCAAGATGACAGATGCCTCTGTGTCCTTTGCCAAGGACTTCTTGGCTGGCAGAGTGGCTGAAGCCATCTCCAAGATGGTGATGGTTTCCATCGAGCAGGTCAAGCTACTGCTACAGGTGCAGCATGCCAGCAAGCAAATCATGGCAGATAAGCAGTACAAGGGTATCATTTCTCTTTAAATGCCTCTAACAATTTGATAAGCATAGTTTTTTGTTTTGTTTTGTTTTGTTTTGTTTTGTTTTTCGAGACAGAGTCTCTCTGTGTAGCCTTGACTGTCCTGGACTCACTTTGTAGACCAGGCTGGCCTCGAACTCACAGCGATCCACCTGCCTCTGCCTCCCAAGTGCTGGGATTAAAGGCGTGCACCACCACGCCCGGCCCTGATAAGCATAGTTTTAAGATCATTTTTGCTATGTTTCAGTCACATTAGAATATCCAGTATTTGTTGGGTGTTCTAGTGGAGAAATATTGCCCTGGTTTTTTTTTTTGTTTGTTTTGTTGTTGTTGTTGTTTTAGTTTTTCAAGGCAGGGATTTTCTGTGTAACAGCCTTGTCTGTCTTAGACTTGCTTTGTAGACCAGGCTGGCCTCGAACTCAGAGATCCACCTTCCTCTGCCTTCCGAGTGCTGGGAGTAAAGGTGTGTGCCACCACTGCCTGGCCCCTGGGTTTCGATTATTATGTTCTTTTTCCTTTTACAACACACAAAAGCATAATTTAATTAAGTTTACTAAAACAAAACAACTAGAAAAGAAGTTAAGATTTGTAAAGATAACATATTTTAATAATAGCAAATTTGACTTAGTGCAATTAAAATGTTAAAGTATTGAAGTCCAGTCCTCAATATGTTAACAGCATTGCTTTCATTGAATTTTAGGAAATCTCTAGTTTATTTATTTCTTCCCTGACCCAATTGTCATTGAGTAGAGAGTTGTTCAGTTTCCATGTGTGTGTAGGCTTTTCGATATTTCTGTTGTTGTTGGAGTCCAACTTTAGTCCATGGTGGTCTGTTAGGATACAAGGTATTATTTTTTGTATCTGTTGAGGCTTGCTTTGTGACATTTTATTTGGTCAGTATTGGAGAAGGTTCCATGTGATGCTGAGAAGAAGGTATAATCCTTTGTGTTTTAGTGAAATGTTCTGTAGATATCTGTTAGATCCATTTGATTCACACCATTGGTTAGTGTCATTATTTCTTAGTGTAGCTTGTTTCATTGACCTACCCTTTGGTGAAAGTAGGGTGTTGAAGCCTCCCACTATTAGTGTGTCTGGATCAATATGTAGTTTAAGCTTTATTAATGTTTCTTTTACAAATGTGGGCTCCCCTGTATTTGCAGCATAGATGTTCAGAATTGTGATGTCATCTTCATTGAATTTTCATTTGATTAGTTTGAAGTGTCTTTCCTCATCTCTATTGATTAATTTTTGTTGAAAGTTTATTTTATTGGATATAAGAATGGCTGTACCAGCTTCCTTCTTGTGTCCATTTGCTTAGAAGACCTCTCTCCAGCCTTTTATCCTGAGGTAATGTTTATCACTGTGGCTGAGATGTAACATGCAACAGAATGTATTGTTTTGTTTATGCATCCATTCTGTTAATGTGTCTTTTTATTCTAGAATTGAGACCATTTTTGTTAAGACAGAATAATGACCAGTGACTGCTGCATTCTTTGATTTTTTTTATGTTGGTTGTAGTAGTGTGTTTGTTTGGTTTTGTTTTGCTAAAATGAAGTTATAGATTTCTTGTGTTATCCTGGTTGTAGTTAGCCATTTTGGGTTGCTGGTTTTGTTCTAGTAACATCTGCAGGGCTGGATTAGGTACTGTTTGCATTTCTTTTGTCATGGAAGACCTTATTTTCTCCATCTATGGTTATTGAAAGTTTCACTGGGAATAGTAGTCTGGACTGGTATCTGTGGTCTCTTAGAGTTTGAAAGACAACTGCCTAGGCCCTTTTGACTTTCATGGTCTCTGCTGAAAAGTTGGGTGTGATTATGATAGGTTTGCCATTATATGTTACTTGGCCTTTTTCTCTTGATGGTTTTAATATTTTTCTTTGTTCTGTACATTTGTGTTATTATGTGGCAGGGGATTTTCTTTTCTGGTCTACTCCACTTGGTGTTCTGTAGACCTCTTGTATGTTTATATGCATCTCTTTCTTTTAATTGGGAATTTTTTCTTCTATGACTTTGAAGGTGGGTGTCTTCTCTTTCCTCAATTCCTTTTATCTTTCGGTTTTATCTTTTCACAGTGTCCTTGATTTCTTAGACGTTTTGTGTCAGGAATTTTTCAGATTTAATGTTTTCTTTGATAGTTGCATCAAATTCTTCCACTGCATCTTTTACAACTAAGATTCTTTCCTTTATCTCTTGAATTCTGTTGGTGATCCTTACCTCTGCACTTCCTGTTTTCGTCTCTAACTTCTCTCTTTCCGGTCTTTCCTCTATTTGTGTTTTTATCATTATTTCATCTTTATATCTTGAACCATTTTATTGATTTCCTTCCCCTGATTATTTGCATTTTCCTGAATTTCTTCCAGTGATTTCATTTTCTCTTTATAGGTTTCTGTCATAGACTCTTTTAGTGCCTCAATTTGTATGGCTGTATCTCCCTGCATTTGTTTATGGATTTTATTCATTTCTTCCATTATCATCTTCATTATGAAGGATTTGAGATCATTTTCCTGTGCTTTTTGTTGTGTTTAAGTTTCCAGGGATGATTGCTTTGGGATAATTGGGTTCTGGAGCTGCTATATTATTTTGGCTTTATTGTTTATGTTTTTATGCTGTCATCTTGCTGTTTCTGACATTGAGTTGTAGTTTCTGGTGTCCTTCACTGGCGGTTGAAAGCAGTTCATAGGTGAGTAGTTATACATTGAGACCTCCCTCATGTGGAGATCAGGGAACCTTTCCCTGGATAAGTCAGGTGACCTGATTTAACTCAAGGGACTTTGCCCCACACCCTGGGTTCCTCCCTGAGCCAACAAACACAGCTGCTTATGCTCTATAGCCCTCAGTTCATTCAGAGAGAGTGCTAATACATCCTGCAATCCTGTGTTTAGCTGAGCTTTGGAGACTGTACCAGTGCCCACACAAGACCTGGGGCCTTGGTTCAGATCCAAAGAGGAGGTACAGTATGCTAGCTGTGTTTTCCTGGGCTTTGGATAATGTGTCAATCCCCTTTAGTCCCTGGGTCCCTCTGTGGGCCAGATAAGTGATCCAAGGTCATTTCTATCCCAGGTGCACACTCTGGGCTCCCCTCTTCCTGGCCCAGCAGACACAGATGCTGGTGCTCTGTAGCCCAAAGTTCAGTCAGAGAGAGAGAGAGAGAGAGAGAGAGAGAGAGAGAGAGAGAGAGA
>OU015746.1:101210780-101225083 GCA_907169655.1 Acomys percivali | reverse complement strand
AGCCACAGATGTATGCAACTGTGTGTCCCCAGCTCCCAGAATGTCCCCTCCCATCCAGGAAACAACAACATTGGTGTTTTAGAGTCAGTTGCCAAGTTACTTGCCTGATCAGATCTTCTGCCACTCAGAAATGGTACGCAATTGCCACTGCCATTTTGGAAGTCTCCTCTCTTCACAATTTATATGTAGGCACTTAGTGCTATGAAAGCAACTCTTACACTGATTTCATTGTGCTCCATAAGTTTGTATATGCTGTGTCTTCATTTTTATAGAATTGCAAAATGTCTTTAAATTCTTTCCTTATTTCTGTGTCAACCCATCTTTCACTCAGTAGAGTGTTGTTAAGATACCACAAGTTTGTAAGCTTTCTGTTGTTTCTGTTGTTGGTGATACCCAGCTTTAATGCATTGTTGTCCGGTAGAAGGCAGGGAATAATTTCTGTAATCTTTGGAAAAAAGCTTTGTTTCTTAGTATATGTTCAGTTTTGTGAAAACATTGAGGTGCTAAGAAGGTATATTCTTTTGTGTTTGGATAAAATGTTTTTGTAAGTAGCATCTTTTAGTTTCAGGATTTCTCTGTTCTTGTTTGTTTGTTTGTTTGGTGTGTGTGCGTGTGTGTGTGTGTGTGTGTGTGTGTGTGTGTGTGTGTGTGTGTGTGTGTGTGTGTGTGATGTATATATTGGGGAGGCAGGGATATAGAAGTCCCCCACTACCAATGTGTGAAGGTCAATATGTGGTTTAAACTGTAGTGGTGTTTATTTTACAAACTTGGGAGCCCTTGTCTTTGCGGCAAATATATTAAGAATTGAAATGTCATTTTGATGAATTTTTTGGTGAGTATGTGTTTTTCATTCCCATCTTTACTCAAGCTTTGGCTTGAGGCCTATTTTGTCCTATATTAAAATGATCACACCAGCGTGTTTCTTATATCTATTGGTTTAGTATATCTTTTTCCAACTCTTTACGCTAAGGTAATATCTGAGGTTTGTTTCTTGCAGGCAGCAAAAAGATGAATACTGTTTTTGCATTCATTCTGTTAGTCTGTGTCTTTTTATTGGGGAAGTGAAAGATTGACACTGAGAGATATTAATGAAAATGATTATTGATTCCAGTCATCATGTTGTTGTTGTTGTTTCTTGTGGTGGTGATAGTGTGTGTATGACAGATGAGCATCTGTTGCATCACTAGGGATGAAAATCAAGTATTTCTTTTTTATAACCATATTTTTCAGAGCCTTTTGATTTTGTCTTATGAGGTATCAATCACACCATTTCATTTATTGTTCATTATTTCTGTCTGTTATCCATAGAGCTTTTCTGCTTTCCATTGTGTTATTATAATGTAGCAGGTCTTTACCCGGAAACTATCTGGACCTTTTTACGTAATAGCATCTCTTTTAACATCTGCTAGCTCAGAAGTGGTATGAGCATGCTCAGAGCTTAAAATAGATATCAGTTCTACAGCCAAGTACTGTCAATCTTATTTATTTGAATATTCTATGATCAATTTGCTATAGGCTCTTGGTAAGATAAGTGTGTTTTAACTAGTACTAATCACACACAAGATTTGAAATATATTCTTGACATCTATAATTGCAGCACCATTTGCTACCCTGGTGCTGGTAGACACCTGCTCAGAACAGTCATTCCATTCAAGAGAGTCTTCTAATAAAGAACATGCGTTGCCAGGCTATAAATGACAGGCATTATGAAGTCCTCTCCAAGAATTTCATAAGAAAAGCAGACTCCCCCAGGAACAATATGGATTAATGAATTATTACCTTTTGAGTAGGGGCTCCATTCTTCATAGCCAAGTATGCCTGTAATCAGAAAAAGAATTAATTCTAGAAATAGATTAGCACAATTTATTAACTTTTAAAATAATGTAAATGTTGTTTCCCCTTAGGTTCTGGAGCCTATTTGATTCTGTGGCAGAAGAGTTTTATTCAATTTTGCTCTGTTGAAACATGCTCAAATTAAAGATAAAAGTATGAGGAAATTAAATTTCTTCTGGCATCAAACAATTAATTTAGTCCTTGTCTTCTAACTTGTGATGCATATCTCCTTGTGAGTGTTACCTCTAGTCATTTTACCCTAGAGCCTTCCTCACCTATGACCTTGGCAATTTGATTTCAGCCAACATCATTAACATTTTGTCCTTGGAGTAGGTGAGTTCAGAATGTTCCCTGGCACTGCTTCCTCAGAAGCACTATGCGCTTTGCCAGGATGGTACTATCAGAGCAGTGTGGAACAGGGTCACTGGTGCCTGGGCTGTGCAGGTGCCAACAACTGCCCATGGATAGAACAGGCTGTGGTTGTTGGCTCCACAGATCTCAGACACATGCAAAAGTAAATTATTTTTTAACTTCAATGTATAGTTTTTCCTTGATTAAAAATATAGTTTCTTTTTTCTTTTGCAACAAACTTAATTAAAAACAAAATGTTTCTGTAACCAAATAGGAAGCTTTGCTATTTAACTACCAAACAGCCTGCTTAAAAATAACTGTTTGTTTATTTTCCAGGGTATTAAGGCGAGTCTAGTGGAAACTATTGTGGCAGGCTGAAGGAAAGATGTCAAATGCAGCCACAGGCAAAGAGAAAGGGCAGTTTTGAGGATTCTAACTGGATTATAAAGTTCACAACCAAAATCCCCCAACTCCTAAAATTAATAAAAAATATTACACTTAGTATAAAACAGAAATAAGCAGGTTTTTGTGGTGACATGGCCAGGAATTTAGCAATGTTTAACCCGACTGCAAAGCCTGTGGATAAGCAGAAAAATGCTGTTGAGTAAAACAGCTGTTAGTAAATATGTTGTTGGCCCTTCTTGGTTAATTTCCTAAGCTTCATCAGCAAACATTACAAATACTTCTGATATTAAAATAAATGGGTGTTTTCTCATGGCTTTTCTTATCTGTGTATCTTTTGCCAATGGGAGCTCAGTATTGTGTTCATTGTCTGCATCTAACCACAATAAAGTGTCTTCAAGTACACATAGTACAATAGTAGGTGTCTAAAGAGGGGAACGAGATTCTGCTTTTCAGCTGCTTCAACTTAATGAGAGCACTTCAACTTAATGAGAGCACTTCTGCCTCCTGCACAAGTAGAATTAATTTATAACCCCTCCTGTTGGACAATGTCTTTATGTTAAATAGACAGCATGCCAAACAGCTGCTCCCCAATATTTCTGAAAACATTACCTTTAGATGATCTACCACAGAAAAGAGTCAATCTCTTTGAAAGACTGTAAATCCTAATAATTGATTTACAAATCAGTGGAGACAAGATATAAACTTCTTAGTATCTTGACATGGATGGCCTTTATACTTGTTCCCTCTCTATATTTTTTGAGAAGTGGTTCATGTTTCTGAGTATAAGTTCCAGCATTGTAAACCAGAAACTTCCCATAGTATTATCCAAAGATGGAACAGGCTCTTAGTATGGTGGAGATTTCACTGTAAAAGAACACCAGGCTGTGCTGTCATCATAAACAAAGGTCATACAACAAAAACCAAAAAGAAGTCAGTGGCACTGTCAGATGTCTAAGGTGTAACCTCATGACCCATACTCACTAGTAGCCTGCATTCAGTGAGCTAACATGTATATGCCATTGCCATACTAATGAAGCTGTGAAGATGATTCAGATTATATTCAGAGTAGCTGAGTAATCACAGAATTCATGTGAACGTAACACTTTTGATGAAAAATGAAGTTGTTAATCACATCATGACAATAGATGTTCTTTCTTGGGAATACTACTCATGAAATTTGTTAAGTTTCTTAAAACTCAAAATAGAATGAATTAGATTTCACCATTATGCTCCATGTTCCTAGTCTGGTTTTGGCCATTGTTGTGAGAGAAGACTTACATTTTCTTTTAATCTTGATATTTTAAAATTTGTCCATCAACAGTTGTCATTCACCAAGCCATTCAGTTAATAAGGCAAGTGTGAAAGAATGTGTTTATATATAGAATCAATGTGATTTGTTGGCATACTGTTATTATGCAGTGGGTATATAGTTTATCCTTATATTATTCAAATGCTTATTTCTTGATTCCACTTTCTTGTTTCAATCTGGATGTGGTTTTTTATGTTTACTTTAAGTACACCCTGTCTCATTTGTATAAACATGCTTACCTATCTTGTAATCTCTACCTTGTCAAGAAAATATTGACCAGTCAATACTCAGTGATAAAAAAAATAAGGTGGGACATCCAGACCCAGAGAGGAGAGGAGAAAGCAAGAGGAAGTGGGATTGAGTCACAAGTGGAAGTCCAGTAAGCATCAGCGGAAGAGAACTGGAGCCAGGCAAGGATAAAAAATATAAGTATGGTGGGGGTTTGGGCTATGAGAAGGCTAGATTAACTTTGCAGTTTGGGATATAATAATAATTGCTCAATATTGGGCTCAATTCTAATTAAATAAATCATAGTCTCCATATATCATTATTTGGATAAATAGGTGGCTAAAGATAAACTTCTGCCATACTAATTTTATGTATTATTCTATTAATAATCATTTTACAATGTCTTGTCTTCTGCTTTCAAATAATTAAAAAATTCTATAGGGCTTTTCTATGACCTAACTAGCTCTCAAATAATTTAGATGTAAACATATTTATTTATTTAAACATTGCTAGCATAATAAAATTCAGGTACTATTTAAACTAATTTTCTAAGCTGTTCTGGCTACCTCCCAGATGCACTCCCCCTGTTACTGTCTGGGCTGGATCTGCTATACTATGGAACATCTTTTTCTCCTTCCTCTTTCCTCTCTCTCTAATTTCTTCTGTCTCCCAGCCCATGCTCCCTCTCTGAGAGACCCAAATCCAGAACTGAACTTATATCTACCTCTATTCTGCCCAGTAATTATATGTCAGCAACATTATTAACCAATCAGAGATTATTGGGAAGCAAATTATACACAACATTGTCTACTGTCCATGAGAATGCATTAATCTAGACTATAACCATATATTGGGGGTCAAAGTTTAACATTTAAATACATAGCACCAGACCAACCCCAAATTGTCTTTAGCACTACAGCTAAACACAAGGCAGACTTTGTCAGTTCAATGAAGAGACTGCTTCATCACATTTTCAACTGTTTTCTTTCCATCAACTTTGTAACATAAAAGACAAGTAAATTGTGTTAATGCTCTGTTATGATGCACTATGCCATCATTGATAGGAAACAACTTACATGTTCTTAAGCAGAAAAAAATAATAGCATCATGGAGATAGTGGAAAATACAAGGCACAGAGAACTCTAGTTGAAGAATCTCTAACTGTACCCAGAAATCCTTTGTTCTTATGTATCCATAAGTCTGGAAGAAATATGAGAACACATTTCAGGATTACAGAGGCAGCAAAGGAAGTACACTAAAGGTTTTGTTACATTGTTATGGTGGGTGTAAATATGTTTATATTTTGATCTTAAGTGTGAATTGTGAAACAGATTTGTGAAAGGCCATGTGGTATTTGCCTATTAGAAGAGAAACTGCATAATCTTTGCCAACTGAGAAAGATCCTGTTATGTACTCTGAAAGCATATACGTATATATCCAAATCAAGTGGCTAGGATTTTTGGTCTTGGTATCATTTTCCACCATTCTTCCCTCCACTTTAAGACTTTCCTAAAGAGAAATGCTCCAGAGAACGCTTCTAGGTTTCAGATTACAAATGCTTCAGTGTCAGTCTCTTTTTCAGAATTGCTGTTTTCTCTTTAACATGTCTACTGGAATCCTGATGATGAAAAGTGGAATCACTCCAAGAAACTGAGTCTAAATAGATCTATTTCTCCTGTTTCCATTAGCCTCTTTTCTCTCCTTTCTAGGGTATGTGAGTTGGAAGGGAGGTATAAGTATTACAGAAACCCAAATAGAGTAAGTTTAATTTTTTTCAAGCCTACACATTATAAGGGATAATTTTCTAAAAACAAAAATTCATATATATACATATATGTATATATATGTTGAATTTTTATTTAACTTATTAAACAAGTAAGTAACCAGCAGACATCAAGTTAGTTCAAGAGGAATCTTTAAAGATCAGGCATCTGCATAAATCAGAAATATTGTAAAAATAACAGCTGGGCTTGTTGTCACATGCCTGTAATTCCAGAACTTGAGATGGTGGGATAAATAGAAAAAAGTTCAAGGCCAATCTAGAACACATAGAAAGCTTAAAGGTAACCTGAGATATATAGAATATACTGTATCAAATAAGTGAAATGTAAATAATTAGGTTAGACTTTTAAATAAAGATCCCCTTGATCTCTGTGAAGAAAAACTATTGATCCATCCCTTAGGCAATGGAGATACATATCTTTTGCAGCTCACTTTCTCCTCACACTGTTTAAGGATAAGAAAGACAATTGAAGTGTTGGAGCATTCGCCTATAATGCCATAGCTTAATCAAGCATCAAAATTGAGTCACATTAACAGGAATTTGTTTTAGTGCTATTTATCTCTAGTTCGGACTGTATTACACTTAATTTGGAATATTTTCACTTTCGTGTTATATAGCAAATACTGTAAAAAGATTTATTCATATTTTCATAACATTTTTGTCTATGATATTGATATAACAGTATTACTTAATTAAATAACTTAACTCCTTACATGAACTAGATAACATTTTGGTAAAATCATAACTCTACTGATTGATACCTGTCTAGATATAATGCTGGACTGTTGAGGTCTCTGCAATTTTGTCAAGTAAAGCCTCTATGACTGTCCTTATGTCTCTGACATCTTTTTCTTTTCTGTTTTCTAATTCAATAGTCTTCATCCAACAGCTCCAATAAGCCTTAGATGCCTTGGAAGTCGACATGAAGACCTCCAACCATCCAGAATGTTCTCAATGTTCTCTAGACATCCAGAACAGCTGTTGAGGGTTCACTTGACAAAGTTCCAAAGATCTTTGGCTGATCACCACTGCCCTTAAATATTATGTATGGTCCAGGTGTAATTTTTGCCTTCAAACTACTTTGACATCTGCTATTCTAAAACTGTCTATTTCTCAGATCTAATGAAATTCACACAGGGAAAACTTTCCTACAAAGAATGCTGAAAAAAGGCATCTGGCTCAAGGCTTGAGACAATAAGAGAATCCTGGCTTTGACCACTGTGTGCAGTCAGGCAGAAACTGCTTGGAAGTTAAGGCCTTGACATAACAGTACCTGACTAGATACTGTTAGTTGTAGAAAGGATACTTTAGAATCTGCTTTGAGAATAAAGGCTTGGAATGTCATGCTTTACATACATTTTTACAATAGAGGATTCCCTTGGCAGTTATCCTAGCACACCTGTTGTTTTGGGACTGGGAGTAAGTCAAGTTTTTTACTTTATTAGAGAATATTTATTTCTAAGCTAGGTTGTTATAACAATCTTGTAAACACAATGGCTTTTGTCCAGGGAAATTTATGATTAAACTTTTCTAAGTATTGTTTAAGAAATAGTAATCAGGTTATGCTCACCATTGCTTGGCAATTAATTGATTTTTTGCTGTATGCTTTTTCATAGATTATACAAAAATGTGTTTCTTTGTTAGACTGTTCTCTTGCTCTGTGGATACTTAAGTGTCCTATTGATTGTAAAAGATGAGTAAAATCATAATGTAATCTGTAATGAAAAAAAAAAAAAAGAACTTCACTTTAAATAAAGTAGTGGGGTTGGCCCAAGGAATAACAGAGACAGAAAATTAAGAGTCACAGACAAGGAAGAAAAGCAGAAGAAAAGTAAAGTTCCCCTGGGCTATAAGATCTTTCAGTTTGTACTACATAAGTAAGAGCTAGTATTTCTTTTTTCCTGTTTCTTATCCTCTCCTCAATAGCTATTTCCCATAGCCTGCTGTTCACCAATGGTTGATTTCCTTTAACTAGCTCTTCACCACCTGCTCAATTCTCCCTATCACAGATCCACTAAGACTTTTTCTTCTCTCCTCTTCACTGGTTCCTGAAGATGGTCTGCAGGAGATAACTGGTCACAAAGGCTTCTTGATATTCACTTATTAGACATTATAGTTGTTGAATAAATAAAATAATAGTTTGTATGAAGTAAAATAAAATGGCTGTAAGTTTTATATACAGACGGTAACAGGCTTAGCCAATGTGAGGTATTACTGACAATCTCTTATCAGAACATAGGACATTTCTATGACCATTTTGTCATGAGAACAGAAAACAACATGGAAGTTGCTGGCTTCAAGCTATTGGCGTTCTCTTGGAGAATGAGAACAGTTCTTCAATTCATTAGTAATGGATCTCTGTGACAAAATGCAGTATGGTGTCCTAGTCAGCAAAAGGAATAGGGTTAGGTTAGAAATCTTTCTGAAGAATCTCAAATTCTTCAGAGACTGTCTCATTTCTCTCAGTGTTAATTACTATATCCTTAAAGTGCTGTGTGAATCAGGATCGAGATCTGCTGAGACCCAAATCCATTGAGATTTTCCTTCCCAGCATCTCACAGCTATCCAGGAAAAGACCACAGGATACATTGATTCCTTTTTAATTTTATTTTATTAATTTATTCTTATTACATCTCAATTGTTATCCCATCCCTTGTATCCTCCCATTCCTCCCTCCCTCCCATTTTCCCCGTACTCCCCTCCCCTATGACTGTGACTGAGGGGTCCTCCTCCCTCTGTATGCTCATAGGATATCAAGTCTCTTCTTGGTAGCCTGCTATCCTTCCTCTGAGTGCCACCACATTGATTTCTTTCATTCTTTCTAACTAGAATTCATTAAGCAGAAAATGATGGCTGATAAATCATTTCCTCTTTTACACATTTGAATCTCTAACTTTGTTCTTTATAGACTTGATGGAGTTCTGCACATAGTGATGCTTAATTAACAGCCAATAAAGATGTAAATGATTATTTATTTTTTATCATAAACTGTTTCAAAAACCTCTTTAGGAAGCAGAGTCAGGATAATTTAATCGGCTTTACAGGTGAGAAGTCCTCAGTGCAAGAATAGTCGGAACCACACATCTAAAGTGGCTAAAGTCACACTGTCAGTCATCAGTGGATCTGGGAATAAAATCCAGCATCGAGAGTCCTTTGCTATTGCTCAAACAAAGTGATAAGCAGTCTGCCAAGGGATTTGGTTTCATAGTGAAAAGAAAACATCTCGAATGGAGCAGGAGCATATTATTTACAGCTCAAGACACTGAGCAGAGAAAGCCTCTGGGGAAGCATTTACTTTTCAAATTTTAATCTATTTCCTCCACCCTTTTGATTGATTATGTGTGTAAAAATATTTCCTAAGGTTTCTTAATTCCTTGTTAGCATGGCTTTAGGACTCATAAGTGATGTGAATAAGTGCAGAAGCCACCCGAGTCTCCAAGTTTACAGTTCAAGTGGCTGAGAGTTTGGATCACAGCAATGACATATATGTGTTAAATGTACACTACCTACTAGACACTGCTCTAGACATTACTAATCCAGTCACATACCCATACACTAAAGATCCATTCCTAATGGAATCTATAATCAAAGAGGCCAGTGACAATATATGCAAAAGAACAACATGAAATGAGCATTGAAAAAGAGAATAAAGTGAGGTTTGGGTATCTCTAATCTTTATGTAAGAGAAGATATTTCTAGGAAATGAAATCTGAGAAAAAATGTAGCAAAAGTTAGGATTTGTTCATAGGAACAGTTACTAGAGGAAATCCTATGCTTTTGAGCTCTCTCTCTCCTCTCTCTCTCTCTCTCTCTCTCTCTCTCTCTCTCTCTCTCTCTCTCTCTCTCTCTCTCTCTCTCTCTCACACACACACACGTATGCAGAACTTTAAGTTGCCAGTGTCATGATGTGTTTGCTTCCTTACAGGGAAACCAGAAGAAGTACTTACATTATAAACTTAAATTCTCACTAATTATAGAGCAACTGTTTTAAACAATGTTTTACTAATGCTTTAGGCTATTGGGAGTTCCCCTGCCCAGTCTTATTTTAATAACTTATTGAATACTGTATGCATTGGGAAAATTGAGTACATGTACTTGAAAGCATGAGATAGAAACAGAAGAGATTATGAACAGGGATGATTAAACTGAATCTTTTAAGTGGGAAATATTTAAGGCCTACTAGACAAAGGTTGTTACCTTAAACTGAGTTCTTGTTAGTGGGGAAAAAATCTCAGAAACGCTATGTTATTTTTTTTTTATTTCTGCAGAGGACAAAATATTAGTTCTGTTTTTATTTTCATAATAAACCTCCAAAAGATATTTCTCTAGAATAAAACTATATCACTAAATTGTATTTATTTTTAGATTTTTTATGGATTATATGTACACAATGTTTTGTAATGGATTGGGGAAAAGTAAGGGAATCAATGCTGGAATAAAAATTGTGGTGAGCTGACTTCAGAGTTGTAGATACTTCATTCATCGTGACAGGAATATGGAGATGACCCAGGCAAATAGACTCATAGTTGCAGACTTAATGAAAATAAGAAAACATGGAATCAATTTCTTATCACAGTATTCTCAGTGAAAAAAGAAGGAAAAGTCCCAAGGATGGAGTGAACTCACTGGAGAAACAGGAGCTGAGGTAGAAGGAACCTATGAGCCAATATGTGTTTGTATATTGGCTATGGCTCTCTATCAGGACAAAACCTGCATAATGTGATATAAAATATAAAAGGAGGATTAGTGGAACACAAAGGATTAAACTAGAGTAGAGTATCTATGAAAGGTAGAGTAAAGGAGGGAATAGAAAGTGATGAATAGCTCTAAAGACATTTCAAAATCTACCCCTTAGAAGTTTCCTACAATATGCATGCATTTTTATATAAAATAATTAAAATGTGGCTACCTTATAATGGGATAGTAGTGCTTCTATTGGATAGCATAGGCTAATAAATGAAAAGCCCGATGCCAAAGAGTTTTCCTTTCTTTGATTTGTTGGCCATTGAAGTTTCATAGATTCCCTCCAAAATTATGGATTTTTTTCATCTTACAGGTTGTCATTCAGAACTTGGTAGTAATATTCTATTGCCAAAGATAACAAGTACTCAAGTCATGGAATAAGTAGAAGCAGCCTAGGATTATCCTGGGATTTTCATCCATACTGGCTGGCTTTCATAGGACAGGAAATTGACATACATGCTAGAAAAAAACTGTGAGATACAGTAATAGCTGACATGAAAAGATATGCCCACTGGTGCAATAGTGTTGTGGATATCATGAGAATAACCAACCATTTTCTGATTGGATTTATGTCCTATTCTACAAGATTAACTTCATACCTGGCCACATTGTTGGTCTAAGAATCCGTGGCCAAATGCACCATGAAATTATTCTGCTAAATGAGCATACTATTAATCTGTAAACTAATGACTTATTGTCATACCCACAGATAAATACAACTCTCAGTGGTCATCAGAGAAGCTTCTATGTTCAGTAACTGGTAATTAACACAGATCCCAAAACCAGCCATGAAGTAAAGAAGATCATGGAGAATGCTAGGCCTCAAATGGAATATTTGTACTGTAAGTCCTCATTCAAATACTCATTGATGGATCACTGCAGAACATAGAGCAAAAAATTTAAGAACTAAATGTTGTGAATGAATACCTATGAAAAATATTCTCCAGAAGCAACATTGCATATCTGCACATTAACTTACAGTGGTTAGGAAAGCATTTACAAATATGTAATCTCATGGCAAACCAAATCTTAGCATGAAGAGGGGAATTGGACATGAATAATCACTTGCAGGAACTATTCTAACTTATAGCTGCTGAGACACTGCTAGAGAACTTCATTATTCTTAAAGAACATTGCTATTGACAATTCAACCAAATTTCCCTGGAATCTCACAACCAAAGTATATGTGTGAAGCACAAACTGGAACTGATGGGTGGAAAAAATGAGAACACAAAGTTGTGTAGTAGGAAGTATGAGTGGATATGAAGGGCTTGGGGAGTATATGGATATGACCAAAACTGTACAAAATTCTCATAAATAATAAAAATTAAATTAAGAAACATTAATGAGTAGATATTGCAAAGGGGATTCACTATAATAGCTTACAGAATATCAGCTGGATTATTTAGCAATGGTTGTAAGCTTGTTGGAGAAGTATAGGTAACTGTAGCTTCTCAGTTCAAGAGGTGGATTCTTTTCAACTCCTTTATGTCACTGAAAACCTAGAGGATTCCTAGAAAGCCACTACTCTCTTTTTCCATATTGGAAAGCTAAAGAAGCTGGCCTCCAACATCAACAGAGAGATGGTAACACTAGTATTGATGCCGTAGATAGGAACACATCAGTAGGGAAGGAGGGTGCTGAGCAAGCAAACAGCACTGCCTTCCTCTGCAATGGTTCTCTCTGGGCCACACCTTTGAGGAGGGTCTTTCACATGCATTTAATCTTTCCAGCAAACATTTTCACTGACCTACCCATAGATATGACTCTCAATTGGACCCTAATTCAATGAGTTTTACATACAAGCCTGGCCATTACAGGTAGAAAATTGGAAAAAAAGATCTTCAGTTTTGATGTATGGTATATTACTAGCATTTTCATGAAATGAGAAGCATTAAATATTTACTTCATATTTTCATATTTATTGATATTCAAAATAGTGTGTTTGAGTGATGAACACAGAATTTCCCTTATGAGACTACTGTGTGATATAATTGGGCAGCCCAAATCCGTAATTCTCCCTTTCATGAAAGCTGAGGCGATTCTGAGCTTAAACCAATACATATTGGACAGTTTTTCTTTTTTTTTAAAGCTATAGTCATTGTGCTAAGAATCTTGAATTTTATGTTATAAAAAATAAATTCTATATCACATAGCATGTTCATTATGTTAAATATATAGGAATGTGCTAAGATGTAGCAAAAGGAAAATCACCATTTTCTGTTCAACCAATGATAATCAGGAGTACTGTTTCAGTACAGTTGCCTCCGGATTGTTTAGCACATAATCATTTATTTCTATCACAGAACATTTTTATCATCTGCTTTGCTGCAGTGTCATATCTGTATGTAGAATGTCCTTTTATGTCATCCTGTTATCACAACATATTAATGAGGAGAACTTCCCATCATACTGTGAATGGTTGTCATAGAACTGAGAAATGGATTATAATGTTCAAACGAAAATGAAAAAACTGTAAGAACTTTGAAGAATATTTTGGAAAAAAAAGAAATATCTGATCCTGGTATATACCTTTGAATGTAACATTCTGTTGCTAACACACACACACACACACACATACACACACACACACACACACACACACACACATATAAAACTTGATTTATAGAACTTCACATATACATGAGGAGACTTACTGAAGAGTTTTTATATAGGTTCCAGAGAGATAAGTGATGAGACCCTTAATTTTGAACACACAATTTCTAAAATGTACTATCTGGTGTGGAAGAGTTATGAAATATTAGACATGAAATATGATCTTATTTATGAAATTGAGAATCCTAAATTTAAATGGGCATACTAGCCCAAGGGGCATGTCCCACGAAAGCCTTCACTTACCAGGAAACTGGGACAGAGGAGGACATCCTATTGGGACTCTAGATGAGAGAAGCATGGGAGAATAGCAAAGTAGAAGGATCCAGAGGGTCCTAGAAACCTACAAGTAGAACATTATGATAGGCAGATTTGGGCCCAGGGGTCCTGCTCAAACTAAGGCACCAGTCAAGGACAATAAGGGCGGTAAACTTTAAACCCCTACCCAGATCTAGCCAATGGTCAGAACACTTTCCACACTTGAGGGGAGAGTGGGATATGACTTTCTCACGTACTCTGGTGCTTCACATTTGACTATGTCCCCTGGAGGGGGAGACCTGGTGGCACTCAGAAGAAAGATAGCAGGTTACTGAGAAAAGACTTGATACCCTATGAGCGTATACAGGGACAGTCATAGGGGAGGGGAATAAGGGGAAAATGGGTGGGAGGGAAGAATGGGAGGATACAAGGGATGGGATAACCATAGAGATGTAACAAGAATAAATTAATAAAAAAATTAAAAAAAGAAGAAATGACAGTGCAAATACTAGGAACATGTGTGACAAATGTCTTTACATGGTAGATGAAATCTTATAGAGAAAATCACTTCACACAGATGATCTTGTTCATCAAGATATTGTAAATTATATTTTATTAATTAATTTATATAGTTGTATACATGTGAGCTGGCACATATGTGTGTATGTAGAGGGAATGTTATAGAACAACTTGTGAAAACCATTTCTCTTAGTCCCTCATGTTGGTGATGAAATGGAAGTTAGGATGTCACACTTCCAACATTTGTGCCATCTCACCATA
>OU015746.1:101197083-101210770 GCA_907169655.1 Acomys percivali | reverse complement strand
AACAATCATAGGAAAATTTAACCACTGATCATTAATATCACTCAAAATCCATGAGCTCGGATCCCCAATGAAGAAACACAGGCTAACAGAACGGATGTGAAAATAGGACCCATCAATCTGCTGTATACAAGAAACACACCTTGGTAATAAACATAAACATTACCTTAGAGTAAAGGGCTTGAAAAAGGTATTCCAAGCAAATATACACAAACAATCTGGAGTATCCCTTCTGGTATCTAATAAAATAGATTTTTAATCAGAAGAAGCAGGGAAGGATACTTCAAACTCATCAAATGAAAAATATACAAGGTGATGTCTTAATTCTGAACATCTATGCCCCAAATACAGGAGCACCCACATTTATAAAAGAAAAGTTTCTAAAGATTAAATTGCACATTGAACCTCACACTTTAATAGTCATTTTTTTTCCATTTTGGAAGCTGCTAACCTACACTTCCACTTCCAGTTCACTCAGGTAATTAAGTTTTATTGCTTCTCAAGTCTCTGATGGGATTGAAGACCAGAGAGTTTAGTCTTATAATTAAGCTTACTTGGTTAGAAGTTAAGATGTTTTTAGATTTCAATAGATGATTTAAGTTAGTAGAGATGAGATATGATATTTATTGATTTTTATTCAGAATTTTAGACTCATCAAGATAGCAATGATGTTTACTTCAAGTTTGCCAAATACAAATAGCCAAATCCCTATGGATGTAACATTTATATAATTCCTGATTGTTTTGTGGTTCTTCCTGCTGTATGTAGTTTACTTTATTTATGTGTAATAATATAAATTTATATATTAAAATATAATAAAAATATTTAGACTGTTATAATACTGAATTATTTGTGGTATATATGTATGTGTGTGGCTTTGTGTGTGTGTACATTAGGACTAGCTAAAACCCAGAAAATTATTTGTTTGCAAATATAACTAATAAGGAGCTGGAGAGATGGTTTAAGACACTTGTTCTTGGAGAGGACCCAGGTTCTGTTCTTAGCATCCACATGGTAGCTCACGAACATGGATAGCTCCAAATCCAGAGAATATGGCACTCTTCTCCGGCTTATGACAAAAATGGAAGCACATGTGGTACACATGCTATGCCTACAAATGAAACTGAATGGCTCAGAGACCTAGGGTAGATTCAAGTACAACTGATCCCCCCAAAAGAAAGTCAATAAAATGTTCCCTAATGATATCTGCTATATTCATGGATCTGCCCAACTTTCATCAGATAGCCTTCCTCCAGCAGCTGATGGGAATAGATGTAGAGACCCATCACCAAACAATAAGTGAAGCACTGGGAATCATGCAGATTTGTTTGCTCTCTTGTTCTCTGTGTGGAGCTCCTGTCCATTCCTGTCCTTCTACACCCAACTCTACCCTATGTCTTCTTGTGCTCTGTGCCAAAGTTTGGCTGAGTCTTAGCATCTACTTCATTTCCCTGCTGCTTGGAATCTTTCAGAGGACCTCTGTGGTAGGCTTCCATCCTGTACCCTCTCTTAAAGCCTTTCTGGTGTCTATTCTAGTTGCTTCCTCCCTTGGGTCCTCTTTGTTATTTAGCTTCTTTAGGTCTGTGGATTGTAGTGAGTTTATCCTAAATTATATGGTTAATATCCACTTATGAGTGAGTAAAAACCATGCATGTCTTTCTGCCTTTGTGTTACCTCAGTTAGGATGATATTTTCTAGTTCCATCCACTTGCCTACAATTTTCAAGATTTCTTTGTTTCTAATAGCTGAGGTATATCATTGTGTAAAAATACCACAATTTATTTATTCATTGTTTGATTGAGGGACATCTAGGTTGTTTCCACATTCTTGCTTTTATGAATAAAGATTCTGTGCACATATCTGAGCAATTGTTTTTGTTGCATGATGGAGCATCTTTTGCATATATGCCCAAGATTGGTACAGCTGGGTCTTCAGGTAGAATTTTTCCCAATTTTTTGAGAAAGCACCAGATTGATTTCCAAAGTAGTTGTACAAGTTTTCACTTCCACCAGCAATGGAGTTTTCCCCTTTCTCCACATCCTCACCACCTGTGCTATCACTTGAGTTTTTGATCTTAGCCATTTTGGCTGTGTAAGATGGAATCCCAGAGTTGTTTTGATTTGCATTTCCCTGGTATCTATGGACATTGAACATTTCTTTAGGTGTTTCTCATCCATTCTATATTTCCATGTTGAACATTCTCTGTTTATGCTTGGTACTCCATCTTTGGTTGGATAATTTGGTTTGATGGTGTTTAATTTCATGAGTTCTTTATGTATTTTGGATATTAGCCTTCTGTCAGATAAAAGGTTGGTGAAGATCCTTTCCCAGTCTGTGGGCTGTCAATTTGTTCTTTTGACAGTGTCCTTTGTCTTGCAAAAGCTTTTCAGTTTCATGAGGTCCCATTTATTTATTGTTGACCTTAGAGCCTAAGTTATTGGTTTTCTGTTCAGGAAGCTGTCTCCTATGACAATTAGTTCAAGGCTCTTACCCATTTTTTCTAACAAATTTAGTGTGTCTGGTTTTATGTTGATGTATTTAATCCCCTTTGGCATAGTTTTGTGCAGGGTGATAAATATAAATATATTTGCATTCTTCTATATGTAGATATCCAGTTAGACCAGAATCATTTGTTAAATATGCTATCCTTATTTCATTTTATGGTTTTGGTTTTTTGTGAAAAAGCAAGTGTCCATAGATGTGTGGGTTTATTTCTGGATCTTCAATTCAATTTCACTGGTTCACCAATCTGTTTATATGCCAGTACAAAGCAGTTTTTATTACTGTTGTTCTATCGTACAGCTTGAGATGAGGAATGGAGATACCTCCAGAATATGCTTTATTTTATAGGAAGGGAGTTGTTTACCTCATTTCTTTTTCAGCCCATTTGTATTTTGTATACAGAAAGGCTGCTAATTTTTTTTTAATTTATTTTGTATCCAGACACTTTGCTGAAGGTTTTAATAAGCTGTAGGAGTTCCTTATTAGAATTGTTGAAATCAATAACATATACTAGCATATCTTCTACAAATAGTGATACTTTGGTCTACTTTAGTTGTTTTATTGAATTAACTAGTATTTCAAGTACTGTATTGTAGTCATACCAAGAAAGTATACAGCCTTTGCACAGACAGTGTGCTCACTGAGTTAGGGAACCTGTACTTGGAACTGCCTGCCTGGGTATCAGAAGTTATCTAGTCCATAGGAATGGCTAAGGTTTGGGCAACAAGCATTGATACTCTGAATGTCTCCTCAGAGTGGGGTGAGTGTATGTACCTGAGGTTGGAGCTCTGTGCCTTCATCATGGAAGGTAGCCATTTCCCAGGAGGGTCTGACATTAGGGCCACAAGCTGTGGTATTTGGACAGTTTCCATTCAGTAAGAGTGCCTGAGGTTTGAGCTCTGCCTTGCTGGTGCTGGAAGGCCTGAATCTGAGACTATGCTGGAAGGAGCCCAGGAGTTTTCCCTGGATTTATCTATGTGACCTGGGGTTACAACCAGGATTTTCCCACACTGTATGCTCTTGTGCTACTTGGGAAAGATAGATATTTAGAGTCTTGTGGTGTACCATAGGACTGTGAGTTGCTCTGTTCTCACCACTGTGAGATGGTGGCATATCCGGTGCCACCATCTTGAATCCCTCCCTAGACTTTGGATTTTTATGTGCAGTTCAAATTGTTAAACACTAGGAAGACTTTTAAAATTGTACTGATTGTGTTTTAAATTACGATTGACACAAGTCTATGTATAGGACACAGAGTAAAAGTAAATAGCTTACAAATGACATATTTGGAAGTCAAATTGCCTATAATTAGTGTTTTGATGCATAATCTTGATCATCACCTTGATAGGATTTGGAATCATCATAGAAATATTTCTCTGGGAGTGATTGTGAGGAACTACCTAGACTAACTCAATTAAGAATTAGTTAAATCAATTGAGGCATGAAGAGTCACCCTTAGTGTAGGCAGCATTGTTCCCTCTCTGGAATCCTAGACTGAAGGAAATGGAGAAAGGGAGATGAATAACAGTATTCATCAGTCTAATTTCTGACCACAGAAAAATTGTGACCACCTGCTTCTTCAAGTTCTTGTCACCTTGATCTCTCACCATAATGAACTGTACATCAAACTGTGAGACAGAAGAAATCCTTCCTCAGACAAACCTAAGCTAAGCAGAACATAATCAAACCAACAAATAGCAGGCAGGAGTCAGGAACAAGGTAGCATGATAGTCAGAGATCTCTCCAGTAACTTCATTCCTCTTATTTCTTTCTTATTGGGGACTACAAGCATCCTATCATTGATGACAATGTTCCTATATATACTTTCTATCTTTCTGTCTAAAATCAAGCTTTATATGTGGCCTTGATGCAGCCCTGCAAATTTGATAACTATAGCACCAGAATTATCACCTGTACTAGAAGGCTCCACATTGTTGAAACAGATAGCATGTATGCATCAAAAATTGGGGTCAAATGACATGGCAGTGACATTATTTTCTTGCTCACTGCTCTACTTCCATAAGAATGCATTTCTACATTGCTCATCTTTTATATTTCCTACTTTGTACCTGTGTGTTGAACATTAATAAATTGTGACTTCACCCAGCTCTAGCCCTTCATTTTCTGGGTAAAATGGTACAAAAATTGGTAAGCTAAAACTGACCTTTTAAATATGGAGAGATGATGGTATCAATGGGTGTAGAGTGAGTCTACAGATGTCATTTGGAAAGGATGTAATATGAACCTGTGTAGGGCAATGAACGATCTAAGAGTAGGGCCACAGTCTAGGTGAGCATCCTTACCTTCAATCTTAAGCTGGAAAATAGTGAAAGCTTCTTCCAATAGCTTGCATAAAATTCCAGGCAGACTTGTAGTTTAGGATTCTATTGTGTTCTCCTCCATGCTCTTTTAACTTAAGAACACAACTAACTACACTTTAAAGGGAAAGTGATATCAGTGCACATCTGAGGAAAAATATCCAGGGTGCAGCTTTTTAACATTGCTGACACACTATAGGACGCTGTACACTGGAAATGTTTCCTCAGATGGCTTATCAGTTCTTTCCCATGCTGTCTTCCCTACTATCTCAGAGCAAGGCCCTATCACTAGTCATATCCTAACATGATAGTGTGAGCCAGTGGAGGGAGCCCTGGAGGAGTAGTCTTAAGGGCATGGATACTCTGTCTGTCTCTTCCACCTAACAAATACATAAGCCTGTGCAAGGTGTGCAGTAACAACCCAAAAAAAAATTGGAATGCAACATTAACCACTAAAATATTATGATTTCAGAATGAAATATCCTTCACAATGTATATAATGGTGGTTTGGTTAACAGGAAGTAGGCTTCTAGGAAAGAGATTAGATTCTGGGGACTGCGATACAGTCAAAAGGTGAATCATTTTATGTGTCTATAATGTGCAGTATTGGTAAGGGGCAATAAAAAGCAGAATGTGGGGCTTATTTGAGAGAAGTAGGTAACTGGGAGCAAAACTTGGTGGCTGCATCTTGCTATGCCTTTTTTTTTAATGCTCCATAACTCTTCTACCTCTTCTGCCTCCATCCCTTGCTCTCTCTCTCTATCTCCCATCTCTCTGCACTGGACTCTTTATTTCCCATCTACCATGTGGCCTTTGCCACATGATCCCACCACAATACACTCCACTTCGTCATGAAACCAGAATCCACAGAGCCAGCTATGACCTATGAGCAGAATCTTCTGAAATCCAAGTCAAAATAAATCTATACTCTTCTAAGTTGTTTGTCAGCTATTTTGTCACACTGACGAGAAGTCTGATGGGCAGTGGTGTATAGTCATTTTTCCTTCAGTTTTTGTTTTCTTTGTTTTGCTTTTAAAGAGAATGTCAAGCTCCATTGATTACTATCCATTAATGTTGACATAGGTAAGGAATGATTAGGAACATTGTGGAAACATCTTTGTCTTGATATTAGAATGAAATTGTTGTGATGGTTAATTTAAATTGTCAATTTGATAAGAATTAGGATTATCCAGTAAATTGGCCTGTGGGCATGACTACAGAAATCATTTTGGTTAGCTTAATATACAGGAAATATCTTCCTACAGTGTGGCATCTTAGAACAGTATTGTTGACCCAGACAAAATGTGAACCGACATCTCAAATCCTTGCCATGATAAAGGACTGTAGCTTTGAAGTGTAAGCCAAAATGTGCCCTGCCCCTCCTTGGATTGCTTCATTAGGGGATGTCACCACAACAAATATAAAACAAACTAAGAAAAGTTGGGTTGGTCTGTTTTTTAAAAAATTTTTTTTATTAATTTATTCTTATTATATATCAATGGTTATCCCATACCTTATATCCTCCCATTCCTCCCTCCCTCCCATTTTCCCCTTACTCCCCTCCCCTATGACTGTGACTGAGGGGGACCTCCTCCCCCTGTATATGTTCATAGGGTATCAAGTCTCTTCTTGGTAACCTGCTATCCTTCCTCTGAGTGCCACCAGGTCTCCCCATCCAGGGGACATGGTCAAATATGAGGCACCAGAGTATGTGTGAAAGTCATACCCCACTCTCCACTCAACTGTGGAGAATGTCCTGTCCATTGGCTAGATCTGGGTAGGGGTTTGAAGTTTACAGCCTGTATTGTCCTTGGCTGGAGCCATAGTTTGAGCGGGACCCCAAGGTTGGTCTGTTTTATGAAATTTTACGGGGAGCATGTGGAACAATATCTGTGAAATATAAAGCATTATAAAAAGTAAGTGGGGCATGTAGAGATCTGTTCATTCTTAAAAAAAGAAATAGCTGCAACAAAAAATGAAATTAACAAAACAAAGTCTACTATTTGTTTAGTTTTTTTTTTTTTTGCCATATCTTCACATTGTCCTAGGCTTGGAAAGATTGCATCTTTTAATGCAGTACTATTTTTTCAATTATTAATATTTCCTGAGTTGAGATGCTCACTGGCCTCTTCTCACAGATGCTGCAGCCCCTACAAACAGCAATGGATTTTTGCTTGCACTTGAGCATTTGCTGCTCATCACAATTGGAAACAAACATGTACAGTTAAGTTGCAGCTTAGTCATGACTTCCTCTTCTGGGCACAATTATCCTGTAGTGTGCATTGTGTGGGTTGTTAATACTGAGTGAGATAATAAATAAACTATACATGAGAATAAATTATTTTCACCTAATCACAGGCCACATTGGGGTAGAAGACAAAATTCAGAGGAGATTTAGATTATAAAAAGAGAGAAGTTGAAAGCAAACACTAAGTATATAACAGGCACTAAATGAAAGCAACCACCCTCTCAGCTAAGCGGAATGCTTCAGGTGAAGAGTGGTCCAGGGGCCAGAAGTAGGAAAGATGTGAAAGGAGGAGAATTATAATTAATATGGAAGGCAATTCACTAGAGCTTCCAAGATGCTGCGAGGAACCTATATGGGGGACAGAAGTCAACATTTAGTCCTTTTAATCCATTCATATATGATTACAAATGCTCTCATTCCTATAAATTACACTTTCCATGTTTGTGAATGAGAGTAGGGTTTATTTATCTTGAAAAGATTTAAGAAGAAATAAAAGCAAGCTCTTGACAAACAATCAAGAACAACATTACTATAAAAATAAAAAACAAAACCCAAAATTATAACAAAAAATGCCTGGACTAAATGCCACTTTCCTATGTACTGAATTCCATTCAAATCAATAACCAAAAGGAAAATCCACAGGGAATGTAGATTTCAGCAATTCCTTGAGAAACTTAGAGCCTAGAGCTTCTGGACCAGTGTTTCCAGTAGGCTGAGGAATTACAGCTTGAAACCTCTGATAAAAGAGTTGTGTCTCCTTTGCTTAAGTTCCAGATTCAAAAGTCCAATGTGTGATTATTAATCAGGGTTTAGAAAGCAATTCTCAAAGACAAAGAGTCTGACAGAAATCGCCACAATTGAACTGAGAAAAGTGAAATGTCCAGTCAATGGGGGCATGGATATATAACAGCATCCCACAGAACTCTCCCTTGGCATAGAGGAACTTGGCCTGGGATGTGGGTGCATAGGAATATAGAAGAGCTCACTGAAGATGCAGGGGTAAGTGCCAAAGTGAAGGCTTCAGCAGAGTAGTTAGAAGCAATATAATGGTAATTGTTCCCACTCAAAGCTCAGCCTGAAGAGAAATAATTTTAAGTCAGCATTTTGACTACTTCAAATTTTGTTTTAACAAAGTAATATACCCTAATACAAAATTTACCTTTTCTCCTGAATCCTCTTCAGGAGGTCTCTAGGATGGGAGATCAGTATCATTCTGTTTGAAAAGATCTCAGTGCTCTTTTTGCATTTTAGTTCTAATGTTTTCTTTGAGCAATCCAGACTGTGCCTAACTCTCATGTTACTTTTATCACACAGCTGTTTCTGTTCCTGAAGTTTCTATCATACCAGGAAGTACTGATTCATGGAAACAATTTCCAGTAATTTGCCACATACAGTGTATATGGTTTGAAAACTAGGAACTGGAAACTTCAAATACACTAGGCAAGGTAAAGATCAGTGTGGGGAAAGATGAAGATTTCCCATTAGCTACAATAATAAAAATAATAAAAAAGCATTTTCCCAAAATTCCTATTTTAAATCTGGTTCTATAAAAATAGCCATGACAACATTTTCAATAATTTCTGAAACAACCTCCTAGATGAGTGTTAGGATTTCAACCTATTAGAGGTAATGGCATTGCTATAAAAACAAAACTCAGTCTGATGTAGAGTCCAGGGCATAAGCAAGACTAACTAAGAGGGACTCAATGTGGCATGCTGTCTACAGGGGAGGTTATGTATTCTATAGAATGAATATATTTATCATATATTCAAAATGTATGCATAAAAAGCAAATCTTTACAAAATTTCTCACTTTGCTTCTAAAACAGAGCTCTGAAGTTATTCTGCCTTAAGTCATTGCCATCTACAACTTCAAAAATCAAACAGAATATTCCCCACCAGTACTTAAAAACCACAGAAATATAGAGATGAGTCCCAGACTCCTTGCTCATCAGCATAGAAGTTTCTAGGAGTAGAGGATCAGCATTTTGTGAAGATGGCTGCTACAGTACTGGGTATAGACAGCACACATGGCCTTACTCTAGCAGTTTTCTTGGCTAGAGAATTATTACTTCCTTAACTTTATAAACTTGCTGAGTCATCAGGAAAAAGAGCTATGCTGAATTGAATAGAAGGTATTTCTAGGAGAAATATTGTCTGGGATGGGATGTGTTACATCATCATGAGAGAAAGTGTGGCAGATATGAACACAACCCAGTATATTGACATAAAAATAAAATACTATATCTCCTTTTTCATAATATAATGAGAGTCAGGACTAAACTTGACAGATTTGCTATGAGTAATAATTTTTGTCATCAAATGATTTTATCTAATTGCTCTTATAAAATTCATTAGTTTTAGATTTGAATCCCAAGTTCTAAGAAAGTTAAAGAGATATACAAATATAAAGTTTAATCTCTCTCTCTCTCTTTCTCTCTCTCTCTCCCTCTTTCTCTCTCAGAAATAAAGAGGCACACATTTGCTTCTGCATTCAATATGTCTTTAGAGGGTAATTAATATGGTAATACTGGACTGTATAATAGGATTAAAGTATGTGAGAATGTAAAGAAAATGATAGCATCCATAAGTACTTGATCACATCCATTAAGATCATGTCCTTACATAAAATGCTAGCGATTATGCTTAGGATTCACACACATTTTTCTCACTAAATCACTACAGGGAAAAGTATATTATCCACATGAATAAAAGAACTGAAATGTAAGAACCTTTCCTCGTATTTCAAAGGCAGAAAACAATGAATCCAGTAGGCTGAGGAATTACAGCTTGCAACCTCTGATAAAAGAGTTGTCACCATCACCAACAGCTATAATGACCCCAGGCTACTTTTATAATCTGCCCGCTGCAAACTTTTCAAAACACATGGCTAATGTGATCACTCTCTTGGTTATGGGATAGAGGGTTATCCCATAACCCTCTAGAGCTATTGCCTTGTCCATGTCACCAACTTGGCTGAGGGCAGTCACATGACTAGCTGCCATTTTTGTTTTGGGGAAATGGTGGCTGTACCTGCCATCTTTACCACGTTTTAGTAAGGGCTGCCAGTCCTGTTGAAATCATTGCTAAACTCCAAATACAACTGTCTTTTATGCTTCTGCTGGTGCAGTTATTTACAGGATTAAGCTTTACCTAGTCTCTTATTTTATGTTTTCAAGATTACATATTTACAATATGCTACATATATAATTCACCCCTGGTTCAAAATGTTTTTATATAATGCTTTATTTCTAACATGTCTTTACTAGTTCCTAGACAAATAAATACATGCTGTTTCTTCTGTCACCAGCTGCCCTCGGTTCAACTACAGGCTTACTGGCTAATGTATTTAATACGATTTTATAATTGTTCTACAAAGTTCTACTGTATTGACAGCCCTGGAAACTGATATATTAATTCTAGAAACATTCATTTGTTTACAATGGTAGAACTTAATTATTATGCCCTACCTTTACTCTCAAAGATTAAAAATCATTGTCTTAGAAATATGTTTGGCTTTGCTTATTAATATGATCAGAGACTTTTATAAACTAAGGACTTTTTATAAACTAAATCATAGAGAAAACTGTTTTGATCTCTTTTTATGGGTTTTTATGGGTTTATGTTTTTTAAGACTCCAACTTAACAGGGATAAAATGTAGCATCTTAGTTTTTTAATGGTTAAGATAAACTATACACATTTTAAACTTTAACATCCTATACATATCTTCAAAATTAAACAAAGTTTGTTCATCTAAATATTATTAAGATACACTGCAGCCTCACTACCATCTCAACTAAAAGGCTAAGGACGGTCCCAAAACCTCCATACAACTGCTACTAAAAAGGGTTTTAAAAATCTTTAGAGCCTAAGAGGAGCCTTCAGTTATAGCGGAAAACTATATTGGAAGCCTTAGCCACTGCCCTGAGGCAAGGAAAGAGAGGTCTGAAATTTCCCCTCCTGCGAGGGTCCAGCCTAAGTAAACTCCTCCACAGACCTGTTTCAAATGCAGCTAGAAGGGGACAGCTTTCCACACCTGCCTTCAAAGCCATGGCCTGCCTGCTGGCTGACTTGCCTCTGGATGTCAAAATGCTCCCGTGAAGGTTTGTCCTCTGTGCTCAGACAATGGAGGTTCAACCAGCACAAGCACTATAGACACTTCTAGCCTTCAAGCTCCATGACCTGGCAGAATATGGATGGCTCCTAGATTCAGCTACCTCACCAAAGCCAGAGTGACGCTGCAGGTCTGTTTTCACCCCATACTCAGGTTACATAGTCACATTGTTAACGTCTGCCATGGGAGGCTTCAGATGCCTTCTCAGTCCTCTTCATATGCAGGAGACCAGGCCTTAAGGCTCATTCCTAGAGCCATTACTGTCAGGTCGATATGCAGTCTACCTTGTTAAGAGACTTAACACACAGGTTTCAGATACAACCTTTTACCATTCTTTTAGCTAAAGGACAGTGACTGCTCACAGCAATTTTACTTAGGTCTTATGGTAAATAATTAAATAGGGATACAGAAGTTTAAGTTGAAAAGAAAAGCTTCCCAGAAGGTGTTTTAAGGTTGGTAAAAGCAAATTATGAATGTTAGAAGGTCTAAGAAGTTGTTCTAAGGCTGGTAAATGCATGTTAGGAAGGTCAGAATGTTTAAATGGATGATTATTTCTTCCTGTTGCTGTACTACTACTACTCTGAGACTGATTAGAGCTTTGAAACTAATCAATGGGGCTCTACTTAAAACATTCAAATATATGATCCACTATCAAAGTTCCAAACTCAATATTCATTTTTTTTTTTTTTTTTTTTTTTTTTTTTAGTTCTAAACATAGACTTAAGATGTTTCACACTGTGCTCAAACTATATACATCTAATGTTCTGGACAGAGGGAAGAAACCCCTCTTTCATGATGTGTACCAGTTTTGAAAACTAAGATCAAGTGAGCTGTTGCCCTTTTGCTCTACAGGAGGTTTCTGTCCTGCTTACATTACCATTCTACAGATGTCAGAAAGATGCGTAAGGCTTCTGTCTTTCCTAAGCTCACCTCAAAGAGTATTTATGCTTTTAACTCAAAATTTTTTCCCAAGCCTATGCTATACTATAATACAAAATGTATGTCTACTGCCTTTGCTAAAATATCTATTTCACTGCAGATTGCAAACAATGGTGATGCTAACGTGTCTAAAATTTATCTCCTTTTGCAAACTTAAACAGATTCTTGTAAGCTACATGAGATCTACCTCTCAGGCCAAATGGATCCCAGATAAGCACTGCCAATCAACAGTATAAGTCTCCCACCTATTGCTTATTTTGAAGGGCAGGATTCCTCATTCACTGGTTTTGGGACTTCCCTCTCTAACTACATGATTGCCACCTTTCTGCACTCCACTCTGCTCAGTTGGTGAGTTACCCATCAGTGTAAATTCTTCTCTTTGTCTTAGAGGCTGTTGACACTTCTCAAGTTCACTAGGTAGCAGATGTACCCAGCTCCAATCTGCGTGACTGTGGCTGCTCTTCTCAATGACCTTCAGTAAGGACTTTCGCATTGGGTGAGACCACTACTAACAGTTCTTTTTTTTTTTTTCACTTCACTGCTAAAATCCTACCACTAGACTGTTTTCTTGGATCAGCTCAATTCTATTCAGGCTGTATTCTCTTTGTCTCTGACCAGCACTGAAGAGTCTCAGGAACAGCCTGTACCAACTTTTTTAGTTAAATCTTGCACTGCAGCGTGCAGCAGTAGGTCACTGACTCCATGTTCCAAGTGAATATCCCATTTGCTGACCCTCTATGTTTCCCTGGGATGCCTTCTGGAGAATTTCAAATCCCTGTGCCCACATTAAGGACTGCTAAGCTTACACACTTCTGAAACCAAACTTGGGCAGATCCAAAATGAGATCTTTTAATTACTGCTACCAATTGGGTAAAATGGAAGGAAGTTCCTTATTTTCAAGTCTTTTCTCATTTTTGCTCTCCCAGAAGTTTCAAATATACATCAAAGGGGAAAACAAAAGGAAGCTCCCCATGTTCAAGCTTTTTTCTTCTTCACTCCAAAACTTTTGTTTCTACTTGCTTTCCCAAAAGTTTCAAATGGACACCAAAAGAAACTTTCTCCCTAACCTATTTACTTTGTCTTTGGCCCATTTGTATGTTCCATTATCCTTCCAATTACCCCATAGCAAGGCAGCACCAAAGCTCCTACTTACAGGTGTTCTAGTCCAACCTCACAGACAACGCCAGCTGGACCTGCACTGCCCCTCCTAGTTGCAGATGTTCTCAGACCCTAGACAGTAAATACAAAGCCCGCCCTTTTCCAGAGCTGGCCAACAATTCAGCCTTTAAACCCTCTGTTGCTGCACCACTGTCAGCAGGAATCAGACGAAGGCATTGATTTCTTCACCCCTTATCCATTTATTATCAACAAAATGGTGGAAATGTGTGCTTCAGACACAGAACAACAGCTTGAGGTTCTCAGAGCACTCCTCGGTCCCTGTCTGCTACAGAATATGGCTACATAACACTGTCCTCTACCCTAAATGTTCCAGGGCAAGGGCTTTTCTTTCCCCCTCACCATATTCTCTCTCTCTCTCTCTCTCTCTCTCTCTCTCTCTCTCTCTCTCTC
>OU015746.1:101124991-101191806 GCA_907169655.1 Acomys percivali | reverse complement strand
GTGTGTGTGTGTGTGTGTGTGTGTGTGTGTGTGTGTGTGTGTGTGTGAATGCAAGTGCCAGTGGAAACCAGAAAATTTCAGATTTCTCTGGAGCCAAGATTAGAGGTGGTTGTGAGAAGACTGGTATGGGTGCTGGAAATTGAACTCAGGTCCTTTGTGAGAGCTATATAATCTGTTAGCTGCTCATCTATCTCTCCAACCCATGACCTTATACATTTTTTGATATCTTTACTGTGGCTCAGTAAGGACCAGCCTTCAAATCTGAATAGTAAATGACATACTGAATACAAGCATCATTATTCATAGCCCACATCTATAGAAGTTACTCTGTTATTTTATCGATTAACAAGCCTGCTAGTTTCTATAATAGTAAAACAGCGAAATTTCAGTTGCCAAATTTCTAATGCATGAATCTCTCAGATGATAGTCCAAATGTAGGCTCTTCTTCAGGAAATGCTCTGAAAAGTGGAGACTAGACAGCAGTCCCTAGTTCCTCAGACTGCCCGTAAGTGCTCCTCTGGTCCTACTAGGCAACAGATAAAGAGTAGAATAAAAAGCCCTATCCACTCTTCAAACTTCTTCAAAATTGGAGCAGTAGATATTAATTTTACCTATGGTCTGTGGATCATCCTCTAACAAAATGAAAGTCTGTAGAAATGTTTGAGCAATTGCTGAGGAAATTTCTAGTATCATTTTCTCTAGCTGTGGAAAGCTTGGAAGTCTTTTAGGTCCCTAATCCTCTACCACACATTCTGATTTCTTCTGAATCCATAGAAGATCCTCCTAGCCTGAAAAGCAGGAGGTATATACTTTTTAGAAACACAGAGGCCTGGATTCAACCTCTGATTCTAGAACTTGAGCATCAATTTCTTTGACTTTTTTTTTTTTTCTGAAGAGGAGGATGTTGAGGACTCCAACAGAAAGGAATTCTTTCTCTTCAAACTGTTATCCTCTTATTTTTTCAAAGTAATCTCCAAATTTTATTGGCTAGAAGCTTATGATTTATACAGCCAAAGACTACATATTTCATATTAAGCTAAATATATAATTTAATTTTGATTTTGTGGTCAATGATAAGATTAGGAATTCATTATTCTTGATTTAGTGTTTTTGATATTTTTCTTTTATTTTTGCAGCTATAATTATTCAATTTATCCCTTCTCTTTTCTTCCTCTAAACCCTCCTGTGTATTACTTTTCTTGATCTCTTTTAGATTCATGTCCTCTTTTTTATTAATTGTTTTACATGCATATGTATATGTATATTTCCTTAAATATATTCTAAATATAACCTGTTAGTCTGTATCATTTTACTTTTATGTGCATTTTCAAGGATGGCTTTTGGGTATTGGAAAACCAATTGGTTTGTTCTGAGGAAAAGAAGATTTCTCCCACATTCAGCATTCTTAACTGCTTGTTTTTCTTTGTGTGGGTTTGAGGCCTTATGGGCTTTCTGTCACCCACTGGCATGTCTTGTTGCTCTTTTTGTTCAGGGAATGTTTAGGCAGCTGTGTAGCTGAAACATTATGGGTTAATTTCTGTCATTACTAGGAGATACAGTCTTACAGCAAACTCCTTGATCTTCTGGCTTTTACAGTCTTAGGAGAGAAAGTTGATTTGTAGGTGTAGACACTGGGACTGAGCTCCACAACTCTGCAGTTTGGTTGTGTGTGTATGTGTGTGTGTGTGTTTGTGTGTGTGTGTGTGTGTGTGTGTGTGTATTTTCAAAAAGTTTTCTTGATGAGAGGCGAGGAGTATACTTATGTGTGATTTAGTTTTTCATTATTTAATGGTGCTTCTCCATTAGCATCTTAAAGTATTTGATTTGGTTCCAGGTCCTTAGAGGCAATAGATCATAGGAAGTAAGTATGCACATATTAAATATTCAAGAGTTGTAAACAGCTATGTTCTAAGTAGGATGGGCTACATTATGCTGTAATAACAAGTAGCATCAAATATTCTACGGCTTATCTCGGGAGAACTTGATGGTGATTCATATAATATCTACTGACAATCAGTGTGGTTCCCATGGCAACTTATTGACTAGTGAGTCAATAAGGGAGTGAGTGAGTATCAAAGACAGAGATATGTCATCTGTCCCTTAGATTCAGAGAGTCTTAGATGAGCAGTACAGAGGCTTCAGTTAAGTTTCCTGTGTCTAAAGTATACAAATATTAAAATCGTGCTGCAAACATAGTAACAGGCTGTCTGCTTAATGTGAATATACCCATAGTTTCCTTTACTTTTGTATACAGTTTTCCAAATTTAAAAATACACTACGAGTTATAAAAATATCATTTGAGAAGCTCTAAGTGACTGTGAATAATTTTCTTTCATTTTAAAATGCAGCGAACACATTACTCACCTTTTCCCCATCTAATGTTACTATAGTCACTAGAAATGATTGTCTCTTAAAAGTTTCTGTACAAAAGCATGCCTACAATCACTGCTTTTTTGAAAGTCACCACTTAAGAGCTTGCCACGGTAGACTAATGGAGGGGAAATGCTTGGCAAGCTCTTTTGTGAAACGATGGAAATAAGATGACGCTTTGAGCTTTGCTTCACAGACAGCTGGCCACATGCCCGTTTGTACATGAGAAAGGTACAAATAAACTTATATTTCAAGTAATTGACCCACTGATTCTGGCAATTAACTGACCATTATAGATATTCAATTATCTAACTAGCTGTGAAAAATTCCTTCTCCTTCCCTGTGTACAAATTTCTATTATCATTCTTTTTATTATGAGATCTGCTGTGCTTTGAGTATTTTCACTTGAAATACATAAGCTTGAACAAAGTTTTTTTCTTTTATCTTTTTTTGTATTTAAAGATGTATATTTAAAATGGTATATTTAGCTTTACTCTGTCTTCATAACAATGACTAAGAAGCTTAAAAGAGTAAAGGTAGGTGTTCCTTAAAATTGACTACATGTTTTATTCAACAATTATTTATTAGCCATTTATGATATACTTTGTGTGGGCCTAAGAATATAAATATATGAAGCTTAGAAAAGTAAAATATAATGTACAGGGGAATAAGAAACTCTATTAGTACAGGAATAGTATGTTAAATCTCCAGCTTAGACATTGGAATGTCCTAAAAGAGGAATTTAAAGTATTATTAAAATTATTAAAAAAGTAATATTAAAAATATTATTGCATATGTGATACATGGGTTCAAGTGTAAAGTGATTCCAATAGTCTCAAAAGGTAGACTTGGCCTCTTTTAGTTGTTCTCAAATTCTAAAGCTGACAGTGACTCTTTTCTAATAATGTTTTCAAAGCCTGTCTTCAATTATTTAAGGAGTGTTCAAATTGAATTCCCCTGCCTAGGACTGTGTTGTAAGCACAGCAAGAATGTGACTCAGCACTGGCTTGTTTGTTTCTCTATAAATTATGGAGAAGAATTTGTTGTCTGGTTCTTCTCTTAGTACAAAAAACAATGGAAGACACAATGGCTTATGGTTTTGATAATGATTAGGTAAAGTTCTAATAACCACACTAGTGATTCTTGTACGTCCCTCTTTCCCTATTGTGTCTGCCACTCCCAGCATATCGAAACAGAACCTAGGGAAACACATACTCCTGGTGACACGCCTGTTGCTGTGACTAAACTTGAAGCTCCTGCCCGCTAGGTGGAATAGCAAATATTTCTATAATGTCTCAAAGTAGTTTTTTTGACAAGTAGATATTGCAAGAGAGAATGCCCTAGATAGAGGCACATATAATTGAATTTGCTTGCTGATTTTACTGACAGCAAATTGAGCTCTAATGGATTCAAATCTATAAGTATCATGAGACCAATAGATGAGATGAAACAGAAGAAAAAGAGAATCAAAAAGGGACAGAGATCATAAAAGAAGAATGGACTTGAATTAGATGTATTTTATAATAGAATTCTTAAAAGATACTGGGAAGGAAATAAACAGGACATGTGTTAGGATAACTATCTGTATGGGTTGCTATCTTTGAAGGGTGGTAACAGGTGTTAAGCAGAAGAGCTTGGGAATAAAATAATAACTTGAAACAACATCACAGTTTATCAATTTACAGAACTTTGTTTCACTAAAATGCTTCAGATGCTTTTCACTGGGGTAATGAGTGAAAACCTTCCTTTTTATTGAAGCATCTGGGTAACAGCTCTCTGAAAATATGATAGCAAAGCCAGGACTGGGATCATATATGTTTGGTACAACACACAGAAGTTGTAACATGTTATTTTTGGTTGTGAGCCTAACTTTGAATCTAGCTTGAATTGTAACATTTTAAATATTAAAAATGGACTTGCATTTTGGTCTTACATTGGGAGAGAGAGAAAGAATGGAGGTCTTGGTTGAGACTTTTTTAAGATCACTATGCATTCATGCTTGGGCATATTTCAGTTTCCATGACCCATAGGACATTCAGCATTCACAGTTTCCCACTAGATATATGAGGAGAAAATATTGTTAAGAGCATAAGAAATATTTAAGTTGATTTTTTTCATATAAATGATATAGGACTTTTTCTAACTACAGCACTGGAGGCTTAGGAAGCTTTCTTTGCAAATAGAATTAGAAAGTACTTCCCAGTGAAATGTAACAAAACACTAGGAAGATGAAGCAACCATTGCAGAAGATACTTGTAAGCCAATGTCTTAGGAAACTGAGCAGAAAGATTGTATATCCAAGTTGGTGAGATTCCGTGTCAATAAAGATAAATAATTAAATAAATATAGTAAAATTAAATTAATAGAGAGATAAATGATCAGTACAGATAAAAAAATCTATAACAAGTTTTTATCTTAGACTTTTAACTATTTTGAAAAATTGGTCTTTGAAAAGCATGAATATATTACACAGACCTTAGAAGTTAGAAATGAGTGTTACCCTTTGTAGATAAGCTGTGTGCCTTGGTCTTATGATATTGATTCCCTCAGTTACTCTGAGTTTCAAGTCAAACACGGCTGTCACTACCTTTAGCTGAACCTGAAGGTATAGTCCAGAGATGGAAAATTTTCAGTGGTGATCCTGAGTTCTCTGAACTACAAAGATCTATGAACACAACCAGTTTATAATTTAAGGAAGCCAAAATAAAAACAGTTTGTATTTTTGCTAGCACAGTATGAGTCCCATCTTTTGGAACAGCATGACTCATTAAACACAATTTTTAAAAAATGTGTCATTTGAGTGTTTAGATTGCTACTGAGGCCCAATGCTGCCCTGAACTGTCTTCTTTCTTGCCGAGTTTCTACTCTCTAGTCCTGTCATATATGAAGAAAAAGCAAGGCAGAATTGTCAAGGCAGGTATCCTCCCGGTCAGAATGGTCTAGTCTGAGCCTAGGTCTGAGAGGCCATTTGTGCTTCCTGCACAGATGGTATGAGTTTGGGAGGTCACCTTGTAATATATGCCTTCTTTTGACAGTTACATTTGAAAAGTTCTTGATATGACGGTAGGTCAGAAGAACAAAAACAAAGACAGGATATTCCAAAACAAATGAGTGAGAAGAAAAACTGCAGTTAGTTACTCCTGGCAGGAACAACAGACCCATTCCGAGAGGCTCTCCCTTTGGTAGGGATCATTGCCTTGGGTTCTGTAGTAACATTTGCCACACAGACTCCACTGGAGGGGTCGTGACACACAGACACACACAAGCAACACTCAAGGGACTCTCAGCCTGATTTATCCATGCCCTGCAAACAAAATGATTGGTGTGTTCATCAATAGGCATTTACCATATAGTTCTAGAATGAAAGTGGTAGCACTGGAGATGGGGTTTTGTTTTACTTTGTGTTTTGAGTGATAGTTGATGTTCATCTTTGTGAGGAGTGTGTGTGTGTGTGTGTGTGTGTGGTTGTGTGTGTATGTATTCAGGCTCACACACATGGCACTACAATAATGATTCATGGCATTCCGTATTACATGGTAAGAATACCATAGGTTAGATTGTGCAGCCTAAATTGTGTGTCTTAATAAATATAGCCAGAGTCATACAACTGATTTTCCAGACCTGCCTTTGTTTCTATTGGTCCCTGTTCAGGTGCTAAGTGTTTCATTAATCTTCTTGGGGAGTCTTTATATTGACTCCATAAAAAGAGGGCAAAAGCAGATGAAAGAACTAATTCCATCTGCATGGGGTTGATGTGCCAGTGAGTTGACTGTGCCTAATAACAGGAGAATGGGTAAGTGATTAGTCACAGAAACATGAGTGACCCCAGCAGCTCCGTTTTTTACAATGACTCATTGACCAGTGTGGATGTGAATTCACAAAGCTACACTACTGGAGTCCCCTGCACAACTTGGAGGCTGCTACATCAGCAGACGACTCTGTTCATTTTCCCACCAGCAGTTAGTCACCACTTATACATATACCAGGAAAGTGTAGTGTGAGCCTTGTGAGTTTTTACTGAGCTCAGTGTGCTGTATGAGCTTGTTCCTCAGTCCCCTGGGAAATAATTCAACATGGAATGCGGAACTACAAACCAGAATATTCGCACTTGTATCTGCTCTTGTGCTTTGCACATCAACCAATCATTCATACCTACTTTAAGGCATGTAGTAAGGTGTCTCAGTTTAAAAATGATCCGGCCTGATTGTTGAAGAGGAATGTTAATTCAGAACATGGCTGTTCTGGCAAGAGATCACATCTAAAGCCCTTCTAGATCTGTGTGACCTGATGGCAAGAGATAACACCCAATGATCTGGGTCTGTGTGACCCAGGCTGGAATAGAAACATGTTTTTAATCCAGGAAGCAGATGCAAACAAATCTGAGCTCAAAGCCAGCCTGGTATAGAGCAAGTATCAGGCAGAGGAAAGCTTAGATCCAGGTGTAGTGATGCATGCTTTTAATCCCAAAGGTAAAGCTAGTTTGTAGA
The DNA here is from genome assembly GCA_907169655.1 of Acomys percivali. Taxonomy (NCBI): domain Eukaryota; kingdom Metazoa; phylum Chordata; class Mammalia; order Rodentia; family Muridae; genus Acomys; species Acomys percivali. Next base: position 101,184,949 of record OU015746.1, on the reverse strand, counting down.
AGGAAGTACCCCTATTTTAAAGTGATGTCTAATTGAGTGGCAGAAAAGGTGACAAATCAAAGGTGATTGAATGGAATGGGGAAGCTGCTTAAGAGGCAGTTTTTCAGAGAGAGGAAACAGTTTTTACCAGTACAGTAATAGAGAGATGGGTTGCAGAGAAAGAACTCAGGTAAATACAGAACAGGCTAGAAAAGGACACTCAGACACAAACTCATCTGTGTGGTTGTGTCTGTTTGTCACACACCTTATCGCTGTTCACCTACTCTTCAAAAACTCCATTCCAAACACCTATGCAGGACTGAGCCGGTCCGTGGCAAAGCCAGAAGATTAGAACAGAATGCTGAGTTAGTTTAAGGCCAAGCAGAGCAATTCCAGACCAAGAGAGAAGCCAGATTAAATAAGTCAGCTGGAAGAAGAGTTTGAGTCAGAATAGCTGAGTTGAGCCAGCCAGCCCAGAGCTCAGAAAGAGCATGTAAGGGTGAGCTTATTAAGCAGTAAATCTCAAAGGCTGAAAACATTCTAGGCATAGGTTAAATTATATGGAGGCTAGAAGCTTCCAGACCTAGGCCTAAGCACTCAGAAGGAGGAAGTAAGTCTCCCAGACAACAATTGAGCAAGGAGAATAAAAGTTAAGTTTACAATATAATGGCATGCATTTAAGGAAAAAATATTGGAAATTAAAGCAGGAAATATTAAAAAACAATTCTAAATAAAAGAAGAAACAGTCATTTTGGTTATAACTATTGTTTACTTTTCTACTTCTCTGTGTACACGTAGAACTTTTTTAACTATGAAAGACAAATCTAATGCAAAGAATCTAATGCAAAGAGTCTTGATCTTCATGAGCAAGATTTTTCTTCCTGGTTGTGTTATAAATGTAGAGTAAAATTGAGGAGCAAAACTGAATAAATATAATAATCCAAATATATGTGGATATATATTAAATATACACAAATACATTATGGTATAATTTTAAGCATAATAATTTTAAGCATAATAATAAACATGTTAATATTCTTTAGATAGGCACATAAGCTATTTAATTCAAATAAGGTATGGAACGGGAGGCACAACACTTAAGATTGCAGTTGCCTCTGAGGAAATGTAGGGAGAGACAGCTTTGGCAGTGATGGAAGATGAGATTTTTACTGCTATTTAGTAAACCTACAGTTGTTAATTGGAGTAATAGGTTCATATTAGTGTTTGAGTAATCACTATAAGCTATAATTAGCATTGATTACATGAAGATCTGGAACTATTAAATGGGTGTAAATATACATTAAAATTCATCATTGGCTTTGAAACTTAAATAGCCAATAAACTATAATAAGCTGTAACTTTATTCATTTATCAAATAAATGTTTGTATTATCTAAATATGCTAATTTATTTTGAATTGCTATTTCCCTTCAAACATAATAGTCTTTTGTGGCATATAATCCCAAGAAGCCTTCTAGTTAACCCTATATACTGATGTTCAAACTTCTGTGTAATCATCTACTTTCATTGTATTATAATTGGTTAAAGATTTATTTATTTTTATTTTTAATTATACGTATGCACTTGTGCTACATGTGAGTATTAGTGTGTGAGATCAGGTGCTTGCAGAAATCAGAAAAGGGTGTCAGATACCCTGGAGCTGGAGTTTCAGAGATTTGGAAGTTACCTGATACGTTTTTTACTTGAATTTGGATCCTTTGAAAAAACAAAACAAAACAAACAAACAAACAAACAAAAAGTATAGTCTTAACTACTGAACAATCGCTCCAATCTGTTTTACTATTTTCAAGTGTGATATAGACCTGTGACTTCCTTATTGTTATTTATATTCCCTGCCATTGCCATATAGAATAGGAAAAATTAGGTGGGAAACCTGTGATGCCATTGTGCCATACAGAATTGCTTTGTTAGCCAGCGAGAGCACAAGATTCTCTTTGCAGTCTAGATGAGATTTATAGACAGCCTCTTGGTCAAGGCAGCTGGAGCGATGTTAGGAACTTTGGATATATCTTCAGTCTGAGGGAAACTTGCGGTTGATAAATGAGGAGGGGTACGTCAGACGCACAGTCCTGGGAAAACGAGTTTCTCAGCAACATATTCCAACCTGGAAGTCAACTCTTCCTAATCCAAACTCCATATAAAAATGAGATGTAGCCAATCATTTGATCACAACCTTATGAGACTCTGTTTAGGTTGCTGAGCTTGAAATTAGCAATCTATTATCTAACATATTTTCTTATGAAAATAAAACATTGTGATTAATTTATATGTGATTTCATTTTAGAAGTTATTATAACGTTATTTGTAGCATTATACTCATGAAAATTTTTATGAAATTTCTTTTTGAACATAGTTATTGACAGCCCAGTTCTTCAGATATAAAATTGGTAATCACTACTTCTACTTTAAATGATGTAACCACTGGCACCCCTTTCAAAGATATTTAATTAGTATTTAATATCTTGACTCATTGAATATTACCTCTTAAATATATCATATCATAGGATTTTTCAGTTCAGTTTATAATCTTAAAATTGTTTGCTTTTTGTTTAGGTTTGTACTAAGAGATGGTTCAAGAACTTGAATTTTTCAGTCTCACTACCATTGATTTAGGATGGAGACAAGTTGTAAATGTAACAACTCAATTTTACAGTGTGATGATATGAAAAAGATAAGAAGAGCCATAAAAATTACAATTATTGGATCAAGCCGACAAATTGCTGAACATTATCTGTGAACATATACTATGTAAAAATTGAGTCATACTTTAGAGTAGACTGATTCAGCACCCAACCCATCCTTTCAACCCAAAATACGTAGTTTGAATTATGCCCTGTTTAATGAATTGGCTGACAAAGCATCAAACAATACAGGAAAAAGATATATCACTGAGAGATATCACCATACTCTGGTTGTGTGGTTTTAGTCCTCTGATCCTATTCATCCTTTAGTCCCTGACTGCATGGTATAACTCAACCCTAGTGAAGTCTTCTTTTTAAACCTACTTTATTTGGGGTTACTTAATGCCTCTACTTCTCTTCCAACCCACCCAACCGAAGTAGGAGGGAGAGAAGGTTAGTAGAGACAGCAGAATTAGACATTTGTAGACTCAGTTCCTTGGAGGGGGCGCATTCCACTCTTCATCGTCAGGATATCAGTAGTCCAGCAAAGCAACAGTGGATACAGAAGCAAGAACAAGCAACAGCAGGGACCAACAGCAGCTTCCTTGGGGTTTTCTCAGAAGCATTTTTCTCAAAGAGCTTCTTGAAGATAAGTGAAGTGAAGCAATGCAAAGCCAAGCAATGTGAAAAAGTCAAGCAATGTGAAGCAATACAAATCAATCATTTTCTATTTGGGGACTATTATTTATACCATCTCAGAGGCCACAATAGGTTGTTTTCCAGCTGGCAAAGCCACACATGGACACAAGGCAGTCCCCAGCTGACAAAGATTACATGCCCTCTCAAAAATCTGTTTCCAGCTGATAAACATCAAGTGCCCTCTCACGAGGCTCTTATCAGCTGTGGGCAAACTAACGGTAGTTTCACCTCTCACACATGAAATCAAAACAAAAACACATCCACACAACATAACAAAAACTTCCACTACATCCTACATTTTCTATGTGTGAAGTTTGCCTTCTCCAAAAATCCTGGGAAGTAACATGGCATCCTTTTCTGATGAATAGCAGATTGCTCAATGATATTCTTTATAATAAGCAGGCATCCTAAAAAGCAATGGTGCCAATTCTTTCAAGTTAAATGGAAAAAAATCACCTTAAAATAAATATAGCACATTACTTGGGATTATGGATGCATAGATCTCTATTAGAAAACTATGAAATTTATGCAACTGAAGACATAAAATCATTAGCAACTCTCCTTTATAACCATAAAGGTGAGGTGCACACATTTCTTTCTGTTTAAGAAATTGCAGCCAGGAACACAGTTCACAAAGCCCTGACACCTTCAAGGTCAGCTTCCCCATTCAGCTGAGATTATCCATGTTCTGGATGGCCTCTAGCCATGACTGAGCATTGTCGAGACTCAAGATTGAGCATGGTGGAGAATGAAGCTTCTGCATATCTTGCTCGCTTGGCTCTCCTCTACATTCTGTCTTTAATGGAGCTCCCTGTGGCTAATTGGTTCTCGCAAGGCTTTTCTAGAGTGTTTTGTTCCTCAGTCCTGCCTTCTTCCTCTCTCTCTGCTCTAAAGGCTGGCTGTAGCTACTTTTGGTTTTTTTCCTCACCATTTTCTTTCTTTTTGAAAAAGTGTATGTTTATTATAATTTATTCACATTACACCCCGATTGCTATCCCCTCTCTCTTATAATCCCTTTCCCACCCTTCTTCCCTCCCTCCTCTGCCTATTCCCCTCCCCTAGACCTCTGATAGCAGGGGTGAGGGTCAGGGGGTGGGGGTGGGAGGTGTGGCAATGTGGGGCTCCTACCACAAATGTCTGGCAACAGCCTATTAAGTCTCACCAGGATAGCCTGCATCCCCTTCTTCTGTGTTCCCAATAGGCCATTTTGTGAAGAGGCTGTGACCAAATCATGGTCCCCATAGTGCACGTCAGAGGTTCAGCAGCAGTTCCCCACCCTAACAACATGGAGAATTGGCAGTCCATCAGTTACATCTGGACAGGGGTCTTCATTCTCATCCGCTTTCTTATTTTTATTTTGTTTCTCTGAATTACCATCACCACATATCGTCCTCAACCTTGCATTTAAAGTTGCCATTTGCTTCTTAAGTATTCAAAACATCATCTCTCGTTTGAAGCCATATTAACTTTTATGAAATGGAAGACTGCAATTGTTCAACTTGATAGATGGTAAATGAAGGTATAGGGTTACTACATAGAAATTGTGCACGTGTGTGAATTTCTTCAAATGTGATCAAGGATTACCCCTGGAAAGCTAGAATTCACTATGAAAAATAATTAACACATTAGAGCCTTTTCTTCAATTACAAAAAATCTGCCTGAGAAGACCTATTTGGCTTTCAAAAGTAGTTTCATTTGGTGAGTCAGAGAGGAAAGTAATAAATTCCTCAAGAGGTAGTATCTATGGTATTGAAGCCAAGATTGCAACCCACTTCCAGAATGTGAGATCTGAGGCTATATTTGTCTTTATCTGACTTTGGAGAAAATCTGTGACCAGTGGATAATTGTGAAATCTTTTCTAAATTGAACTGAAATCCAATTTTCAGTTATTCTCTGCCAGTGAACCCAGACACAAAATAACTTCATTAAATAAGTTTTGTTGGCACTGACAGTCAATATTTGCCATGAGAATTGAACTGGGGTATTATTCAAAAGAGTGTCATTCAAAGGCTCTTCCACTCCTTTCAATACATCAGGACCATAAGTGAGAATTTGGAATCCATGTGTAAATGAAAGAGAAGAAAGTGTGTGCTATCTGGCTTGGGCTGCAAATGTTTGGGATTGTATTTATTTGCTCTTCTGCTACTATTTTTATCAGCTCACTGCAAGTGTTTTGGTAAATGCTGGAAGAAATGCCAATTTAAAGCGAGTAAGCTTCTGAACACCTGTGATCTACAGTCCAGGAGTGGTGACAAATTGTAAAGAAAAGGTAAGCTCTTCTACTTACAGAAATGACAGCCCAACCGTGACCTGTCGAAAGACTTCTCTGCAACTCTAATGTATGCATGTCAGCGAAGTAGAATTTTAAAGCTGTGTCCTTGGATCATCGCAGTCCCTGCTGCTTAATAGATATTAGCTACGCTGTTCATCACGTAATTTGATTTACATGCAAGCATTTATCTTTTATGGAAAAATCATACTACTTTTTAGAAATAAGCTGACACCCACAGCTATCAACTTATTGTACCTTCTAAATAATGGAAAGCACAGTGCGTGAGGCAGACTGTCTTCAGCCAATCAGGAGAATCTTAAACTTCAAGTAAAAAAGACAAGACACGAATTCAAAGAAAATTTAAACCTCATAATGGTAAAGATTCAGAAAAGACAGCATATAGAAAGAGGCCACTCTATTGTTGGGATAATGCGCATTTGCTGCCATATGCAGCTTATGCCATAATGCTATTAATAAACATCACAAATAGAGTTTTCTGGAGAGATAGTTCATTACTAAAGACCACCATATGGATATTGATATGAATCTTGAGCTTGTGAGATTACTCAGAGATGTTTGCTGCTAATCCCGACAGTCTGAATTTAAACCTTAGGACCCATGTCTTGGAAGGAAAAAACTGCTCTGGACAAGATGTCCTCTGACCTCCACACAAACCTGATGGCATATGTGTACCTTTATACTACACATACATAACTCTCACTCTCTCTCTCACTCTCTCTCTCTCTCTCTCTCTCTCTCTCTCTCTCTCACACACACACACACACACACACACACATACACACACACATACACATACACGAGGGAGAGACATTAAATAAATGTAGCAAAATTTTAAATAAGAAGATAATTATTAATTTCTGTTCCATGATGCTTTTGGAATTAGTACTTAGGAACTATTTACACATATAATAAAAGAACACACATGCATTACATTTTAAGTAAAATGCTTATATAAGAACTTATATGCATCATTAATATAAAACCAAAGTAACAGTCGAAGAAATAAATAATACTATCTTTTGACCAGTAGATCCAGGACTCTATAAAATATCCTATCTTGGCTGTACATTTTCAGTGAGCCATCTTTTGGGGTTGACTGATTGCCAAACTACAGTGCATTTCATAATGGACCCTGTTAGCTGTCCTACTTATGTTGCAGTACAGCCACAGAGGAAAGTTGCATAGTTATCTCAAACTTCCTTTAGAAAGGGCCTTGAGGTAGCTCCCACACTGACATACAGCATACTAGAGCCAAGAGAATGTGCAAGAAACATTTTTCAGGTCTATGAGCATGACATATTAATATATCATAAGTTTATATAGTATATACTTATTCATATATAAAAAATCATAAGTCTCACTAGTAAAACAGTTTAGTTAAAGTTTGAATATAGAAGGTAGCCTCTTTAGTCTCCATGACAACCACTACCATGGTTCTCAACTGGAGTCATCCATGTATCTTCCCATGAGCCCAGGCCACCCTCTAACTAGACAAGATTCCTAGTGGAAGAAGAGAAACCCCAATCCACCCACAAGAACTTAGACCCAAAATTTACCCTGCATACAAGATGTGCAGGAATAAAGATAGAGCAGAGACAGAGGGAATGTCCAAGGAATGCCGGGCCCAACCTGAGACTCACTCCATGGGAAAGAGCCAACCCCTGACTGACACTATGATGTGCTTGTAGATGGGAGCCTACAGTCCCAGACTGAAGCAGATGCTGAGACTCCTAGCCAAACATCCACTGGGCAGAGCACAGGGGACCTTGTGGATAGTGGGGTGGGGGCAGGGCAGGTAGAAAGATCCAGAGGGGACAGGAGCTCTACAAGACCAACCAAGCAAACTAAACTGAGTCCAGGGGTGCTAGCAGAGACTCAAGCACCAACCAAGGACCATGCAGGGACTGGACTTAGGCCCCCTACACATATGTATCCAATGGCCATCTTGGTCTTCATGTGGATGCCCTAGTAAGGAGAGTGGTAGTGCCCATCTCTGACATGGACTCTGTTGCCATGCTTGCCAGGCTGTTGTGGAAGAGGATGTGCTCAGTCCTGATGTAACTTGAAGTGCTAGGGTAGCTTAGTAGGGGAGCGCCCCTTTTCTGAGGGGCGAGCAGGGGAGAAGGACAGTGGGAAGAGAGAGGGATGGTGGGTCAGGGAGGAGAGGAGGAAGGGGGCTACAATTAGGATATAAAGTTAATAAATAATTACTTTTAATGTTTGAGAATAGAACAGTAAAATGGTTCCAGTGGACCTGACCAATGGCCTGGAATAGAGGAGCAGGCACTTCCTGTTTATTGGAGAACATCATGAATCTTCTGGGCCTTCTTGTATTCGGTTTGGAGTTTGTATTTACTTATACAACACAACATGGTTATTTTCATTTAAATAACATTTATTTTTAAAATACATATTTTAAAACTTGTGTACACCGATCAGGGGAAACTGATTTGTGAGTACCTGTTTTGTACAATCCAATAGAACCTGGCAGGAATGAGGCCCTGGCTGAAGTTCCTAAGTTATTGAATGTCTGAGACTTCACAACATGTACGAGGCTCAAAGAATAAATAATAAAGACAGATAGCACAACCATTTAGTGAGATCTTCAAGGTGCTCAGGGAGTGGGGCTGCTGTTACTTGTTCCCAAGGGAAATCACTTATTTTTTTTTTTACATCCCACACTCCTTCTGAAAGCAACAAGAAATACAGCATTCTTTCTTAAAATAGTAAGCACAAACAAGACCAACTCATTCTTCATTGGAATCACAGTTCTTTACATTTAATTTTAAAATGTAGTGTGTGGGGGGCACAAAGGAGTGCAAAGAATGATTTGTACTGTTGAGGCCAGTGATTCTTTATTCCCCTTGGGTTTCCAGACATCCAAATCCTCTCAGCAGCTTTACATAGAAAGTGCTTTTACCTGCTGAGCCACCTTTTCAGTCTGGAAGACAAGTTTTAACTTTATTTTCAGCCCGTTATTCATTGCCAGTTTAGTCACACAATCTAAGCCAACTTTTCTGTACATCAAATGTACATTATTTATGTATATAATATGTTCATTAACTCGAATATATACAGACGTTTGTTTTATTCACTCTTTGAGACTGGATCTTATCACACATAGTACAGGTTGGGCTTGAACTAAAAATGAGCTCACTTGCCTACCCACAGCTTGACAAAACACTTTTAACTGGGCAAAATGAATGAGAACTCATTTGATTTGAGGGTACTTCCTCTTGAAATACAAATGATGATATTAGATATCACCGAGGAAAGAGGGGGAACTTATTAAAATGTTTTAATAATGTCTACTGAGCACTATAAAGAACCATCCTAATCAATTCTAGTTCTCAACCTGATGTGATTTTTTTTTTATGTGTGAAGAGGGGAAAGGATCAGGAAATATATCCAAGATGTTAATGAAAACAGAACCAGACACTCATTTATTCTACAGAACACCCTGGTTTATTTTGTAGCTCTTACAATACTGATATAGACATGTTTCTCTATTTAATTGTTTTATGGCATTAATTAAGGAATGATACAAAAAGAGAATAAACAAACAAGCAAACAAAAACAACTTAAGTAATGAAAGCCTCAGGAGGCAAGGTGCTATCAGTAAAAATAAACCTGGGGATAACAACATTCTGAGCGAGTGTTCCCTAGCCTGATGACCTGTGATCAGACCTCAGGACCCACACAGAGGAAGGACAAAATAGACACCCATGGGTTGTCCTCTGTCTTCTACATGTCTTCTGAAGGCCGTGCGCGCGCGCGCACACACACACACACACACACACACACACACACACACACTAAAGTAAATAGAAAACAGTAAGGCTATTGTTTTCACACCTACTGTCTTTTTAATTTTTAATTAAAATTTACTTTTCATACTATAATTTTGATAACACTTATGGGGCAGAATGAGATAATCTGATAAGGCTTATAATGTGTCATTTTTAACTCAGACCACTTAGTATTCTTTCCTTTTTATTCCTGATTCACAAAATAAGTGTACACATTTTTGTATATACATGTGTAAGCATAGCCTTCATACAATTTTGTATTTTTCCTGTTTCAGTCAGTACATAGTGCTGCTGTCCTCTTGGGACTACTCATTAAGCCATTGCCTTTCCGGCAATGCTATGGACACTTTTCCTTCTCACTATCTGTGTGCTTTAAATTTATTGCTTTGAAGGGTTAATGAACCATTCAAATGTAAGAATATTTCACCAAAGTCATTTTGATTCCATACACTTAGTAATATTAAAATCTGATCACAGTTTGTATTTTGGTAATGTCTTTCCTTTTTGAAGTTAGCAAAAACAAATATAAATGCTGAACAATTATAAGCAGATCTTTTAGTCTCAGAAGGAGACTGAAACTATTTATAGCTGATATAGTCAGCATCTTCAAATAGAAAGAATGTAGTTTCTGGTTCTTTTTTTTTTTTTTTTTGACAGCCATCACAGGGACAGTTAATAACAAGCTTTCCAATTAGAAAGCGGGCTGTCCCTTCCTGAAGGTGAATCACCTGGCAGCCTGACAACACCCACCATCATGCCAGAAAGTGTGTTTCTTTCTAGATAAGTGACCTTAATCTATAGAGAATTCTATATTTACAACTCAATAAGCATATGACAAAGGCAAAATCTCACTAACATAGCCTTCATTAAAATGCTAGACTCTAAAGAATTCAAATAATAACCCATTGTGCTAATATAAAAAATACAAGCAAAAGTCAATGAGAAGAATTAATATCGGAGTTGATTTTTTAATTTGGCAGAGTGATGCTCATTGGTTTGTAAAATTTTTGTTGTAATTTACAACTGTAAATTTTTTTCAGTTAGCATGGTGGTACAAACCTTAGTCACAACACTCAGTATAAAGAGGCATGTAGAATCTCTGTGGCTTGAGGCCAGCCTCTTCTCCATAGCACATTCCAGGCCATCCAGAGCTACATAGAGAAACCTTGTTTCAAAAAAATGTTCTATAAATTAGAAAGGATGGGCTGATGAACCCTCACTCTTAGTTGAGGAACTATTAACTATTAACTATTGATGGCTTCTGGACGGCAAAAACATAATTTTTCCTTAAAGGGCCCCTGGTAGGTCCAACACAATCTCATAGATGGCCCACATTCATGGGTACATGGGCTGCAAAAATTTAAATCATTGGATTATGTAGCACCCAAATAATCAGAAGCAACCATGAGAGAGAGAGAGAGAGAGAGAGAGAGAGAGAGAGAGAGAGAGAGAGAGAGAGAATATCAAGTTGGAAGGGAAGAGAGTGGGAGTAGATCCAGTAAGAGCTAAGGGAAGAAGAATGTGATCAAAATATATTGTGTGCGTTCATAAAATCCGCAATTAATAAAAATATCATAAATTCAAAATTTAACTTAGTCTGGTGACATGTATCTGTAACTCCAGCATTAGTAAAGCAAGACAAAGAGACTATGACTATGAATTCAAAGCCAGCCAGAGCTACATTATGAGACTATCTGTAAAATCTGCAACAGCTACACACATACACACACACACACACACACACACACACTCACACACACACCAGAGAAACAGAGACAAAGAGATACACATATATTGTCATGTAAAAATTCACTTAGTAAAAACAAATTTTTACAGAAGCAGGTAAATTCTGGTAGAATAAATAAGTTAACTTATCTGTACTGAAAGCAAATTGTGCAATTAAAGCTCAGGGAACTTCAACAAATATTGCAGTAGAGGATTAACCTGCAAACATACATTACTTGAGGTTTGAGATGATTTCCAGAGAAGAAAAAGTAATTATAATTTCTAGTCATTGAACACATCCACAGGTCAAACCTGAGTGTAGACATTTTGAAAGTACCACCTATATTTTCAGAATGAAGAACGTGGCATTTTTTAATCTATAATTTTGCTCAAGAAAAATTGAATCTCCAAATTATCAGTATGCCCCAAACCAGAGCAAAGCGCGCTAGCTAGACACTGATTAAAAGCTGTTCCATAGAAAATGTCTACTCTTTATATTATGCAATAATGGAGTGGCAGTTACTTGAAATATATAGAAGTATTTATATGCATTATGCACAAGTGACAATGATCAATTATTTCTGCAGCAACAGCTGTGACAATCATAAGGACTAGGCAACCTCAGATTAGCGACAATTAGGCCACTCTGCACATCACTCAACATACTCAGCCTTTCTTTTCCCTCATTTCAGGCAGGGAGGGGACTCTTCTGACATAAGGCTGGGTTTTTAACTATTATTACCCACCTGAAGTCATCGTTCCTGATTATTGCATAATAATCATCTCTACTTGACACCAATCCTGCATTCTCAGGGAAGAAATTATGGTTTCAAGTGAAGAAAATAGAAGAGGAGCAGATGTGCTACTAAAAGAAAGGCACCCTATTATGCTGAAAATGTCCTCCAAAAGGAAGAACAAAAGAAAGACATTAAAATGTGTTATCATTTTTCAAATAGAGTCTCTCTTAGCTGTAGAAAACACGGAAAAGAAACTGTGCTGTTCCTATGTGCCACTTATAGAACTCCAAGCTTGGTAATAGTATACAAGAGAAACTCAAAACTTCAGAAAAAAATAATTGGTATTTATAGCAAATCTTTTGTTCTCGCATTTACAACAGCTTTACCGTCATTTGTTCTCATCTTCACTTGCTGACTCTCCTTGAATCTGTAGATTCTGACTCCCTCTGTCCCAAGAATCCTATCATGTTGTACGATCTACTTCTTTAGATAGAGGCATTCATATAATGTCACTGTTTTTTAAACTCCAATGACAGAACTAATGTCATGTAGGGTTTCTGAAATGGGTTAATTTCTCTCTGCGTATTAAAAAAAAAAAAAACCTAGAACCCAGGAAGGGAATGTTACTGGAAATTCTGGGGAGTCCAAGTAGAACCATTGTAATATACTGGGGAAATCAGCATCTCCTCTTGAGGCTCTTAGCTTTCTTAAAATAAGAATTTAAAAACAGATAAAAACAAGCACGTTGCGACACTGTATTGGAGGTTTACAAAGAGACTCCTAAAACAGGCAAGCTGTAAGGCTAGCAGCTGCCCTGAGATGAACGGAAGAGACTACACGGCATCTGTGGAGGTGTGGAAGCCTTAAAAAAAGATCAAGAAAGCTCAACGTATTAGGGTATTTAAAAGTCTACTTAGGCTCTGGTCATACTCCAAAAGTAAAAGATATAAAAAGAGCACTGATTGCTCTTCCAGAGGTCATGAGTTCAATTCCCAGCAACCACATGGTGGCTCACAGCCATCTACAATGTGATCTGATGCCCTCCTCTGGCCTGCAGATGTACATGCAGGCAGAGCACAGTGTACGTAATAAAAACATAAATAAATCTTATATATATTGTGCCTGAGAGAAACTTCTTATAAACATAGAACACAGATCAAACTAAAAATGAACTAAACAGAATCTGCAAAGTATAGACTAAAGGTTGAAAGTGAATACATAAGAAAACATCACACACGAGTAACAGTCACTTCTTATTACACAGTGTCAGATGAAATAAGGAAGATGAGCACAGTGACACCAGGCAAGCCCATCGCTCAGTGCTAAATTGGACAGGGATCTCCAGTTCCATGCAAAATACCTTTAGATGCCCTGTTGCTTTTTCTAGTTCCCAGGGTCCCAGTAATATACAGAATGTTTGCTTCTTTATGAGATGTTTCTTTCTTTCCCTCTGACATTCCTGGGTTTGGAATGCCTGCTGAGTCATGCTCCAATAGAAACATCTCTCCTGACTCCTTTCTGTTTCCCACTGTACACTTCTCTCCTACTGCCTCAGTGAGTTAATTCTGAGAAACTTTGATGAATTCAAAGTCTCCTTACCGACACAATGACATCTTCAGAATCCCTGTGTGGACTTATCATATCCACCTATTCCACTTGCATTCAGGGGAAAGAAATGCAGTGCTGACATTATAAGACAGGAATTGTAAAGGCTATTCTTATGCTTTGTACATAAACTATCACCCATAGACTCATACCTGTGCTTAAAAATCTGGTCTGCAGCTTATGGTTCAGTTTTGAAAAACAGTGGAAACTTTAAGAAGTTAGGCTGAGATCAAAATACTTTGTCACTGCTAGCCAGTTGGATTTGCTTCCTGGTCTACCAAGATATGAACAAGCAGCGGTGGGTTCTATCATCATAGCTGCAGCTTTTCCAGTCACCATGCCGTCTTCACCATGATGGACTGTGTGGGTCAGAACTGAGACAAAATAAATTCATCTTCCCTTAGGTTGCTTCTTATCAGGTATGACATGATCATAACAATGAGATAAGGGACTGATGTTTACCACTCGAATCAGCCCAAAACATCTCTCGCATAGAGGACATTCAAATATTTGTTCTGTGATTAAAGATTTACACCAAATATCATCAGTATTTATATAAAGGTTTATCAGCAATATTATATGAAGTATTTACCATGATGATGTAAGCATTTTAATGTGCGCTGGCCTTTGCCTTGCTCACTGGATGAGAGCTCACTGAGGCTTTTGTTCTCTCTTAGCCTCTCTTCTTGTAGTCCTTGTGACTCACAATAGCTAACGTGGCTGTGGCTCCTCATCATTGTGTGTCTGCAGCTCTGCCACAGGCCATCAATTTCCACAGTAAGTCAAGAGGCTGCTGTGGCCTTCATGACCTCTTTTACATCCCTGACCTATTACAGGAGCAACCTCATAAGTAGCCTAAAATAAAGAAAGCATTCTAATATCTTTTAACTGTGAACTCTAGTTGTAAATTCTTAAATACTTCTTATTTTTGACACTAGTGGAAAAATATTTTCCATCGAAGACACAGACACATGAACGGAAGGGAAGCCAAATATCTCCATGAGGTTTCTAGGCATAAGCTGTCTTGGCATTGTCAAATCTTCAAAGTAGGGTTTGTTTCAACTACAAACAGAAAACAAACTTATTCTACGTGTTGTTCCCATAAGAGATTTATACTGATTTTAGAGTAGCAAACACTACGTAGGAAAGTTTAGTAATGGTTTTCTGTAATCAACAGATGCAGTAATTACATAAGTAGTAAATAAGTAGTACTTACTTACTAAGATAGAAAAGAAGAGAAGCATTTTATGAGCTGTATTATGCTCATCTGTGGAAATATGAGCACAGGTTAAAGGTCATTTTCCCTCTGTCACCTCTTTCTCACTATTTGGAATACAGAGCAGAATCTCATGTGGCCATCTGGTACAGTGATGCTGACAAATAGTCATAGACAAGGCCTGAAATGGAACATGATTCTTGCCAACTCTAATAAACAGTTCAAAGGTAAATGAATGATATGGGCTACTAGACTGTCATTTAAATATATATGCACACACACACACACACACACACACACACACACACACATATATATATATATATATATATGCATTAATGTGATTAAAGGTGACTGAAATTTCTTGAAGTGGAAACTTCAACATTAGCTAAATTGTTATTTTTAACTATAAACTAAAATTCAGGGGAAAAATCATTGAAGAAATCCTCCAAGTACTTTCTACATGAAGATCAATGACAGACACGGGGTGAGGGTGGTTATACATATTAAGAAGAGGCTAAACTTATAAGTTTACTGTTGATAGAAAAAGCACATTAAGGAAAGGATGGAGCAGGTTAGATATTTTCAATTTGGATTATGATACAATTTTTATAAAGATTTCTTTTTATTCATGTGTATGTATGTTTGCCATGTGTGTTGATGACTGCAGAGGGGAGCACAGAGCACTGGATTCCTGGAACTAGAGCTATGCACCGTGAACCGTTCAACATGGGCCTGCGTACCAAACTCAGGTCCTCTCGAAGAGCAGCAAAGACTCTTTGCTGATGAATTTTTATCAAATCGACAGAAACTAAGGACATCTGGGAAGAGGACTATCAACTGAGGAAGTGCCTCCCTTGTATTAATGCATTTTTAACATTGTTAATTGCTGAGGTTAGACTTGGCCTCCCTGAGCAGGTGGACCTGGTCTGTGTACAAAATGTGAGGGGAATATGCGCGTTCCAGCCGGACAGCCAGCAGTGCTTCTCCGTGTCTCTTTCAGTTCCAGACTCCAGGTTCCTTCGGTGAGTTTCTTCCCTGACTTCCTGTGGAGGTGAACAATGATGGAGCCCTTTCCTTCCTCAATTGCTTTGGCCAGTATTTTATCATAGCATTAAAGCAGCAAGTTAGTACACACTCTAAATTGCTGAAGCATCTCTCCAGCTCCTGATTACAGTATGTCTCTTACTTCAAAGCTTCAGAGATATTGATTTGAAGTAATATTTACATGCTGAGCTGAATTTCTTCACAGGGAAAAATATAATGGAAGGAAGGAAGGAAAAAAAAACCAAAATTCTCTTAAATACAAATACAAATGTATTTAACATGAATTGCATGTCATTATAATAACCTGACAGGGAAAATGAATATCCTTGGAATTCTTTGAATGTGTTCTATGTTAGAGGTGAAAACACACAGAGACCGAAGAAGGACAGAGTATTAGGGTAAGACTCAGAGAACAGATTGTTATAACAAAGGGGACTTAATGGAATCAGGTATTCAAGTCTCAGAAGACAGTTTCCAAGGTTATCACAAATATTGACTTCTCTTCCTCCCTTTCTTGACCAGTTTAACTTCATTCTCCCCTTGTGTCTATCTTCCTATG
The DNA here is from genome assembly GCA_907169655.1 of Acomys percivali. Lineage (NCBI taxonomy): Eukaryota > Metazoa > Chordata > Mammalia > Rodentia > Muridae > Acomys > Acomys percivali. The sequence goes on along the minus strand of OU015746.1, from coordinate 101,168,639 downwards.
ATTTACTTTGTTTTTTAAGTGATTTCAGCATAGAGTTACTTGAGTTAAATCCTAGCTGTAATGCTAGTTATAGAGTTATAGACCAGTATAAAAGTACTGGTCATTTCAACACAGGATGTATAATAATTGTATCCACGCAGTTAGTCCTAAAATACAGAAAGAACTCAGGTCTCACTCATATATAAGCAAACATAAGGCAGAAAGAGAAATTCTCACATTTGCTTTGGATGTGAACGTTAACAAATCTCCAAACTTACTTTAACATAGATATAGTTCCAGTGTTGAATTTCAAAATTAATTGCTGTATTTCTCTGACACATATTATTGTCAAACATCAATTGTTCTACGAAAGGCATTAAATGAGAAGGTTGGTGTTTGGTGATAGCAGTAATATTTTTTTGTACAATGCAATGTGTTATATGAGGGAGTCACAAAATGACAGGTTTATGAAAGAATACTAGGATTAATGGATTCTGATCCAAGCTATGGAAATGCATATGCAAAAAATTAAGGATATGAAATTAATAAATTTTAAGTAAAAAAAAAACTCTTGCCTTTTTGGGAACAAGATCAAGACATAAAGACTAAAGGTAGAAAAAAGAAGAATTTACTCTGAAAATATTGATTTGAGACAGTGATAACATGTCAAAGAAAAAGGAAACATTAGGGTGAGTTTTAACAGCATCTTCCTAATGGATTTTTAGACCATCTTAGGTAATAGCACAAAATGAATATCATAAGCCACAATAAGTGAGCAAAAAGATAGATGCAAGGAATCTCTTAGGTAATTTCTTTTATTTGTTAGTTTGAAAAATGGATTGGATGTTTTCAAAGATTCTGGGTTGTGAACACACATATCTGCAGTGCTCTGAGCAAAAACTGAAACACGAAAAAAGTAGGGGTCCCTGAAGCACTGTGCCCCAACAATAGTCACAATCAAGTTAGATATCCATAGTTGTCTTACTGTACAAGGTAATATGCTATCCTTACAACCTACATGGTAGAGAGAAATTCCTAGTCTAAGAATGTTAGATTTAGGGTGTAAGGCGCTTAAAAATTTGCTCCCCAAAATTGTTCTGAAGCCTTGAACTCCCCTCTCTACCTGTAACAATGCTACAGACAGTAATAACAAACAACCCAGGTGTAAGTGGCCTGGCCTCTCTTTCCTGACTGATGTCATGTGTGTTTTCTGGGCTCTGAGTCCTAAGCACATGAACACAGGATTGTCAACACGTCAGCCACAACTATAACCAGAAACCCAGGCATGCACTGAAACTTTCAACTGTGTGCTGGTGCAAAATGATGGACTCTAAATATAACACTCCATCCTTCCTGGGATGCAAATCATCCCTGGTTTAGTGTGTCCATTTTGTATATGTTAGCCATCACTTATTAGCCTTCTCAGTTATCAAATTGATTCTCAAAAGATGACAGTACTTATATTCAAACAACCCTCATATTACTTAATAATGGCTCCCAAATAGAAGATTAAAGATGAGGACAATTGGGAGATGCCAAGAAAATCATTAAAGTGTGTGTTGCTCAGAGAAATATTTGCAAAAGGAAATGGCATGCTGAGCTTGCTAAGCTCTGTATGTGACAATGCAACTTCTGTGGATCTGAGAGAGAGGAAAAAGAAACACTTGCTACTTTTGCTTATATTTAAAACTGTTAAAGTTGGGTCACAGTGAGTTATTGCTTCTTGGTTGAAATAGAGAAATCTTTAAATTACAGGGTTCAGTACTTTGTGCAGTTTAAGGCTTGCAAAGGGGGGATGTGTCTATGCCTATATAGCCTATAGAGAAAAACTGACTGCCATACTGAACTGGTAATGTAATGAGGTGAAAGACTGAAAGAAAAAAATTGTAGTGATTTGAGGAGATACATCTGTGAAAATAACAATATCATGGTGATGTTGGTCTAATATTACCATATAATTCTGGATATATTTTTTTCTCAGTAATATTGTCTAGGAATTTTTGTAATACAAAAATTAAATGATTTGAGAAAAACAGTAGGAGTATTGATGCTGGCTGCAGTACCTCAAGCTAGCAGGCATGTGTTAAAAAAAAGAATGAATTGAGTGTCATGAGCCTAAGGCTAGCTCAGGTTCTATCTTTTGAGCTGGCATATAGCTCAGTTTGTAATATGCTTACCTAGCATGCAGGAAACCTAAGGACTGATGGGCAGCACTTCATAAAATCCAGTGCATGCGTGTTTCCAGCACTCAGGAAATGGAGGCAGGAAGGTCAGAGGATCGAAATTATATCAACATGTGCGTTCAAGGCTAGCCTAGGTTACTGAGACTCCATCTAACAATAGTGTGGTCATGCTGATAAAGAATAGCAGATTGTCTTTAAAATAATGTAAAATTTTGGGTTTTAAAGCCAAACTGCCAAAATATTACATGCATATCATTCTTTGTATATGTAACACATAAGATATAATTTAATTAAATAGTTAGCTAAAAGTGCAGTTTGGCTGTTGTGTATGTCTGTGACCTCACTTCTAGATTCATGCCCTATAGAACACTGGTATCACTTTTCCGAATGAGTAGTTTTTGTTTCTTTATTACACATATACATATGTACACATGTCAGTGCTCTGGTATAACCTTCACTGATAAAATGATAAAGAATATTTGTTTGCTTGCTTGTTTGCATTATCAAAGATGTGACAAATTATCACAAATTTTGTGCCTTAAAATAACAAAAAATATTATCAGACATTTCTTGAATTTCCAATATCATGTTTCCAAAATGATGTTCCCACAGGGCACAGAAAACTTCTTTCTCCTCTGTCTTTAGACATCACCCACATTCCTTGGCCTCCAGACCAAATTCCTCCACTAAATCTTTACACAGATATTTCTTTGGTCCTCCACTTTCTTTGTCTTAAGATCTGCTAATTAGCAGACTTAATCTGCTATCATAATCCTTTGTTGTCCTTGCCTGCCTGGGTCGACTAATGCTCCGGAGGAGAATTTTCCTGTATAGGGACAGAACACAAGACATGAAGAAGGGGGCAAGTCTGCATTCTGATCAAACCACGTTTATCGAGAAATTTCACAGAGTAAGGCAGAGGGCAGGGAAGCATATTGCTATGGCAACCCAGCTGTTAGGCTATCTCAAGATGCGAGGAATTCACAACATCCTGCCACACCGAATATTTTGCTATCTTTATCTAATCTAACTGTTAAACTACAACAGGGTGGCTCCGTCTAAATCTTACCTTTAGTCTAACTGCTGAACCACGACAGGGTCAGCTGGTGTCTGGTAAACGGCAGACTGCTGGAGAAATAGGAATCTAGGCTCCGACAAGATGGCTGAACATTGGCTATACAGCCCGTCCCCGACACTTTGTCATATAATGTAACACACTCTCTTTGTAGACATCAGAGCAGGAACATAGCGTCTAAGATGACATGGTTCTGCCTACTGCGGTAGCCAAGTCTGAAATATCTCTGCATGATCACAGGGGAGACAGAAAGTTACTAAACTTAAAAGCAAGCAAGCAAGCAAACAAACAAAACAGTTCTTCAAGAATAGAGGAACTTGGAAATGAATTAAGATGAAGACTTGTTTATGTCTTTATCTATGAAGACTTTATTATATCCATTTTAAAATAAGGAATTATTAAGACCATAGGTGATCTCTCTCTCTCTCTCTCTCTCTCTCTCTCTCTCTCTCTCTCTCTCTCTCTCCCTTTCTCTTTCTGCCTTACTACCATGTCTATCATCTTCAGGGTAACAAAGAATATATCTGCTTGCACTCTTCACAGTCACATCCTGTATAACAGACATAGTCAGTGTTATGTGACAAAGCCTTTATCACTGCTATGTTGTGGCTTTTATTTCTGTAAGCCATTTTTATTTCATACTTTTTCTTGAAGTATTTGATGGAGAGCATATGAGAATCTTCTTTAGATACATATTCCATAGCTCGCTTTGTTAAAAAACAAACAAACAAACAAACAATCAAACAAACAAAAAACTTAGGGAAAACCAAGCTGATAGATTCCAAACTTCCCTACAGAGTTCTAAAATGTCATCTGCAGGTGGGCCTGGGTTTTCAATAAAATTCCAAGAAGTGGTAGGAGAGTTTCTGCAGTAAACAAGGGGAAGATGGCCTGGCACACACAGTGCTAAAAGTTCATCCAAATACTCAGTGATCTGCCTTTGTGAAGGAGAACAGTGCTCAAGAATAGACCAGATTGCTTATTTCTCTTGGTTGAAGTTTTTTTTTTTTTTCCATTCTGATAGTGCCATTTGGATCACTTTCCAGTTTGAAGATAAATCCACTGGCTTCTTTTTACCTACATAACCAAGGAACCCTGTCGTCACAACTTAGGCCCTCCCCAACCTGGTCCTGCCGTGTCATGACAGCTACGTTTCTACCATATACATGTGTAGAAGGCATATGTTATATTATAAGTGGTTTCAGCCTCTCACAAAATTCCATGAATCAACAATTTCCTAAAGGTGTGCGTTCCATAGAAGGTTGTTCTGACATTTGCCTGCATATTGATGGCTGTTATCATAAAAGAATGTGTCTGATAGATAGACTATAATTAACTAATGGCTGGTGTCTTGTGTTCAATAATGGTTTCTTAGTCTATAATTAAATGTTTGTCTACTAAAAATGTGGATCACACCTTCTCTCCTCTGTGCTGAGTGAACTTAGACATACCTATGCTTTAGATTCTAGGACTGGATTATTTATATTGCTGGCTGTGTGCCTTAATCACCTAAAAAACTTTTACCTTTGCTTCATTACACGAGGGGTATAAAGGAAAATGTGTACGCAGGAAAAAGAGCAAAAACTGTCTTGTAGATCATTATATAATAGTGTCAGCAGAGCCAAGCAGCAGAGGGAAAAATCACTGAGACTAACTGAAGTTGGGGTCAGTTTACATGTTGAGGTAAGTATTAGGACCTCCTGTGGTTGACAGGACCTAGGGATTTACTTTTAAAAGGGCAAATGACACATTTGTGTTGTTTACCTCTTGTGAGGGGCCATCAGACTCTAGAAACTCTCAATCTAAAAACAGAAGTAGAGATTAATGTGCCCAATGTGTTGAATTTTCTAGTGCTCTCCAATATATTCATACAGCACAACATATGACCTTGGACTTGAACTCATGGGCTCTCTTTGCTTTATTTACATGAATTACAGAACAAAACAATGCTTTACTTATTTGACATTATCCTTTCTTGTGTAAACAAATAAACAAGAAGACATGATTACCAAACCATACCACTGCCCCATTTGTACTCCTAGCATATTTCAGTTCCCTCTAATCAATGCTCAGCCTCTAGTGTCTGAGGGTTCTTTTAATTACAACAGATCCCTGGTAGGGACAGACGGGCTTACTGTACCACAACAGCAGAACAATGGCCTGGTTAACATAGGACCTGTGGGAAATGACACTCAGGACATCTCAGTCTGCCTTGGTAGTGTATGATCTGTGAGACATGACAGGATTATAGTCTCTCACACCCCGACAGCCAGGAAACCAGGTAGTTTTTTGTCAGCCCTGTCTGATTAGGGCCTGGTTTCTTTCCTGTGTGACATGACATTACATGTGGGAGCATCCCCTGACAGCCCACAGACATTTATAGCTTCTTTTTCTACCACTTATGACAGATTGGCTTCACTAGTTGAACTAGACTAATTTGTGAAAGATAAGCAATGATAGTAAGAAGTTACCACCCATCGAGTAAAATAATGACACCATATTGATCAAATAACTGAAGAAAATAAATAAACAGTAAAAAGGATGGTTTTTTTCTTAAGGGAAAATTCAAAATTTATGGATTTAGGTTGAATGCCATTTTTTTTCCCAGCAAACTGTCAACTTATAAATATTAGGCTAAAACATACTTTCAAAGAAATGACTTAAATGCCTCCTTATCTCAAAGATAAAAATTGTAACTATAAAATAAAGAAAGCCAAAGGATATTAACTTTAATAGACATAGAAACTCATGAGCTTGAGGCAAAAAATGAGGTATTAGGTAGTGGTAAGGTCATTCAGTGATTAAGTATGTTCATCGCTCTTCTAGAGGACCTGAGTTTTGTTTCTAGCACCCCATCAGGTGGTTCCCATCTGCTTGTTTTAAAATTGCCTGTAAGTCTATCTTTAGGTCTCTTCATGTGTGTGCATGCACAGTCATGTGTATATACACTCAGAAAAATATGCATACACTAAGATCTTCTGGAGTTATCTCCATCCCTGATCTCAAGCTGTACTATAGAACAATAGGAATACAAACTGCATGGTACTATCATAGAAACAGACTGGTGCATCACTGGAGTTGAATCGAAGACCTAGAAATAAACCCACATACCTACAGACACTTGATCTTTGACAAAGAAACCAAAACCATACAATGGAAAAAAGACAGGATCTTTAACAAATGGTACTATTCTAACTGGATGTCTAGATGTAGAAAAATGCAAATAGATCCGTATTTGTCATCTTGCACAAAACTCAACTCAAAGTGGATTAAAGGCTTTAACATAAAACCAGACACACTGCACATCTTAGAGGTCCTGTGGATCTGTGTCTTGCTTCAACAGTGTTTGCATAGAACAGACCCAGAGAATCCCTCTTTGTTAGCTTCCAGCAATCTTTCAGTCACTCTAGTCAAAGCCTCTAGGACAATCTTCTCAGCCCACTCATCTCCTAGGACCAGCCAACACCCATCTCTTTGCAGTTAGCGCCATACTGCTGATCAGCCATCACCTGCCAGAGTCATTAGAATTATTCCACCAAAGTGGAAGCTCCCATTAACCACCTGGCCAACTTGTACCTGTTTATCTCCTATACTTACCTCTCTTTGGGCTACTATTTTGATGGGGATAAGGTAGCTTTTGAGAGTATAGACCACTTTTTTTCCCCCAAAAATTGGCTGAGGAGAAGCTTGAGAGCACAAGAATCTCCTCAATTTGCAGAATGATCATTAGGGATAGGGTGGCGGGGTGTGGGGCACTTTTCCTGGATGTGAAGTTCTGTGATTTCTTGGAAAGTCACTTCCTAGATGAGGAGGTGAAGATCATCAAGAAGATGGGCACCCACCTGACCAACATCTCCAATCTGGCTGGGTCGCAGCCAGTGCAGAATGATGTGTCACAAGTATCTCTGGATGAGTTTCTCTTTGAGCAGCATATTCTCAAGTATGACTAGGAGGCCTCCTCAATTTCCAAGGGGCTCAGTTCTCTGCTCTATTCCAGGCAGCCTTAGGACCTCTACCTTAATGAACCTCTCTAGGCATTAGGCAACTTTGTAACTGCCCTAGAGCCCTCCAAAAACTCAGAAGAGTTAAAAATAAAGATTTTTGAAACAGAAAATCAAAACAAACAAACAAACAAAAACCACAAAACAGAAATAAACAAACAAAAACAAAAATCCAAACACATTAAATATGTTAGAAGAAAACATGAGGAAAAGCTCTGCATTCATTGGCACAGAAGAGTACACCAACCGATCAGGCTGAGATCAACAATTAATAAATGGAACCTCGTGAACCTGAAAAGCTTTGAAAAGCTCCTATAAGGCAAAGGACACTGTCAATAGAACAAATTGATAGCCCACACACTGGAAAAAGATCTTCATCAACCCTACATCTGACAGGGCTAATATCCAACATACATAAATAACTCAAAAAAGTAAGCACCAACAAACCAGATAACCCAATTAAAAATGGGGTACAGAGCTAAACAGAGAATTTTCTTTTTATATTAAATATTTTCTAAATATACATTTATATATTATATGAATATAAAATAAACTACATACAGCAAGAAGAACCATTAAACAATCAGGAATTATATTAATGTTGAGAGAAAGAGCATGAAAGAAAGAGTGGAACCAGAGAAGTGCTTCAACACTGGAGCAGAGCCTTCTGAGCTAACACCTCCCTAACAAACCAACTGGTGCCACAAATGGCCTATCTAAGGTCTACTAGGTTCTTTGAAAAAAACAGACTTAAAGAGATAAGGAATTTTATGAGGCTCACCAGAGATAGCATTACTTAGCAACTGACCCGCCCCCATCAGGGAGAACAAAAGAAGTTAAGCCATGGATTGTCTAGGCCCTTTTCTGCTTGAGGGACATTGGGAGGATAAAAGGTCCCCAGATCAATGCCCCAGGGTTGCTTCCCAGTACATTAGTCTTGGTGTCCGGGATCCAGCTCTAGAGCTGAAACATTAAAGATACCTTTTGTATTTACAGCGCTTTCGAGTCATTCTGGTTCTTTTTGGGATCAATCTGGGCATAGCAATGTTACATTCATAGTGTTTCGGCTATTTGTTTTTGGTAGCCTTGAAGAAAACATCTTTCCTTCAGAATCCAAAATTCTGAACGTAAATCAATATCTATCATATCTTGTCATTATCTGCTTAAAACATCTATCTAGACTTAAAAACATCTTAACCCCTAAAAAACTAAGCTTAATTGTAAAAGTAAATTATCTGGTCTTCAACCTCATCAGAGCCTAGAGAAGGAATACAATTAATTACCTGAGTATACAAGAAGTGCAGGGTAGCAGCTTCCTAAATGAGAAGATGACAGAGACAGTATGCTGCCTGAATAGTCACCCTAAACTCTGTATAAAGTTGGAGCATCATCTTCAGCCTTCTGCCCCAATATACCTGACAGACACATTTGTGAGGCAGGAACTATTGAGGACTTGCTTACCCTGTCTTGGGAGAGTTTGGCCATCAATTCTGCTTGCATCCAAGCTTGCCCATTTTTAGGCAGAATTCCTCTGTGGCAGAAACGAAGACATTTTGCCATTGGCTGGTTCCTTTTTGCTTTTTACGCTGATGAGACCTGATAGACTGTGATCAGACAGTGTGGGATGAGCTCTCCCCATCAGAGGTCTAGGGAAAGGGAATAGGACAGAAGAGGGAGAGACCCTGGGGACTGGGAGATAAGAGTGAGAGGTAAAACAGATATCTAGAAAGAAAAATGAAAGAAAAATGTATTTATTTATTTATTTATAATTTATTCACTTTATAGCAGACTGTAGACTCCTTCCTCATCTCCTCATGGTTCCACCCTCTCTACCTCCCTCCCCTAGTCCTCAGAAAGGAGGAGCCCTCCTCCTCTACCAACCTACCAGCCTATAAAGTCTGCTCTGGACTGTATGCATCTTCTTTCTTTGTGACATGGCAAGGCTTCCCCACCAGGGAAAGTGTCTCTGTCATTTTCTCACTTTGGAAGCTGTTACTTCCTGTTTACTCAGGTAATTAATTTTATTTCTTCTCGACTCTCTGATGGGGTTGAAGACCAAATAGTTTAGTTTTACAATTAAGCTTAGTTTTTTAACAATTTAACAATTAAGTTGTTTTTAGGCTGATAGAGACGAGATATGATAGATATTGATTTATCTTCAGAATTGTAAACTCACCAAAATAGAATGGTTGCCAAATATAAATAGACAAAACATTAGAATGTAAACATTTATATAATTCTGTATTGTTTCATGGTCCTTCTTGCCATATGTATATGTATATGTATACATATATAATAATATAAATGTATTATGTAAAAGTAAATACTTTTTAAAAATTTAAAAATATAAAGTAGCCAGTTATCTGTCAAAAAAGCAAAAAGAAAAAGTATGCATACACATGAATAAAAGTAATTATTTAAAATGATGTGCTGAAAAGACATAGAATAATATGTGCAATATCATTATGAAGATGCAAAATCATTGGGAAAATATCTTACTAAATAATGCTAAAATTAGTCCACAAATGCACTTCAGTCATCTTACTGCTATTAAGACTATGAAAGACAAAGAGCCAGAGAAGAAGGTAAAAAAAAAAAAAAAAATTAAAAAAAAACCATAGCCATAAAAAGCATCTTCTGCCCTTTCATGAGTCCTCTTTTCACTATAAGAATATTTGTTGCTCAGTTGGGAAATTGATCTATAGGTCATGTGATTATATTAATAAAGGTATTTTTACATTTTTTTCATTCTTGAACTATAGTTTCATAGAATGTTAGTATTTGAAGAATTTGAGCATATGGTAAACAACTTCTTCAGAGTCTATTTTAAGATCTTTTGACCTTCCAGTGATTTTAAAATGGTGTTAAGAGATTAGAACCAGTGAAAAAGGGAAAAACCTCAGTCTTTTCAATGGGACAATATAAAAGGTGTCAGGGGGCAGGAACTCGCTCATTGAACACTGTAGGGTTCAACATTCAAAAACACTGGACAAAGCTACATTTGAAGAAAAATTTTCTAAAGAGACAATAACTACTTCAGATAACTGAATCTTCGTGGGTACCCTTCCAGCGACCTAGAGAAGTGCCTTCCCAGATTCATTTGGTAAAGTACACAGAGGCTGCTATAGCTCTGGATAAAGTAGTGAGTTTTCCAGGAGGACAGAGTGTGAAGCCTTAAAGGGCATCACCGCAGTAGATATCAGACCTGGGGGTAGACACAAAAATCCCTTTGGACCCCAGATGACAGCATCTTGATTTCCAAATGCTGCACTTAGGACTCCAGAGTTTGGTGTTTTCCCTCACGTTTTTGTCTCTCTGTGGTCTTATCTGTCCTTCTTATTCTTTGCTCTTCTCTCTTGGAGCATTGTGTATCTGATAACTGGATTAGTTAGGATTTCTATTTCTGTTTTGGTCATGGTAGAAATAGAAACCCTAACTAAGACAGATGACATACTGCCAACATACAGTGGTAAAAACATATATTACCATTCCAAAATGGAGGAAAGGGAGCAGCAAAACAAGAGGGAAAACCAGCAGCATGGCAGACTCTAAATTCCTCAGCTCCATGTTGTTTGCCAAACCACTGCTTAGAACCCCAACTCTACATACAGCTTTATTGACTGCAAGATACCTCTCTCTCTCTCTCTGTCTTTCTCTGTCTCTGTCTCTGTCTCTGTCTCTGTCTCTGTCTCTGTCTCTGTCTCTCTCTCTCTCTCTCTCTCTCTCTCTCTCTCTCTCCCTCTCTCTCCTTCTTGCTCTTTTGATACCCAGTGTACAGTTCTCCTTGGCAACTATCCCACAACTCTGGCATCTCCAACATCCTGGGGTCTCAAACACAATCCAGGCTTATTATCACAGCTTCAATTGCTTCACACTCTGAGCCTCCATATAGAAACACCCCTGCCACACATCTGGCCTCACTGGCTTTCCTTAGCCAGAAAGGAAATTTCCATGACCCCTTTCTGGTAATCTTGACTTTAATGCTAGCACCTTCTGGTGAAAGCTTTTAAGCTCTGCAGCTAGATGGGACTGAAACTTGGCACCTTGTTTAATTAGGTTTATAACAATTTTCTGTTGTCTATGATACTTTTACTGCCTAAGTTTTTGTTTTATTCATTTTCACAAGTTGGAAGCCTGGCTGGGTGTGGTCTTTCAATGAAGTCACCACTGCTTTCACTCCATTTAGTATCAGGGTTTTTAATAGTGTTTTTATCTCCTTGAGCATTGGATTTGACTCCAACATTATATTTTCTGGCATTACCTTTCTCCTCAAACTGTACATTTAGTATTTTCCTCAATTAGCTTGCTCTTTTTATTATAGATTTGCAAAATCATACAACATAGTTAATGCAAGGCTGTTTTCAAATCTTTTCCACTATTGCCATTAACTCAAAACTCTTTAATTTAGCCTTAGGCAGATTTTCAGATAAGGGCAAAACGCAGCCATAATATTTGCCAAAATATCACAAGAATGGTCACTTACTAATATTCTTCTCTTCTGAGACTTCTTGAGGGAGTTGTCATCATCTACATTGCTTTCAGAATTGATGTCTCCCATGCTTCTTCTATTATGGCTCATTAAATTGTTTTTCTAACCCGAAGTTCTTAAGTTTACATTTTTCCACCAAGCAGCCTGTCACAACAATATTCCACTCTGTGGTACCAATTTTGTTTTTGTCACAGCTCTATTTCTGTAAAGAGTCAATACCAAGGCAGTTCTTATGAAAGAAAGCATAGAATGGGGGCTTGCTTACAGTTGCAGAGCATAGTCTATCGTGATGATAATGTCAGGAAACATGGTAGCACATGTGGTCTTGCTTTCATATCTGAGAGCTGCATTCTGGCCCATAGGCTGAAAATGGAGGTGTGTGGGGGGGGGGCTGGCTTGGACTTCTGAAATCTCAAAGCTTACCCCCAGTGGTAAACTTCCCCCAACAAAAGCCACACCTATTCCAACAAGGTCACATTTCATAGTCCTTCTAATTCTTTTAATTTTTTTCCTTTTATTTATTTTTTTATTTTTTATTTTTAATTAATTTATTCTTGTTACATCTCTATGGTTATCCCATCCCTTGTAACCTCCCATTCTCCCCTCCCTCCCATTTTCCCCTTATTCCCCTCCCCTATGACTGTTCCTCAGAGGGATTACCTCCCCCTGTATATGCTCATAGGGTATCAAGTCTCTTCTCGGTGACCTGCTGTCCTTCCTCTGAGTGCCACTAGGTCTCCCCCGCCAGGGGACATAGTCAAATGTGAGGCACCAGAGTACTTGAGAAAGTCAAATCCCTCTCTCCACTCAAGTGTGGAGACTGTCCTGTCCATGGGCTAGATCAGGGTAGGGGTTTAAATTTTTCCGCCTGTATTGTCCTTGGCTAGGGCCTTAGTTTGAGCGGGACCCCATGACCCAAATCTGCCTATCATAATGTTCTACTTGTAGGTTTCTAGGACCCACTGGATCCTTCTACATTGCTATTCTCCCATTGTTCTCTCATCTAGAGTCCCAAAAGGATGTCCTCCCCTCGGTCCCAGTTTCCTGGTAAGGGAAGGCTTTCGTGGGACATGCCCATTGGGCTAGTATGCAGATATAAGTGAGTATATACCATTTGAGTCTTTCTGCTTCCAGAAGATGCACCAGCACACAGCAAGAAAATTTGCTCAACCATGTTCACAGCAGCCTTATTCATAATAGCCAGATCATGGAAACAGCCTAAATGTCCCTCAGTAGAAGAATGGATAAAGAAACTTCTAATTCTTTTAAATAGTGCTCCTCCCTAGTAGTAAGCATTCAAATACATGAGCCATGGCAACTGTTCGTAATCAGAACACTGAAACGCAGTGAGCAAATATAAGGCCCTAGAGGTGTGGCTTATGGATTATAGAGCCAAGTCACAGATTCATGCAGAATCTCTCCTCTTATTGGCCAGTACCATGTGAGTAGCAACTGCCAAATGTTACCATAACCACAGAGACACCCACCACTATGCCAGGGTGGAAACTATTTTCTCAAATAATTAATGGAGATAAGTTCTTCCCCTTCTGAGTTGCCTAGTTCAGGTATTTCATCACAGCAACAATGTAGTAGGAGGTTTTCCTCCTGGCCTAGCTCCTGGAATAATGACTCATGAGATGCATTGAATATCATACAAATGCCTAGGCCTTATATCTAGGCTCTTCTCTGACTAGCTCATAATTTAAAATAATGCATGTATGTCACTAATTTACATTCTACCACGTGGCTGGTTATCTGAGCTCAGGCACCATACATCCATGTTTCTGACACCTTGCCTCCTGAAACTTCCATGCCTGACTCTACCCTAGAATCCCTTCCACCTGCAGGAAGTCCCACCTACTTCCTGCTTCAGCCATAGACTGTAGGTTTTTTTAAATTGACAGGTGTTGCATCCATACAATACACAAGAGATTCCTTCTACACAACAATACATGTAAGAATAGAATATCCATTTCCTTCTTTAAAATACTAAGCTATTCACTACTTTCAACCTAATACATTACACATTATAGTAAAGAGAGACGATCAAAAATAATAAAAATCCTGCTCAACAGCCTACTTTACCCTCTGTGTCCAACTGCTATGTTCCTTAGTCCATCTGTGTGTGAAAAGACAGTACCAGTGATGTTTGTCTTACAAATAGGCTATTTTGAAACATGCTTACAGTTTTAAACATGTTTCTTTCTATTGCAACTGAATGATTATTTTTATTCAAAATTCACTCTTCTCTCAAAAGACTGTATTTTAATTATGTCTTTCCTTGATCCTAAGGTCATTCTTATTATTTGTTTAAATGTTACTCTTTAGAATGGAATTGATCACTTCTGTTCAATTTCAAGGTTAGCATTTGCTGAGGCCTGGAGTGAATTGTACCTTTTGTTGCCTTAAGGATATCCGCTGCAAACATCATGTTGTGCTTGATAGACTTTCTCCTGGTGAAAAGGTCCACAACAAAGAACAAATTAATTTTTAGTAACAATCAATGGTGCCACCAAATGCATTTTTTTATTCCTGTTATTTTTCTCCTCTTGGTCCCCATCTTTGTGATTGTCTCTATGTAGAAAATGGCCTGCTGGCTATTTTTGAAGAAATGCTATTATTTCCTTCTTGTCATAATTAAAATATTGACCATAGTTCATCTAGAATCCTGATCTGGCTTTGAATGATCAAAGCCAGAAAATAGAAAACAAAGAGTAAAAGACCCCACTTTTCCTGCAGCTAAGGAGAAATAGTTGTTCCTGGCTGTGAAATAATGACAATTACAGTCAACTTCTGCTCTTTTCCTCCTTCAGAATGTTGTGGTGCCCAAATCCACTGGGAGAAGCCGTTGACTTAGACTCAAATTCAGATTAAATAAATTTACTCTTACTGCTAGCCTCAGAGACAATATATCATGCCATTGCAGGATTGCACTTTAAGGGAGCTTTTAAGAACAAATATTAGAAAGGTACAAATATACATGGAGCCCACAGTTGGGCGAGAAATTTATTTTATTTCACTCATTTGTTTATTTCTTCCAGCTATATAGGTAATAAAAGGCCACTTCATCCCCTTTGCCATAATGATAAGCAGGTTTTACAAATGCAAAAGCAACTATTACTACCTCATAGCCCATTAACCTATTTTTATCCCACCTGCAGGCCACTTAAGTCTCCCATACATTCAAGAGCAAAAGCTCCCTTAAGGGATACTTGCCTCCAAATTAAATTTTTTCAGTCTTTAGTGAATTATTCAGATCTGAGTACTCTAATGACTGGGTGGAATAGCTCATTTCTGGACAGGCAAAATCTCAGTGCCATCAGGTTAAGCACTGTTTGTCATGTCTTTACGAGGCACCAAATATATGAGCATATAAGCTCATAAGCATATGAGTTCCTGTATATCATATATATGCATCCACAGAAACTTATGCATGCATGTATAAGTAGAGATACATGCTGTCATGTTTGTCCATTTAATATACACGCCTATGTATTATTCTACGTATACTTGAAACTTATTTTGGACTTTTGTTCCACATTATTTATACAGCAAAGGATGTATTATGAATCCACATAGAATGATTAAATCATCTGTTATTTTATTAGATGCTAACTTTTATGACTATTCACCTTTTTTAGTGCCTAGAAGACTTCCTTTATAGTGCATATAGATTGTAGGGATAAAATGTGTCTTTATTACGACACAGTTCCTCATTCTGCCTAACAATGGAGCAGCAACACCCACCTGAAATAGACAGTTTACCTAGAACATTTTGTCAGTGTGGTTTTCATGTTGAAACCAATCTCTTCAACTCAGAAAGCATATTTTTTCTACAAATACAGTATCTAAAGTCCCTCTTCATTGTTAACTGTGTGCCATATGAAAATCTCCAAGGATTATTACAAGAAACATAAATAATCTCTGTCCCTGAAGAATTTAAGGTGAACTCAGAAAAAAAATTGTTTTCTTAGCTGTAATAAAAGGAATAAGTCTCTATTTCCATCACTTTCAATGATTTTTTTTATACTTGTAGTACTTTAAAGAAATTGCCTAAGTACGTGTTGATTGTAGAAAAAAAATGTGTCTTTATTATGACTTAGCTCCTCCCTAAGTTAATGTCTATAAAACATGGATGAATGTTATAATTTCTTTTGATTTATGCCAAGACAACACATTAAATTAAGCAAGTGAAGCCTAGAAATTCAGTTCGTGAGTTTTCTGCTTCTAATGAACTAGTATTATAGTCCAAATGCTACAATGACCTCTTTGAAATACTCACCATATAGATTTATTCTGTGCCTGCTATAAAATACTACCTATTAGGAACCTAAGGAATAAAAGGTTTAATTCAATTTATGCTTCTAAGTCATGGCCCAACATTGAAAATACAATGCAGGAAATCAAATAGAAATGTGGATGCAGAAGCCATGATGGGAAAGTGTTTGTTGATTCACCATCTGGATCCCTCACCCTTATTCAGTCCAGGACCACCTTCTTAGGAAAATGTGTAGTTTATAGAAGGATGGACCTTCTTATGTTAATTAACAATCAAAATAATCCCTCATGTAATAACTCCAGGTGAGGTAAACCTAGAAAGAAAGGCCATGATAAGAAAGTCTCAGAAGGATGTCCATGAAAACCACCAAGTTTCAGATATTTACCTTGGGCAAAATATTGCCACTTGTTAAAACAATGGGAAATAGACATATTTCCCTTTACTGATTAGTGTTCTGAGTATAAAGACGATGTGTGAAATGACTTCCATTAAGATAGTCTTAATATTTTTTTCTGCTTCATTTGACAGGGTAAACAAGTTCTTCATATTTTCTGTTTCACAATTATGTCTGCCAGATATACTGGGTGAGCTAGAAGGCTGAAGACGATGCTCCAGTGTTATATAGAGAGAATGAGTGACTGACCAGGTGATAAACTATCTCTTTCATCTCTTAGTTTTGGACACTACTTGCCTATAGTTCCTACTTAAATAATAAATTGTTTAAGGTCTAGAAAGTTGTTTTATTTTTTAGTTGATAAATAGAAGAAATGACAGAGAATGATTTAGGTACGAAATTTTAGACTCACTTAGATATTATTTTCTTCAAGTTTGCCAAATATTAATGAGCTAAACATTTTAAATATAATTTTACATATGCTTTCCTGATTGTTTCACAACTGTTCTTACTATATGTAGTTTATTATAAATAAGTAAAGTCTATACAGAAAAAAAAAACACCTAACATTATCCTTCAGTTAAACAAGTTTTAAGTGTGGAAATACAAATTACAACACAATTAAAATGTCAAATTTTAACCATAAAACTAATTGTTTCTTATGCAGGCCTAAGAAGGGAATAAATATCTATACATTTTTACATATTTGTTATCCCCTCATTTGTATCTTACCTTTACCCCGTCCCTCCCTCCTTCATCCTATTCCCTTACCCTAGGTGTGTGACAGAAGGGGAACTCTTGTCCAAATATGAGATCACAGCCTATCAGGTCTCTTCCTGGTAGTCTACTTACTCTTCCTCTGAGTGTCACCAGGTCTCCCGACCAAGGGGAAGTGATCAAATATGGGGCACCAGAGTTCATGTCTGAGTCAGTCCCTGCTCTTCACACAATTGTGGAGAATACGATGTCCATTGGCTAGATCTGGATAGGGGTTCTAGGTTTACTGCATGCATTGTCCTTGGTTGATACAGTAGTTTGAGCTGACCCACCAGCCTTAATGGTCTTCTTGTAGGTTTCTAGGACCTTCTGCATCCTTCTATTTCCCCATTTTTCCTTAACTTTCTCAGATAGAATCCCAATAGGAAGTCCCAGTATCTATCCCAATCTCTTGGTAAGTGGAAACTTTCATGGGACATCCCTTTTGGGCTAGTGTTCGATTATAAGTGAGTATATACCATGTGAGTCTTTCTGCGTCTGAGTTAACTCACTCAGTATGATCATTTCTAGTTCTATTCATTTGCCCACAAGTTTCAAGATTTCCTTGTTTTTAATAGCTGAGTAGTATTCCATTGTATAAATGAACCACAATTTCTTTATCTATTTTTCAACTGAGGGACATCTAGGTTGTTTCCAGGTTCTGGCTATTACAAATAAGTCTGCTATGAACATGATTGAGCAAATGTCCTTATTGTATTGTGGAGCATCTTTTTGGTATATTCCAAGGAGTGGAATAGCTGAGTCTTGAGGTAGCCCTATTCTAGTTTTCTGAGATAGCGCCAGATAGATTTCCAAAGTAATTGTAGAAGTTTGCACTCCCACTAGCAATGAAGTAGTGTTCCCCTGTCTCCACATCCTTGCCAGCATATACTGTCACTTGAGTTTTTAGTCTTAGCCATTCTGATGGGTGTAAGATGGAATCTCAGAGTCATTTTGATTGCATTTCCCTGATGACTACAGATGTTGAGCATGTCTTCAAGTGTTTCTCTGCCATTCAAGATTCCTCTGTTGAGAATTCTGTGTTTAATTCTGAGCCTCATTTCTTAAATGGGCTATTTGGTTTAGTGGTGTTTAATTTCTTGAGTTCTTTATATATTTTGGATATTAGACCTTTGTCAGATGTAGGGTTGGTAAAGATCTTTTCCCAGTCTGTAAGCTGTTGCTTTGTTTTGTTGACAGTGTTTTCTGCCTTACAGAAGCTTCTCAGTCTCATGAGGTCCCATTTATTGGTTGTTGACCTGGCTGTTAGAGTTCTGTTTAGGAAGTTGTCTCCTGTGCCAATGTGTTCCAGGCTCTTGCCACTTTTCTTCTAACAGATTTAGTGTCTCTGGTTGTGTGTTGATGTCTTTAATCAACTTGGACTTGAGTTTTGTGCATTGTGATAAATATGAGTCTGCTTGCATTTTCTACATGTAGACATCCTGTTAGACTGGCCATTTGTTGAAGATGCTATACTTTTTCCATTGAATAGATTTGGCTTCTTTGTCAAAATTCAAGTGTCAATATGTGTGTGGATTTATTTTTGGGTCTTTAATTTGGTTCCATTGATCAACCAGCCTAGTGCTGTGCCAGTAGCATGCTGTTTTAATTACTGTATCCCTATAGTACAGCTTGATATCAGGTATGGACATTCCTCTGGAGGATCTTTTATTGTTAAGGATTGCTTTAGCTGTTCTTAGTTTTTTGTTTTTCCATATGAAATTGAGAATTAATCTTCCAATGTCAAGGAACATACCTAAACATGATAAAGACTATGTATAGCAAGCCAATAGCCAACATCAAATTAAATGGAGAGAAACTCAAGTAAATTCCTCTAAAATCAGGCATCAGACAAGTCTGCCCACTTTCTTCATATCTCTTCAACATAGTTCTTGAAGTCCTATCCATAACAAAAGGTGATCCAAAAGGGAAAGGAGGAAGTCAAATTATCTATATTTGCAGTTGATATGATAGTGTACATAAGTGACTCCCCCAAACATAATTCCACCAGACGACTCCTACAGCTGATAAACACTTTCAGCAAAGTGGTTCGATGCAAAATTAACTTTTAAAAGTCAATAGCCTTCCTGTATACAAATTAAAATCATGAGGAGAAAGAAATTAGGAAACTACACCCTCCCCAATAGCCACAAGCAATATAAAGTATCTAGGAGTAATTCTAACCAAGCAAGTGAAAAACTTAACATATCTGAAGAAGGAGATCGAAGATGATCAGGAGAATTAACATAGAAAAAAATGGCCATCTTAACAAAAGCAATTTATGGATTCAATGCAATCCCTATCAAAATACCTGCTTTTACATAGTCTTTATGTAATTTTATACTTCTGTCAATTTTCTAAAATAGATTATTTTTCAAAATCATAATCAGGAGCACAAATTATTACAGAAAAATAAATGTAATAGCTGAATATAATAGCTCATATCAAAATATTAATCTGTGATTTAATATGGAGGTGCAAAGTATTCTTTCACAAAGCTGTAAATTCTCAGAAAGATTTACATGTCCAATGAGGAAATGAAAAAAGAGCCATCACATGCATTTTCTTCACTCCCTGTGTCTCTCTATCTTTGGGTGTTAGGAGAGAACATTGGCCTTCAACATCGTGAAGATATTATTATTTTTATATCAGGGTTACTGTTTCAATTCTTAAACCTCACCTTTATCCCTGCTTTGATGGAGCTGTTATTTCAGGTAGGGAAATTTTCCTTCACCATGTACTACATCAAGTCCAGGGCCATTCTGCAGAGGCTGGGTGTTTGTTTCTTCCGTGGCTTGTCCTGGCTGTCATTTGTCCCTTTCCTCTCCAGCATCTAGAAGCTCAAGCCGACAGCACAGCTCAGACACCTTGCTAAATATTAAATGATGCCAATGGCACTGACAGAGTGGGCTCTGTCTTTGTAGCTGTATCATTCTTCCCCTACATACAGTACCTGCTTAGACAGCTGTCACATCCTTGTTTTAAGAAGCAGAGATTCCTTGCACATTGTGTCCCCATGTTGAGGCAGAAGTGTGATATGTGAAAGTCTATAGCCATATAAAACTCCAGACACATCTTTGGAATAAATACTGTCGGGAGACCCAATTCCTATTGACTATCTGGCTGATTCAATCAACTGCACAGAGATCTTTCCCAGGGACTTTATAAGGTGCTCAAAGTATTTACCAATTAAAAAGAAATAACAGAATGCTCTGAAGGTATTTTTTTCTGCCCATTTCTTCAAGATGAATTACATTAGGAGCTATATGTTTTTAAATCTATGTTTAATCACATAATGTAATAAATTCATTCAACAAGTCATTTTATGCCTACTATGATAAATGTCAAGTTCAGTTATTAAAGATTTGGTAACAGAACTGATATTTAAGTAGGAGAAGCATTTTGCTAAGTCCTTTTCATACATTTTCTTCTTGAAAAAGAAAAAGGAAAAATCTCAAAAATTGATGCTAATTGTATAGTTTTGTTTATTTGGGAAAACTGAGGTAAAGCCCTACTTGCATGATGTAAAGGAGAAACCAGCAGAGTCAAACTTGGCTGCTTTTCATGCTGTCTCTAAAGAACTATTGGAAAAAATTTTTTAGTTGGGAAAAAAATCACCTTAATGATAATGTGACTATTCAATATACGTATTTAGGAAGGATTTTTAGATAGAGTCTCATGAAGTACAGATCACCCTCAAATATGCTATATAGTTTATTATGACTTGAATTTCTGATCTCCCCACTCCACCTCCCAAGTGTTAGGATTAAAGGAGTGCACTATTTCCTCCAGTTTTCTGAGGAGTGGGGCTTAAACTCACAGCTGCATGCTTGCTACTTAAGCCCTCTACAAGTTGAACCACATCTTCAGTCCCAATTTATGCACTAAAGATGTATACTAAGTAACTTTTATTTGCAGTTTAACTGCCAAATAACCATAATAGAAAAGTCTATGCACTTTGCTCAAGTCATACTAATTGCCCTTTCGCCAGTGATAATGCTATTCAAAGAGCAAACAGGAATGTCCTAATATCCAATAAGAAAGAGTGGTTGAAAACCATGTGTTTGTTCAGTCTTTAAAGAAACTAATGAACTCAAAATACTGGCTACAGAACAGAATAAAAGGAAGCTATGCAGGTAAGAACTGACTGACTTGTGTGTGTTTGTATGTGTGTGTGTGTGTGTGTGTGTGTGTGTGTGTATGAATGTGATTGTTAAAGTGAATATTAAAACAGATATAAATTCTATGGACAACTATGTTCACCTTTTGAGAGTAGAGTTGTTTCCATTCTTAAGCAACTTTTGCTAACTAGAGATATTAATTTTATAACAAAAATAAACTATGACAATTAAATATATATTAAAGATTAATAATTATGTATATTTATGTGCACATGAGTGTGTGCTTGCAGAATCCAGGAGAGAGTATTGAATCACGATTGTGAGTCTCCTGATATGGGTTCTAGG
Organism: Acomys percivali; assembly: GCA_907169655.1. Taxonomy (NCBI): domain Eukaryota; kingdom Metazoa; phylum Chordata; class Mammalia; order Rodentia; family Muridae; genus Acomys; species Acomys percivali. The sequence goes on along the minus strand of OU015746.1, from coordinate 101,147,017 downwards.
ACTATACTGGGTCCTCTGCAAGAGTAATGAGTACTCTCTAGTCCTCACTTAAAATGCATTAACTAAAATAATCTATGAGAGCAAGATTAGATCAGCTTTTTCGTTGTTATAAAAGTTGTCATAGTCTAAGTAGAAAGATAAGCTTACTTTTGTGTGTCTAATAACTAATCAATTCAGAGAAAATGAATGTTTTGAGGTATCAAAAAGTTCGTAAAGTGATATTTGTACAATAGTTAGCCCAGTTTACTGTTACAGTTACATTTTCTTTGATCGCTAATTTTCAATTAGGTGATTAGAAAAAAATCATGTTTAAAACAAAAACGACTGAGAATATAATTTTGACTGATGCAGCTTTTTATTTGCATTATTTACTAGTGTTTATGTTTTCACTGGCTTACCATTACCAGCACTAACTAAATAGGAAGCTGTCACATTCTGCTCTTAGTCATACAGCTGTAAACTTCATTTGCTCCTTCATGAGATTAATCACTATACAATTTAGACAGTTATTTTAAGTCATGGGTTTATGAGCCATTTTCTAGCTTTCTTTAGTTCCTACTAAACTGCATAGTAAACTAGATGGTGGAGACAAGCTACGTTGTGCAGGAAAATAACTGGGACCTTGTTTTAGGAATTTAAATGTCTGTGGAGGGGGGTTTTGCTTGTGCCCTGAGTGCTCAGATTCTGGCTTCCAGAGACGCTGAATACTATAGATGATTGCTTTTGTGATGGTTAGGATCTCACAAAATTCATCTTCCAAACATATCACTTTAAGATATTTAAAATATTGTGCCTGTAGGTATTGCTTAGTTTCAGTGGCAACTTGTCTGCCAGTGAAAATCACTGTGGGCTCACATATAGCCTGAGGCCCACAGAGAAAAAGTGCTGATACTCTGCAAGAATACGTTTCTTCTTTCAAACTACAAGTAACAATACACTAATCACTTCCAAGGTTTAAATACTGTGTTTCTGTCTCTGTCTCTCTGTGTGATTCTCTGTCTTGTTTCTTTATCTCTCTGTGTCTCTCTGTCTGTTTCTCTGTCTCTCTCTGTCTCTGTTTCTGTCTGTCTGTCTGTCTCTGTTTCAGTCTGTCTCTGTCTCTGTCTCTGTCTCTGTCTCTGTCTCTGTCTCTGTCTCTCTCTCTCTCTCTCTCTCTCTCTCTCTCTCTCTCTCTCACACACACACACACACACACACACAGACACACACCTTGCTGCCTTCCCTTCATCTAGCCACCTACCTAATTATCTATTCACCTATCATTTATCTGTCTCTGTTATTTATCAGGGAGAATCTATTAACAACTATCTGGTTGCTGCTTCCTCTTGAGCTCTCTATCACTCTAGAGTACATATTAAAAATATACATGATCATCCTTTAATCGCCAAAGAAGCATAAAAGATTACGATAGGGATTATTTGTCTCACCCTCAATAGTCAAGTCACTAATATGTTAGTGAAATGTCTATGTGGACTTATTTTACTCAACTGCAACTACCAAACAATGCTTCAATTTTCTTTCAAGGATCTCATACTCCTTTTCATGTACTTCAAACAAGATGCTGCTTCGAAATAATGCATTCCTGAGTACAATAAACCTACTTTAAATGTGAAGTTTGACTATTTGCTTTAAGAATGAAATGAAGGTAATTGATAGGCATTGCATCCTTTACAGATGTTGCAGACACATTTTTCATCCTGTTCAGACATGATCATTAATACATTCCAACTGCTAATTTAAAATGCCATGATTGAGATGCAAACAAAGACAAAATTGAGTCATAGAAATATAGTATGTGTCACTGTGCTAGCCAAGATATCTAATGTCATTTGTCTGTTGCAGTGTTATTAAACATTCCATCTGGCACACTATGCCAGTAAGAGAGTAGGTTCTGGCGTAATAAGGATATGAGCAACACACACGTGACTGCTTATCATTTATTATTTCAGCAGAGGTTAACACAATCATTAGAAAGCATGAGGAGGCTAGCAAACACAAATGTGTAATTCAGTTGCAGGTTTGGGGAAGTCTATGATCATAGCACAAAGTTTGTTTGATAAGAAGGAGGGCTTTGTTTTGAGGCTAGAAACAGATCCAGGAGACAGTTTTCTTTTATGTTCATAGGAAATATGACCTTTTGCTTGGCTTGACAGCCTTTATTTTAGGAGAAAATTATTTATAAAACAAGGACAGCAGCATCTAAACGGGATGTGTTTTTAAAAGTGCATTTTTGTTTTGAGTGTAGTAAGGATAAACATAGTATTGCACACTGCTTCCCTAATAAAACAAAACACACAAGATTTTTACAATTATCTTTTAGCAAGTTGCAGTGACTGCTATCTCACCATGACCTCCAAGTGCTGTTTAACCTGACACTGATTTGTACATATATACAATAAGTATGAGTGTGCATATTGCAACAATCCCCAGTGTGATAACATAGAAGACTGAAAGGAAGGAGTGCTACTGCTCCTGTGAAGAAAGAAAGAGCTTAAAGTTGTAGTCCACATACTCAAAGGTAGACAAGGTGAAACAAGGCCATTTCCTGTCATAATATTATTGATATGCAATTATAGATCTTATAATTGTCTTTCAGAGGATCCTGTCAAAGATGTGTCTAGCTTTTCATGTGCCCACTATGTCATTTAATAACAAAGGTCTGTGCATTCATAGAACCCAAGCATGTGTATGAGAAAATTGACACTATGTAAAGCTAAAACTTTACCTCAGCTTGTCATCATCTCTGATTAATTACTAGTTTCTGTTCACTCTGTTTCCACAGGATGCAGTACTAAATGCAGAAGGAACACAATAAAAGCACTATAATAATATATGGTTTAAAAAACTCACAGTACTTGAAACACAAGAATTTCCTTAAATTGATGATTAAATATCACTTACCTGAGTGGAAGTTGAAAGCAGTCATCTCACACAAACTCCAGTGAACTTACTCTAGCACATTCCAAGGTGCTTGCTTCCAGCAGTGATCATTTCCCTCCTTGCTTCCAGACTTGCAGACATGTCTTCTCAACACCTACAAGATGGCTTGTTCTGGGTTTCACCCTGTTCATCTGCCAAGCTGTCACTTCTTTGCAACAATTTCACTTTTACAATTTTTAACAATTTTTTAGTGTGTGTTTGTGTGTGTGCATGTGTACATGTACACTCCACAATGTACATGTGAAGGTCTGAGGACCACTTAAGGAAGTTGACTTTCTCCTCCCACAATTTGGACTCAAGTAAAGAATTCAAGTCATCAGGACTGGCAGCATCTTTACATACTAAACAACCTTGTGCACCCAAGAGACCCACTTTTAAATAAACTTCAGCTATTATAAACTTGGAATTGTTTCTCTTTTACAAATCTTTGTGTCTTTTTGTTTGTTGTTACAAACGCCATCTGCCATTTCTTATGCACTGCATTTCACAGAAAAATGTATTTTTTAAATCTACAGATATAAAAAACAAACACAAAGTTAAAAAGCCCATTAATTAGGATGACTGAGGATGACTTCTAATTTCAAAAGATTGTTTTTTAAAAGTAATGTTTAATTAGGTGTACACATATTGTTTCTCTGTGTGAGATTATGCTTATGAGTGCAGTGATAGAGGAGTCCAGAAAAGAGAATCAGATACCCTGAAATTGGAGTTACACGTAGTTGTGAGGCATCATATATAGGTGCTTGGAGGCAAACTCCAGTCCTGTGCAAGGGCAGTATGTGCTTTTAAATGCTAGGCTGTCTCTTCAGCCCCTCAAACAACTGTTTTATTTAACTCATAAGTCATATCCTAACAGCACTGTCCATCATTGTAGTGGCCAAAATGAGCACACATGATTTCATTCTGAAGAAATGATAATGAAAACCTATCACAGAAATATTTTTCTTATTAAGGCTGTCTTAAGTCATTTCTCTGAAATAAGAGTCACAATGCCTCCAAAACCTAATAAAATTTGCATTCCACTGAGTTTTATTTTCTTCACCAATTATGTAATTTTACCATTGTCATGACTATTTAGTTGGTTGCCTTAAGATTCCCATGTATGGGGCAGAGGAGATACAAGACAGCAGCACTAAAAGTACGTGTGTAGCAAGACTGCAGTGATTGCAGACTGAGTAAGAGGCTGTGCTACAGACTCCAGAATGCCAATATCTGTGTTTTTCAGGTGAAAGGAGTGCTCACACATGCCAGGAATGAATTGCTCCAGTGTCTGGCCACCTGGCTATTCCCACCATCCTATGCAAAGCTCATGGGCGCCAGGAACCCATGGTTCCAGCCTCAGGCCACATGACTCACAAGATGTAGGGAAATTACCCCAGACTCCAATGCATGGCTCCACTTGTCTCTCTAAAGAGACTGGCCAGACCTCACAAGTGTGCAGGATCTCTTTCTCCACATCCTCGCCAGCATGTGGTGTCAGTTGAGTTATTGATCTTAGCCATTCTGATGGGTATAAGATGGAATCTCAGTGTCGTTTTGATTTGCATATCTCTGATGACTAAGGAGGTCGAGCATTTCTTTAAGTGTTTCTCAGCCATTTGATATTCCTCTGTTGAGAATTCTCTGTTTAGTTCTGAGCTCCATTTCTCTATTGGGTTATTTGGTTTGGTGGTGTTTAATTTCTTGAGTTCTTTATATATTTTGGATATTAGACCTTTGTCAGATGAAGGGTTGGTGAAGATCTTTTCCCAGTCTGTAGGCTGTTGCTTTGTTCTCTTAACAGTGAGGGTCTGGGCCCTGGGGTCCTCCTCAAACTATTGCACCAGCCAAGGAAAATATAAGCAGTAAACTTAGAACCCCTACCCAGACTAGCCGATGGATAGGACATTCTTCACCATTAAGTGGAGAAGGAGATCTGACTTTCACACAAACTCTGATGCTCCATATTTGACCATGTCCCTTGGATGGGGACACCTGATGGCACTCAGAGGAAGGATAATAGGTCACCAAGAAGAGACTCGATACCCTATGAGCATATACAGGGGGAGGAGGTCCCCCTCAGTCACATACATAGGGGAAGGGAGTGGGGGGAAGTGGGAGGGAGGAATGGGGGATACAAGGGATGGGCTAACAACTGAGATGTAATATGAATAAATTAATAAAAAACAAGTGTGCAGGATCTCACTCCAATATAGTGGGGCCCAGCTCTCATAACGTCTGATCATCTTGAGTTCAGAAACAGTGAATTAAGCAATCAGGTAGCAGGGCTACCGACTCCAGGAGTTCCCATTGTGAGACAAGGGCTTACAGGTTGCTCAGGATCATAAGGCTAGACACCACTACTCCAAGTTCCTGCTTGTGTGTCGATATGGGACACAGCCATCTGAGTAGAATGGTGAGCTATTCTCTGAGTCCCTGCAGCTAGTCCACAACCATACTCACCATCCCAATGAGGGATGCTCTAGGAACTTACAGCATCCACCCTATGGCTCTTCCTACACCCATGTGAAATGCAGCAGGCACCAGGAATAACCAACCAATACCAGAGACAGTAAGGTGGCTAAAGTACAGTGTGAGAACACAGTCGATAAAATTCAGAGCTATATGGCACCACAAACCCAGTTATCTCACGGCAGGCAGCCGTGGATATCCTAACTCAACTGAAACACAAGAACATTAACTTAAATGTATGCTTATGAAGATGATAGAGACCTTTAAAGAGGAAAATAATAAATCTCTTAAATAAATACACGAAAATACAATCAAACAGATGAAGGAAATGAAAAAAAAGTGGCTCAAGACCTGAAAATGGAAATAGAAACAATAAAGAAAACACAAATTGAGGAAATCTTAGAGAGAGAACTTGGAGAAGAAAACAGGAACTACAGAGGTGAGCATCTCCAGTGAACTACAAGAAGTGGAGGAAAGAATCCCATGTGTAGACGATACTGTTGACAAGATTGATACATATGCAAAGAAAATGTTAAATCTAAAAGATTACTGACACAGAATATCCAAGGAATCAAGGACAATATGAAAAGATGAAACCTAAGAATCATAATTATAGAAGAAAGAGAAGATTCCCAGCTTCAAGGCCCAGAAAATATTTTTTAAAAAATTATAGAAGACAGTCATATCCCACTCTCCACTCAAGTGTGGAGACTGTTCTGACCATTGGCTAGATCTGGGTAGGGGTTTAAAGTTTACTGCCTGTCTTGTCCTTGGCTGGTGCCTTAGTTTGAGTGGGACCCCTGGGCCCAAATCTGCCTATCATAATGTTCTACTTGTAGGTTTCTAGGACCCACTGGATCCTTCTACATTGCTATTCTCCCATGGTTCTCTCATCTAGAGTCCCAATAGGGTGTCCTCCCCTCTGTCCCAGTGCCTCACATTTGACCATGTCCCCTGGAGGGGGAGACCTGGTGGCACTCAGAGGAAGGACAGTAGGTCACCGAGAAGAGACTTGATACCCTATGAGCATATACAGGGGGAGGTAATCCCCCTCAGGAACAGTCATAGGGGAGGGGAATAAGGGGAAAATGGGAGGGAGGGAAGAATGGGAGGATACAAGGGATGGGATAACCATTGAGATGTAACAAGAATAAATTAATAAAAAAAAAAAAGAAATGAAAAAAAAATTATAGAAGACAATTTCCCCAATCTAAAAAAAAAATAATGCCCATTACATACAGGAGTTCTACAGAACACCAAATAGATTAATCAGGAAAACGAAATCCTTTTGCCACATAATAATCAAAATGCTTCATGTACAAAGCAAAGATAATATACTAAAAGCTGCAAGGAAAATAGGCCAAGTAATATATGAAGGCAAACCTACTGGAATCACACCTGACTTCTCAGCAGTGACTCTAAAAGGCAGAGGGGCCTGGGCAGATATCTTGTATACCCTAAAGACTTAAAGATGTCATCCACGACCATTATACACAGCACAAATCTCAATCATTGTAGATGGATAAAACAAGATAGTCCATGACAAAACCAAATTTGAGCAATATCTACCCTCAAACTCATCCCTACAAATAATACTAAATGGAAAATTCTAACTGGAGAAGTTGACTATCTCATGAAAACAAAAGGAAATAAATAACTCCACTGCAGCAAAACCAAAAGGAGAGAAACACACAAACACACTATAACAACCAACACCAAAATAACAGGAACTAACAACTGGTCATTAATATCTCTCAACATCAATGGACTTAATTCCCAATAAAAAGACACAGCATAACAGAATGGATGCATAAACACTACCCATCATTCTTCTGCATACAAGTAACAATCCTCAGCAACAAAGATAGACATTATCTCAGGCTGGAAAAAGGTTTTCCAAGCAAATGGACCCAAGAACCAAGCTGGAATACCCATTGTAATATCCAATATAATAGATATTCAACCAAAATTAATCAAAATGATGAGGAAGGACAATTCATACTCATCAAAGGAAAAATCTACCAAGACGAGATCTTAATTATAAACATCTGTGTTCCAAATACAAGGGCACTAACATTTGTAAAAGAAGCCAGGCATGGTGGCACATGACTTTAATCCCAGCACTCGGGAGGCAGAGGCAGGCAAATTGCTGAGTTCGAGGCCAGCCTGGTCTACAAAGGAAGAGCCCAGGACAGCCAAGGCTACACAGAGAAACTCTGTGTCAAAAAACAAACAAAGAAAGAAACATTTGTAAAAGAAGCATTACTAAAGCTTAAATGATGCATCAATCCCCATACATTAATAGTGGGAGAACTCAACACCACACTCCCATCAAAGGACAGGTCATGGAGAAAAAAACTAAACAGAGAAATAGTGAAACTAACAAATTTCATGAATAAAATGGACCTAAATGATACCTACCTAGACTTATGGAGGCTTGCAGAGACAGAAACACCAACCATGGAACATGCATGGTCTAGACCTGGACACGCTACATATCTGTATTCAACGGGCAGTTTATTTTTCCAGGGGGTCCCCTAGTGAGTTGGGTAGGTGCTATTTATGTCATGATCTCTGCTGCCTGCTTTTGATCACTTCCTCCCATTGGGGTCTGCTTTGTCTGGCCTCAGTGGATGAGGATGAGCTCAGTCCTGATGAGACTTGATGTGCTGGTGTGGGTTGTTGGAGGGGGCTACCCCTTTCATAGGAGAAGGGGAGGGAGGGAGGATGAGACAGGAGGATAGTAGAGAGGAGGCCATGGTGGGATGTAAACTGAATATTTAAATTAAAAATAAATAAATGGAGATCCAAGTTGGCGGCAAGTAGTGTGGACTGTGTTTGGAAGCTTCAGTGAACAATTCAGGGAATTACACAGATTTCAGAGCCAGGAACACCGAGGTCCCCACACCACAGCAGCAGGAGTGCTCCATGGTTAGGGGGGACCAGGGTGCTGAGGACCTGCGTGCCCCTGCACACGGGAGGAGCATGGATTTTCTTGGATCAGAGCAGCAGCTGCAGAGGCACCAGCAGCAGCAGCAGCAGCAGCAGCAGCAACAGCAGCAGCGGCGGCAACAGCGGCAGCAGGGGCAGCAGCGGCAACAGCGGCAGCAGGGGCAGCAGTGGCACCAGTGTCAGCAGCGGCGGTGGCTGAAGTTTGCAGCTCAGAGCCTTGCGGTGGAGGCATTTGATATGGTGGCCAATGGGAGTTGCTGCGGGAGAGGGGACTCTGGGCAGGATTTGGGTCTCACGGTGCCTTGAGACCCAAACTGGACTAGGTGGACAGTTCACCCCCAGAGTCTCGGGTTCAGCTTGGTGTACAGTGCTGTGGAGACGCTGGCTCAGCTCAGCAAGCAATTCTGCCCAAGACACTAGCTCAGCTCTGTGGACAGTTCAAGGGCGCTGACGCAGGCTGAGGTCAGCATGCAGATTCGGCCCAGAGTCCCTAGCTGGACGTGTTGGGCAGTTTGGGCCCAAAGACGCTAGCTGAGCTTTGAGCACAGGCTCAGCAGCTCTAAGACTCTGGCTGGACTCTCCTCACAGTTTAGGCCCGGAGTCCCTGGCTGAATTCAGTGCAGTGTGGGTCCAGAGTCCCTGGCTGAGCTCAATGCACAATTCCGCCCCGGAGACTCGGGTGGAGCTCGGGGTGCAGTTTGGGGCCAGAGTCCCTAACTGTGCTTGGGAGACATATTGGTCCCAGAGGGTCTAGATGAGCTTTTGGCACAGTCCCGGCATTTCAACTCTGGTTGGACACAGTGCACAGTTTGAATCCAGAATTCCTAGCTGAGCTTGGTGGACAGTTCGGCCCCTGAGTCTATAACTGACCACAGCACGCACTTTGGGCCAAAAGCACCTAGCTGAGCTTGGTGCCCAGTCCCAGCCCAAAAATTCTGGCTTGACTCTGTGTGCATTTTGGGGCCAGAGTCCATAGGGGAGCTCAGTACGTGGATTGGGCCCAGAGTCCCTAGCTAAGCTCGGCAGACGGTTCGGGCCCTGAGAATCTAGCTGAGCTCAGCCCGTGGTTTGGGCCCAGTGTGCCTGGCTAGACTTAGCAGGGGACCCAGAAAGCTGTGGATACCTTGGCCTGACCCAACGCTCATTCAGAGATGCAAAAGGATTGCAGGACCCACAGTACAGGGGAACTGAGGATCACTGGCTGTGAGAGTCTAAAACGACAGGACTAGCCTCCTGCCATCCACACCAGTGAAGTATCAGAGCATCCAGCCTATGGGAATCATGAGAAAACAAGTGAATCTATCATCAGACCCCTCTACGCAACTCTGGAAGCTACTCAACAATAACAGAGATGGCAAGATGTCTAAAGGACAGCGTAAAAGCATACACACACACACAAAATAAAAACAACATGGCATCTCCAGTGTCCAGCTATCCCAAAGAAAACGACCCAGAGAATTCAAACACAACGGAAATACAAGAAAATGACCTCAAATCCTTAGTAATGAGGATGATAATGGAGGAAACAAATAAAATTCATAATCAAATGCAGGAAGACGCACCCAAACAGGTGAGAGACATAAAAGAAGCACAGAGAGTGGAACTGGAAACATTACAGGAAAATGCAAATAACCAGATGAAAGAAATCAAGAAAACGGTTCAAGCTCTGAAGACCTATAAAGAGACAATGGAAGAAACTCAGGAATATACAAACAATCAGATGAAAGAAATCAAAAAATCAGTTCAAGATCTGAAGACGAAAGTGGATTCTATGATAAACACACAGACAGAAGAAAAACGAGATCGTGAGACCTCAGAGAGGAAGGCGAGCAACACAGAGGTGAGCTTTTCTAACAGAATCCAAGAGATGGAAGAATGGATCTCAGGATTAGAACATACAATCACAGATCTTGAAGCAACCATTAAAGAAACTGCCAAATCTGGAAAACTCCTGACACAAAACATCCAAGAATTCAAGGACACCATGAAAAGAAGAAATCTGAGGATAATAGGCATTGAACAAAGAGAAGATATCAGACTCCAAGGCCCAGAAACTATTCTCAACAAAATCATACAAGAAAATTTCCCTAATCTAAAGAAAGAGATGCCTATAAACATACAAGAGGCCTACAGAACACCAAATAGAATTGACCAGAAAAGGAAAACTGCCCGTCACATAATAATCAAAACACAAAACATACAGAATACGGAAAAATATTAAAAGTTGCAAGGGAAAGGACAAATAACATTTAATGGCAAACCTACCAGAATTACCCCCGACTTCTCAGCGGAGACCATAAAAGCCAGAAGGGCCTGGACAGAGATCCTGCAAACCCTAAGAGACCACAGATGCTAGGCCAGACTACTTTACCCAGCAAAACTATCAATAACCATTGATGGAGAAATCAAAATATTCCATGACAAAAACAAATTCAAACAGTACCTATCCACAAATCCAGCTCTACAGAAAGTACTAGAAAGAAAACTCCATCCCAAAGGGTCAAACTACAACCAAAACTACTCAGGAAATAGATAACTATACCATGGCAAAAACACAACTACACAAACACTCGACTGGAAACAACATCAAAATTAAGACTCTTAACAGTCACTGGTCATTAATATCTCTCAACATCAATAGTCTCTATTCTCCAATAAAAAGACATAGACTAACTGAATGGGTGCCTAAACAAGATCCAACATTCTTCTGCATTCAAGAAACACATCTCACCTATAACGATAGGCATTACCTCAGGGTAAAAGGTTGGAAAAAATATTCCAAGCAAATGGTCACAAGGAGCAAGCAGGCATAGCCATTTTAATACCGAACAAAATAGACTTTCAACCAAAATTAATCAAAAGGGATGCAGAAGGACACTTCATATTCATCAAAGGTAAAGTCAACCAAGATGACAACACAATTCTGAACATCTATGCACCCAATACAAGGGCACCCACATTTGTAAAATATCTGCTAAAAGAACTTAAACCACACATCGATCACCTCACAATAATAGTGGGAGACTTCAACACCCCACTCTCACTGAAGGATAAGTCATTGAAACAGAAACTAAGCCGAGAAATAACATCATTAACCAATGCCATGGGTCAAATGGATCTAACAGATATCTATAGAACCTTTCACCCAAACAAGAAAGAATATACCTTCTTCTCTGCACCCCATGGAACCTTCTCCAAAATTGATCACATTTTATGTCACAAAGCAGGCCTTAACAGATACAAGAGGATTGAAATAATACCTTGTAATCTATCAGATCACCATGCTCTTAGGCTGCAATTCAACAACAACAGATACAACAAAAAGCCTACATGTACATGGAACCTTAACAACTCTCTGCTAAATGACACATGGGTCAGGGAAAAAATAAAGAAAGAAATCAAGGAGTTTCTGATTCAATGAAAATGAAGAAACAACATATCAAACTTTTTGGGATACATTGAAAGCAGTGCTAAGAGGAAAATTCATAGCACTAAGTGCCTTTAAAAAGATATTGGAAACATGGCACCTAAGCATCTTAACGACACAACAGGAAGCACTAGAAAAAAAGAAGCAGAAACACCCAAAAGGAGTAGACGTCTGGAAATAATCAAACTCAGGGTTGAAATTAACAGCTTAGAAACTAAGAAAACAGTCCAAAGAATCAACAAAACCAAGAGCTGGTTCTATGAGAAAATCAACAAGATAGACAGACCGTTAGCCAAACTAACTAAAAGGCAGAGAGACAGTATTGAAATCAACAAAATCAGAAATGAAAAGGGAGACATAACAACAGACACTGAAGAAATACAAAGAATCATAAGATCCTACTTTGAAGGCATATAGGCCACAAAATTTGAAAATCTAAGGGAAATGGATGATTTTCTTGATCAATTTCACTTGCCAAAGTTGAGTGAAGAACAGATAAACAAGCTAAATAGTCCCATTTCCCCTACAGAAATAGAAGCAATCATTGATAGTCTCCCAAACAAAAAAAGCACAGGGCCAGATGGTTTCAGGGTAGAATTCTACCAGACCTTCAAGGGCGAGTTAATACCGATACTCTTCAAGCTACTCCAAAAGATAGGAATGGATGGAACATTAACAAATTCATTCTATGAGGCCATAGTAACATTGATACCTAAACCTCACAAAGACTCAACAAAGAAAGAGAATTTCAGACCAATTTCTCTTATGAACATCGATGCAAAATTACTAAATAAAATACTTGCAAAACGAATAGAGGAACACATCCAAGATTTCATTCATCATGGCCAAGTAGGCTTCATTCTAGGCATGCAGGGATGGATTAAAATTGGGAAATCCATCAAAGTAATCCATCATATAAACAGACTGAAGATAAAAAACCACCTGATCATCTGTTTAGATGCAGAGAAAGCATTTGATAAAATCCAACACCCATTCATGTTTAAAGTTTTAGAGAGATTGGGTATACAAGGCACTTTCCTCAACATAATAAAGGCTATCTACAGCAAGCTAATAGCCAAAATCAAAGTAAATGGTGAGATACTCAAGGAAATTCCTCTAAAATCGGGAACAAGGCAAGGCTGCCCACTCTCTCCATATCTCTTCAATATAGCACTCGTAGTTCTAGCCAGAGCAATAAGACAACAAAAGGAGATCAAGGGTATCAAATTGGGAAAGGAGGAAGTCAAATTATCCCTATTTGCAGATGATATGATAGTGTACATAAGTGACCTTCAAAAATCCACCAGAGAACTCCTCTAGCTGAAAAACACCTTCAGCACCTTGGCTGGATACAAAATTAACTCAAAAAAGTCTGTAGCCTTCCTATACACAAATGAAAAGCTTGCAGGGGAAGAATTTAGGAAAGCCACACTCTTCACATTAGCCACAAGCAACATAATATATTTAGGAGTTCCTCTAACTACACAAGTGAAGGACTTGTTTGAAAACAATTTCAAAACTCTGAAGAAGGAGATTGAAGATGACATGAGAAGATGGAATGATCTTCCTTGCTCATGGATTGGGAGAATTAACACAGTAAAATAGCCATCCTACTAAAAGCAATATACAGATTCAATACAATCCCTATCTAAATACCTACATAATTTTTTAAAGATATTGAAAGTTCAATTCTGAACTTCATATGGAAAAATAAAAAACCCAGAATAACTAAAACAATCTTGTACAATAAGAGGTGCTCTGGAGGAATCACCATACCTGATCTTAAACTGTACTATAAAGCAATAGTAATTAAAACAGCATGGTACTGGCACAGCAACAGGCTGGTTGATCAATGGAATCGAATCGAAGACCCAGATATGAATCCACACACATATGGTCACTTGATTTTTGACAAAGAAGCCAAATCCATTCAATGGAAAAGGGATAGCATCTTCAACAAATGGTGCTGGTCTAACTGGATGTCTATGTGTAAAAAAATGCAACTGGACCCATATTTGTCACCTTGCACAAAACTCAAATCCAAGTGGATTAAAGACCTCAACATAAAACCAGAGACACTAAGTTATTTAGAAGGAAAAGTGGGGAAGAGCTTGGAACATATTGGCACAGGAGACAACTTCCTGAACAGAACACCAACAGCCTAGGCCTTAACGTCACCAAGTAATAAATGGGACCTTATGAGGCTGAGAAGCTTCTGTAAGGCAGGAGACACTGTCAAGAAAACAAAGTGACAGCCTACAGACTGGGAAAAGATCTTCACCAACCCTACATCTGACAAAGTCTAATATCCAAAATATATAAAGAACTCAAGAAATTAAACACCACCAAACCAAATAACCCAATTGAGAATTGGGGCTTAGAGCTAAACAGAGAATTCTCAACAGAGGAATATCAAATGGCTGAGAAACACTTAAAGAAATGCTCAACCTTCTTAGTCATCAGGGAAATGCAAATTAAAACAACTCTGAGATTCCATCTTACACCCATCAGAATGGCTAAGATCAAAAACTCAAGCGACACCACATGCTGGAGAGGAAGTGGGGAGAGAGGAACACTCCTTCATTGCTGGTGGGAATGCAAACTAGTACAACCACTTTGGAAATCTATCTGGTGCTATCTCAGAAAACTGGGAATAGGGCTTCCTCAAGACCCAGCTATTCCACTCCTTGGAATATACCCAGAAGATGCTCCAGCACACAACAAGAAAATTTGCTCAACCATGTTCATAGCAGCCTCATTCATAATAGCCAGATCTTGGAAACTGCCTAAGTGTCCCTCAGTAGAGGAATGGATAAAGAAACTGTGGTACATATACAGTATGGAATACTACTCAGCTATTAAAAACAAGGAATTCCCGAAATTTGTGGACAAGTGGATTGAGCTAGCAATGATCATAATGAATGAGTTAATCCAGAAGCAGAAAGACTCAAACGGTATATACTTACTTATATCTGCATACTAGCCCAAGGGGCATGTCCCACGAAGGCCTTCACTTACCAGGAAAGTGGGACAGATGGGAGGACACCCTATTGGGACGCTAGATGAGAGAAGCATGGGAGAATAGCAAAGTAGAAGGATCCTGAGGGTCCTAGAAACCTACAAGTAGAACATTATGAATGGTAGATTTGGACCCAGAGGTCCCACTCAAACTAAGGCACCAGCCAACGACAGTACAGGCCGTAAACATTAAACCCCTACCCAGATCTAGCCAATGGACAGAACATTCTCCACAGTTGAGTGGAGAGTGGGGTATGCCTTTCACACGAACTCTGGTGCCTCATATTTGACCATGTCCCCTGGATGGAGAGATCCGTTGTCACTCAGAGGAATGATAACAGGTTACCAAGAAGAAACTTGATACCCTATGAGCATATACAGGGGGAGGAAATCCCTCTCAGGAACAGTCATAGGGGAGGGGAATAAGGGGAAAATGGGAGGTAGGGAAGAATGGGAGGATACAAGAGTTGGGATAAGTATTGAGATGTAACAAGAATAAATTAATAAAAAATTAAGAAAAAGAAAGAAAATAAATAAAATGTAAAATAAATAAATAAATAAAAAGTTGGAGAAAAATGATCTCCTTGCATCAGTTTCTTGATGTTTTCTTAACAAAGCTCAGTCTTTCTCTTTAAGCTTTGTGAGTGTACATCAACCATGTTTTATACTGTTTTAAAATCAATAGGATGCACCCAGATCTCAGGAAGCTATGTCAAGGGAATTGAGATTTTGAGAACATCATTACTTACACAGCCAGACCATGGATCAGAACAAACAAACAAACAAATAAGGTTCAAGAAAAATCTGTAATGTATTTAAAAGGAAAAGTAAATTTGTAAAAACTAGCAAGATTTGGTCACCTCGTATTTACCTTTTTTTCAGTTAACTGCTAGTCAATATTTAGATTCTGTCAGGTCTTCTGTGTTATTAGATTTGGAGAATAAAGATTTTCTACAATTAAAGTTTTTTTTCAATGACCTAGGAAAATTGTGTTGTTCTTGTTTTCTCTCTCTCTCTCTTTTACATGTGCATCATTATTTCTTGGCTGTGAATGTTCTAATCATCTCCAGTCCTCTGTTTCAATTGTTATAATGGAAGGAAGTGTATTTTTCTACTGCCTTCCTTTACAGATGGAATACAAGTTGATCACCATCAGCTGAGTTAGTGTTGATTAAATCATAACCCCATCTAGAACCAGCTTGTTACTCTGCATTCTTTTTCTTGACTAACTTTTGTCTATGTATATCTCTCCTGCCACCATCATAAAGCCTGCCTTGTTTTCCCTTTGTGATATTCTATAGAATCTTTTAGTCACCATTTGGCCACTCAATGTTTGTGGCTGTTTTATGAACATAATTCTCAAAAATGGCACATATTTACATACAGAAATATATGAATTCATATAAAACACACACAGACACACAAACACACATATACACACTGATGTGAGCCAGCTACTAATACATATGTTCTTGAATCTAAAAATTTCCTTTCAAAAAAATCCTGAGGTAGACTTGAAATAAATCTGCCCAAAATAAAAATATAAAGCATATGAGCATGTCATCACAGCTGTTACTATTTTTGTTCCCTAACAACAACACCACAAAAGAAATTGAGCCTCAAATCACAGAACAGAATTTTAATATTCACTCTCTAAAACAACTTTTAGATTGCATAGAAAATTCTGATTCCCTGGCCTCAGGTTCAGGTATTCTATTTCAAAAGTGGCCACATAGCAAATGGATTTGAAAGCAATAGCCTAAGTGATTCTGTTTTGCCAGCAGCAGCAGCCAGGGACTTCTATATCTTTACATTTTAAGAGATATGGCTGTAAGTAACCACATACTGAAAGATGTGGAAATGTTCCAGATATTGGTCCTGTTACCTCTTTTTTCCTAAAAATCCTAGTTTTATGATCACATAATAAAATAAAAATCAGCAAAAACATCATTTAAGAGTCATTGAAACCCAGTGCCATGGTTGAAGGGATTAAGACACTTTCTGACAACCTGAGTTCTTCCCACATTGTGGAAGAAAGCTAAAAAGTCTTTAAGCATTTCTCTGAAGCACAATAAATATTTTTTCCAGTAGTATTTGTTGAATACTCACCGTGTACCAAGATTACACTAAAAGTGTGCAATGAGTATCTCATTTCTTAGTGCTAATACATGGGAAGCCGCTCAGGATATTAAAGGGATCTTGCCCCCAGAGCCTGCCTGGTTAAAAATGAATCTGAAGTGTTTACTTGTTTTTAAAGTCTATAATCTGTCAGCCTAGCATCCTTACCAAAATTAAGATTTATTCAATTATTATTCAAGACAGCTCATTCTAGAAGCACGCTGAGATCATGAAACCATTTTTCAGAGTTCATGCGATCTTCTGATTTACACATTCTGTTTCCTACTCTGTGGTTTCTGTTTGAAAGTGTGTGAACTTTATGAGGATCATTTCTCAGCACTTAAGAGGAACTAGACACTCTCCTTCATTATGGAGGCATCTATGCTCCTTAGTTTTAAATGACAGCTTGCCATAGCCCAGAATGATCTGTGAAGATAGCCTGACTAAAGGAATCTCCTAGACTAGCTTGGCCTTTAGGTATGTATGGGAATTTTGTTTTGATTTTTAATAGATATAGGAAGGCCTTACTTATTGTGGGCTACATTATTTCCTAGGCTGGTGGTCCTGAAATGTATAATAAAGCTAACTGAACATAAACCTGCCACACAGATAGCAAGAAGCACCTTCCAAACTTCCATAGTTTTTGCCACACTTTGCCTTCCAGTTTCTGTCTTAGAATACCTGTTTCTGGAGCTGTAAGCCAAATAAACTCTTTACCCCAACATTGCTTTTCATTAGTGTTTAATTACAGCAACCGAAATGAAATTAATATAGCGTCCTAAGCCTTGCTACTGTCTAGAATCAGGTTGACAGTTTTATGCACACAACAAGAAAATTTGTTCAATCATGTTCATAGCAGCTTCATTCATAATAGCCAGATCATGGAAACAGCCCAAATGTCCCTCAGTAGAAGAATGGATAAAGAAACTGTGGTACATATACACTATGGAATACTACTCAGCTATTAAAAACAAGGAATTCCCAAAATTTGTGGATAAATGGATTGAGCTAGAAATGATCATAATGAGTGAGTTAACCCAGAAGCAGAAAGACTCAAATGGTATATACTCACTTATATCTGCATACTAGCCGAAGGGGCATGTCCCACGAAAGCCTTCCCTTACCAGGAAACTGGGACAGAGGGGAGGACATCCTATTGGGACTCTAGATGAGAGAACCATGTGAGAATAGCAAAGTAGAAGGATCCAGAGGGTCCTAGAAACCTACAAGTAGAACATTATGATAGGCAGATTTGGGCCAAAGGGTCCCGCTCAAACTAAGGCACCAGCCAAGGACAATACAGGCGGAAAACTTTAAACTCCTACCCAGATCTAGCCAATGGACAGGACAGTCTCCACACTTGAGTGAAGAGTGGGATATGACTTTCTCACGTACTCTGGTGCCTCACATTTGACTATGTCCCCTGGAGGGGGAGACCTAGTGGCACTGAGAGGAAGGACAGCAGGTCACCGAGAAGAGACTTGATACCCTATGAGCATATACAGGGGGAGGTAATCCCCCTCAGGAACAGTCATAGGGGAGGGTAATAAGGGGAAATTAGGAGGGAGAGGAGAATGGGAGGATACAAGGGATGGGATAACCATAGAGGTGTAACAAGAATAAATTAATAAATAAAAAAAAAGAATAATCTTGATAGTTTTATGGAAGGAGCCGGAAGAAACTGGAGTAGGAGGTTGATCATGCCTATAGAGTCTTAGCGAGGTCAAAAGGTGACTTGGCAAAACAGTGTTGAGTACAAAGATTCACCATGGTGAACTATAACAGTATCACACACATAAATTAAGTTGTCATTCCCATTTTCAAAAGTGTACCTCCCAACCTAGAAATGCTTGACACAGATTTCTTTTCCTTTGGTCCACTTGCAGCTGTAAATGAAACTGTACATATGAAAAGCAACAAAGTAACTGTGTCCTTATCTTTGGGGTATAAATGCTACTAAGAACTCCCTCCTGAAACAGTGCATACACGGTCATGCACAAATAATGCAAATGTTTCCCTTCATGGAGATGAATATTTCTAGCCATATGCAAGCTTCATTATATCTATGGTCTGTTCTTCTATTGTTGAATCAATTTCTCTCCATCAAGTTAGTGGCTGTTACTTAGTGATGTATGTATCTATCTTTTTTCTTTTTCAGAACAAGTTGCATTATGACAGGTAAGGAAGGTCTTCCAGAAGGTTTGCTTTACCTAAACTACACAAGAAAAACTGCTTTGCTACCATGAAAGGCAGAAAGTAATAATACAATATAGAATTATTTTCTGTCACAATTTTATAGTATATGAGAATATTTGACTATGAACATAGAGTTATCCCTCAATTGATTAACTCTGAAAAATGAGTTAATATAATAACAAGGAGTACTTTCATAAATTATGTATTTTCTGACCAGACTCTGAGACAGAATACACATATTGGAGAGACTGGAAAACCTTGTTAGGATATTGAAAAAAATATATAAGTGATTTAGGTAAACAATGTGATATATTCAGGAGGAAACAAAATGGGAAAATAAAAATGGCAGAGAAGGAAATTTGTGGAAGATTAACTCATAAACATGCATCTATATCTCATTTTTATGCACACAAAGGCGGCCTCTAGGCCTCATATAATTCCTTCTCATTATTTAGTTATATATTACCATGCTGCAAACTCTGTTCATGACTCAGTCCTTTCTTTTTCCCATTGTTATGTTTTCTAATTCATGGCATTTTTACTGTCTTGCTGCGTGATACATTTTAACTTGTTTGTCTAAAATTTAAAAATTGTCACTCTTGACCCAGGCTAAAATTTTACATACATTTTATTTGACATTAAAAGTATTTTAAACACTAAAAAATTTTTAAACTTTCTCACAAATTTTTCATCCTTCAAATATTTTATATTTACACAAAGAGCTTTTCTGTGATGATGATTATTGGCTACATACTAAAGTATGCAGAAATTTTTAGTGAAGAAAGTAGTTTAAATTTTAACTCATAAATGTTTACATAACAAGCTATCTCATTTTGGTTGTTTGAGTAGGTATGTCCCCATGGACTCATATGTTGAAATGCTTGGCCCATAGGAGGGTCATTATTAGGATGTGTGGCCTTGTTGAAGGAAGTGTTACTGTGGGTGTGGGTTCTGAAGTCTTCTATGCTCAAGCTACACACAGTGAAGTACACAGTCTTTCCTCGATGCTTGGGGAACAAAATGTAGCACTCTCTGCTCCATCTCCAGCATCATGTCAGACTGTATGCTGACATGATTCTTGCCATGATGATAATGTACTAATCCTCAGAAACTCTTAGCTAGCCTCAATTAAATGCTGCCTTTTATAAAAGTTGTGGTGGTCATGATGTCTCCTCACATCGATAAAACCCTAACTAAGACACTCATCTAAATGTATATATTTATTCAGTATTTACCATCTTCAAAATTTTTTCTGTATAAGGAGTTAGAAATACCTCAAATCAGACTCTACCCTTATGGAGTTTATGTTTTAAAAAGATACACAGTGATTAAATACTAAAGTATGTAGTTCTTTTTTTGTTCTATTTGGTTTTCTAAAATATTCTCATTATATATCCTCAGGTGACCTCAACATATGTTATAATCTCTTATGTATTGGGATAATAGGCATGTGGTATCACACTCAGTTCTTCATTTCTCTTTAATATTTGTAATAACTGTGGTGAGAAAGAAGGATGGAGAGCATGGAGTTGTGTAATATCAGCCATATCTTGTCTGTGTCAGGCAGAGGATATGAAGCATAAAAGCTCTTGTAGATGATGTACAGTAAAATTCTGAAGGATGTGTAGCATTATTTCCAATTTTGATGTTTGATTTTCCTTTGATTTATGACAGTTCCGTTGTTCTTATCTCATGAAGTAGGAAAGCTTTTTACTTAAATTTTATTTTAATAGTAGCCCACAGTAGAGAAAATTTTAACTTTTTGGGTTAAAAAAACATTTTGGGTTTTTTAACAAAGAGATTGAAAATTTTAAAGAGACTGAACATTTAATGCATTTGAATTTGTAATGACTATGGGAATTTGAAAGTTATTTTTGGTTTTAAGGTGAGATCCTGGGGATGAATGAGAAAGGAAAATTTGTGGTTTAACAGTGTGATGTTTGTGTATCAACTTGATAAGGGGTCAACTCCTAATAATATTCTGCTGTTCTCATTGATTCATGCCTTGCACAGCCATCATCAGAAAAGTTTCTTTTGCAGAAGATGGCAACAAATGCAGAGGCCTACATTCAGACAATATGCAGGAAGTTCATACAAGAGGGAAAAAAAAACCTAAGGATAGCATCCAAATTGATTAAAAATCAGATATGACAGAGGGGGACCACCCCTCAAAGAAGAAACAAATCAAGATCAAAATAAGTAAGATATGTGCTGGTCCCTCTATACAACAACTATAACACTGGCTGAGACATAAATGTCTAAACATAGCCACTAAATTTTGATGGCTATAAAACCCTCAAGACTTATCATGGCATTTTTTAAATGGCATACATAAAAATTAGTATTACCGTTGGGGATATAATCCAGACTGGCTTAAATAAAATCAGGTCTTTCACCTACTCATAGAAAGAGCAGAAAGCATCTTTGCTTTATTCATAAGCCTTTTATATCCTAAGCACATGTTAATTACAAAACTGTATATTATTTGCAAGAGCATATATAATTACAGAATGAAAGAACCAAACACCAGGGACACTGGATCAAACCTAACAGGATTCCTCCTGGAAAATGCAGAAACACTAACAAAGTTAGACTCAAGGATTTCTCACTTTTCCTCTTTGTCTTTCTTTCTATCTTTCTATCTTTATTAGGTAAGGAGAAAGAGATTAAAAAGAAAAATGGGGGAATATAGAAAATATATAGAAATAATAGAACAAAATATAGATTATTGAATCTACTCCTCAGCTTAAAGCTTTAATTATTATTCTCTTATAATGTTATTTTAATTAATTGATATAGATTTTTGCAGATTGATACAAAAGACAAGTTTATTTTTGATACAATGGTATGGAATTCAAATTTAAGTTTACCTTTCAAACACACACACACACACACACACACACACACACACACACACACACACA
>OU015746.1:101092696-101124981 GCA_907169655.1 Acomys percivali | reverse complement strand
ACACACACACACACACACACACACACACACACACACACACACACACATATGAGATATTGTACCCATACACCTCATTTGTAAATACAAGGATTACTTCCAGTACTTTAAAAACTGATATTGCAAGCTGTTTACTATATGAAGTAATGAAAGTTCATTGTTAGTTGATTAACTCATAGTCATGTCAGATACTAGTTTATTTATCACAGAAGTATGCTTCCTAGGTATAACAGATGAATAGAGAGATGTGCGTCTATAGATAGATAGATATGTAAAAATAAAATAGATAGATAGAGCTCTTTAAAAACCTCAGAGACCTACATAATGCGGCATTTCAAGATGTCTTTATTATTTTAAGGACTCTTTGACAAGATAGGTCAAGTCCTGGCAGCAGTCCCCCACCTACCTCAAGGAAGATGATGAGCATCAAAGCACCTCCATATGGAGATGGCTCTAAGTATGGCAAGTTAGCCACCAAGGCAAATAAAATGCTCTCACTTCTACTACAGACAGAATTCTGCCTAAAATGGGCACGTTTGGATATAGTCCAAGTTGACTGCCTACCTCTGCCAAGACAGGGCTAGAAAGTCCCTCATAGTCCCTGCCTCACAAGCATGTCTGTCAGTTATACTGGGCCAGAAGGCTGAAGATGATGCTTCAACATAATAGAAAGATTTTCAGTGAATGTCCAGGCAGTGAACTGTCTGTATATTTACTTTTCTTTTGAAAGCTGCTAACTTGTACTTCCTGCTTACTCAAGTAGTAAGTTTTATTCCTTCTCAAGTCTCTTACAGGATTGAAGACTAGATTAGATAGTTGTAGTTTTACAATTAAGCTTAATTGCTTAGAAGTTGAGGAGATATTTTAACATCTACATAGATGTTTGTATGTTGATGGTACAAGATGTGATAGAGAATAATTTAGGTACAAAACTATAAACTCACCCAGATAGGCTAGATAGTAGGATACTTCCTCCTAAGTTGTGAAATACAAATGGACTGGAAATTGTAGCTGTAGATGTTTTATAATAATTTTCATAATTATTTTTATTTGTTCTTACTGTATGGAGTTTATTATTATAAGAGAAAGAGCCTTTTTCCTTAAACAAAAAGGAGGAATTGTTGGGGGTGGGTCTGATGTTATGGATTCTAGTGCTATTTACTGGGCCCCAAATCTGGTTGCTTTCCAGACTGGCACATTTTCACATATACCTGTCCTTCCTGTGTAAACCTTACTTCATCTAATTTGAAGTGATTGATTAATTTTAAATAATGCTGAATCTTGGGAATTTGGCAGAAGAAAGGGAGGAAGAGTTTTTAGTCATAGGCTAGGGTTGAAGAACCACATAGGGTAAGGACAAAGGATGGACTAGGAGGTCACAGCTGGATGGGGCTGATTGAGCCCAACAAGGACAGCCTATTGGCAAGGAACACGGGTTGTGTAACTGAGAGATATTTAAATAGTATTGAAGGTTGAAATCTGGCCAAAACCAATACTTTAACTTGTAAAATAAATTATATTATCTCTGTGTCATTTGTTTTGGAAGCTAATGGAGTTAAAGAAAATTATTGCTTTATTAGATAAACTCTCATACATACACACTCCACACATACAGGGTTACCAAGTGAATATTAGCTAAAGAGATTAGAGTTTATGAGCAGATATTGTTTACTCATCCATAGTCAGAGTTAGTATTCTTCTAGTTTTTATAAATTCAAAGAACAGTAAAGAGTCAAAATGGTGTATTTATTGACATATTTTTAAATAAATGTTAAAGCATATCCTTTAAAAATATTTTACCTTTACTAAATAATTTTGTGTATGTGTCTTGGGGGAGGGTTCAAGTGTCACGGAGAATGTGTTGACATCAAAGGACAATTTCTTCCAAGTCAGCTTGTTCCTTCCAACTTTTGGGTCCCAAGTATCAGATTCAGGGCTTCAGGCTTCACAGCAAACAATAGGCAGCCACAAGTACATTCTTATTTTTGAAATTTGTGCCAGGCATCACTTCTTCTCTTTGAACTTCTAATCCCACTGTGTCTTGTTTGTGGAGCTTAGCTGGACTCTGGTCATATTCTCTCCTTGCTGGCACAGTGTTTAGTCTCTTTGTAGGTATCACTAGAGGATCACTGACACGTCTATGACCTCTCCTGTCCTGTTTTCTTTACAACATTTGGCTGATACTCATAGCATCTGTGCTCTCTCCAGCAGGTGAATTTCAATAGTGCTTCTTTTTCTTTTTACTTTTATGGTGCAAGGAGAATCCCAATGAAGTTACTGATACTCTCAAAAGCAACTTCTCAGTGACTTTGATTGGACTCTGCCTGGCAGTTTTCAGAATTTCAACTGTTAACACATAGTTCTTCAGGAAATGTCTCTGCTTATCTGAAATATAGTCCAAGTCTCCACTCAAAGTGAGAGCTTTGCCCTTGAGGGGGTCTATCTGAGTCTTTGAGATCATGACTTACCTACTCCTCACTGCTATTTAGTAACAATTTTTATTCTCCCCATTTACTATTTTATATTTTTTCTCCTTATTAGACTCTAATGGCCAAAACTCAAATCCACTCTCATGATGGAGCTGCACAATTGTTTAAGAGTCACCTGCCCTACATCTCTGAATTCACTGGGTCTGAGCACACAGCTGTAAATTAGAGTTCCCTACATCTGCTTTATGTTCTCCTGGATGATCCTCTATGGCCGTGGACAATTGTCCCTGTAAGGCCAAACCCTGACATGACAAGGTAAGCAAGTTCTCAATAGTTCCTCCTTCACAAATGTGTCTGTCATATATATTGGGCCAGAAGGCTGTAGATGATGCTCCAGTGTTGTAGAGAGCTTTGGGTGACTGTTCAGGCAGCAAACTATCTGTCATTTTTTCTTTCTGGAATCTGCTAACCTACACTTCCAGTTGATTCAGGTAATTAAGTTTTATTCTCTCTCAAGTATCTAATGGAACTGAAGATCAGATAGTTTAGTTTTACAATTAAGCTTAGTTGTTTAGGGGTTAAGATGTTTTCAGGTCTATATAGACGTTTTAAGTTGATAGAGATGAGATATGATAATTCATTTACATTCATAATTTTAGACTCACCAAGATAGGAAAGATGTTCTCTATAAGATAGCAAACTGACTGTCATTTTCTCATTTTGGAAGCTGCTAACTTGTACTTCCTTTCTACTCAGATAATTAATTTTATTCCTTCTCAAGTCTCTGATGGGGTTGAAGACCAGATAGTTTAGTTTTACAATTAAGCTTAGTTGTTTAGAGGTTAAGATATTTTTAGGACTCAATAGATGTTTTAAGTTGATAATGATGAGATATGATATGATAGACATTGATTTACATTCAGAATTTTAGGTGCACCATGATAGGAAAGATGTTTTCTTCAAGGCTGTCAAATACAAATAGCCAAAACTATGAATGTAACATTTATATAATTCCTGATTGTTTTGTGGTTCTTCTTGCTGTGAGTAGTTTATTGTATATATGCATAATAATATAAATTTATATTTTAAATAATACAATAATAAAAATACATTACAAAGCAAACCTAAAGCAACCTCAGTTAAAACTTAACTGCAAATCAGCCCCACAGTTAGTTTATGTTAGAGATTCAGGGCTGAAAGTCTCACACACCAGGCTTGTTTCATGTGGTTACTTTAGCTCTTTGGGGTTTAGAGTCTCCATCTCTAAAGTAGAACAGGAGTAGCCAATTCAAATTCTTATTGTTCTTTGCAATTATTATACACTAGTTAAAAGTCAAAAATAAAATAAAACACTACAATGGCTCTCCAAGGGATAAAAAATGTTTAGATGGACTAAAATAAGTCCTCGAAACAAATTGCAAGTTTTGTTCTCATCCCACAAGGGTCAACTCTTTTTCTTTGGTAAAGCCTCTTAAGATTTCAGGAATTTTTTTCCACTCAGGGAATCATACATGGCCAATGATCGTTTTTTAAAAGATCCAACCTTTGGTAATTTACACTAAGTCACACTTTTCCATGTATGTCTAAGAGATAGCTCACCCACATGAGACCTTAACCAGTACTAGTTTGTGGAAAGTTCTTTCCCAACTAACTCTTAGCCCTGATGTACTAATAATGCCCTGATGGAAATGGATAGAATTAATAACACATTGGAGCCTTGTGTAGTCTCTGACTGTTGCTGAGTCTGTAAATACAGACAAACAATTATGAAGAGTCACACACAGAGCATAGGCATACAGCCAATGCTAAGAACTAGAAGCCGACATGTGAGAACTTCCTACTCCTATAACCATTCTTCTCGTCATTAAAGGCCTAGTCTCAAACCCAGAACAACCACTATCCTGGTTTCTAAAAGAAAAGTTTAAGAATGCATTTTGCCTTTAAGTCAGTAAGTTTTTATTTACTGTCTTCATTCAACAAATATTTATTCAATTGATTTCATTCTGGTATACTGTAGTGAAATTTTTAAAAAAGTCACCACCATCAGGCAAGATATGCTCCAGTAAAATTTTTAAAAAAATGGTAAAAAGTGAAAAGTAACCTAGTAGTGTACACTTGGTAAGTCAAAAGTTATATTTATTTCACATGAGTTAGATATATACAAAATAGTAGTGATTTTGAATTCTCACCCTGTAGCTCATTGAGTGTTCCAAAATAGATTTGGCACTGAGTTATCATTCCTGAAAATTCTGTCCTGGAGATATGGTAAAATCAAAATATCTTCTGAAAAGTTATAAGGTATTTTGATACTATGAAAAACTTACTAAGCTAGGTGATAAAAAGACAGCACCAGGAGATTCTTCCTCTCATCATACTTGTGTAGGTATCTAGAATTAGCTCTATAAGTTATATATACATATGTGTATATATATATAAGTTATATATTAACTCTATAAGTAAGGGTAATGATAGCATGAAATACATATTTCGGGGTTATGTAAGTGTAGAATATGGTGAATTATAAAAAAATAAGTAGGTTTTATTGGTAACAAATTTAGGGATATTTTCATAGTTTTTTCCTTTTAATCATTCTTCTTTCTTTATGATTTATGGATAGGGTCTTTCTGTGTAGCCAGAACAAGCCTCAGACTCAAGATCTTCTGCCTCTGACTGTTGATGATTATGTGTGTGCCACTACACCTAGCTTCTCATCATGCTTTTAATAGATTGATTTTAGATCTCATTATCCAAGAGTGAAGTGATTATAATATGCATCATTTTCTATGTTAATGAATCACAGGATGAGTTTTCCTTGTGAATTGTTTTACTAAATAAGTTGGAAGGATGAACATATTGTAATCTTACGAATGGAGTGGGAAGCCCTTTCTTGTTACTTCCGTGCTGGATGATACTTCCATACCCAAACACAGGTTAACAAGAGAATAACATGACAGATTGGCCTAATGATTTACATTCAGAAAAATGATCAGAATATAGGGAGAAAACTGTGTGTACACTTATGGTTGCTGAAGAATGTGTTAGCATGAAGAGCTCTGCGCAGAAAAATGTAAGCAAATGTTCACAGTGACAGAAGAGTTTCTGGAAAGCCTGCCTATTGGGGTCATTCTATCTCTCTCTCTCTCTCTCTCTAACAAGCACTTTTTTTTTCTCTTCAAATGTGTGACAACATACCCACTTGCCATGTGAAAGTGTTCAGAGAAAGGGAAGGGAACAGTTTCTGATGGTCCCTTCATTTTTCATGACTTGCTTTGTGGCAAGTTCTGATTTCCATAATTTAGCTTTATGAGAGAGAGAAAAGACCTGGCTTTTATGACTCACTTCAAGAGTGAAAATTAGCAGGTGATGGTCATAGGTGTTTTGCGTCTGAGAGTCTACCTAACTTTATATTCACAGCACTCCATATACTAAGGTGATACATTGATGTGTCATGCTTTGAAATATGTTTCAGAAAGTGTTTTAGGGCTAGGAAAGATGTTTCAGGCAGTAAATGTTGTAAAATTATGAGGAACTGGCACTGATCTTCAGTACCTACCTAAGAAGCCAGAGTAGTATCACACTTCTATAATCACAGTACCCCATGCAAAGAGACTGGAGGATCCCTGAGTTTAGCTTGCCAGCTAGTCTAGCCAAATTGAGGAGATTCAGGAAGATATTCCATGTCAGACTCTGGACTCCACACAGGTATTTTCATACCCATGCACATATGTGCACATACACAAGCATTTGGGTCTCTAAGAGTTCTATATTTGAATATGTTAAATCTAGAAACTGACATCTATGAAATATAATCCTCCTGTATGTAAAATGAAAGTAATTGTGCGAACCACATAAGATAGTAAATAAACAAAACCAAGTAAAATACCACGAGGAACATATTCTTGGTGCTTCTTGTTGCAGAGAAATGACATGTTTTTATGTGTGAAAATAATGAACATACATCCAGACAACAGATATTTATGATCAAATCATACTATATGCAATTAAGCATGACTTGGTATACTCACAGTGGTTCAATAGTATCCACTGCCCTACCTTAAATATGGGATTTGTGCAACACTAGAGCGTACAGGTTCAAGTTATAGAAATATTATATCAGGACTCCTCCCATTTTCTGGTTTTCTTTTCACAAAACATCAGAGTGTCTTTAGGTTGACTTCACCAATCTCATAGACTTCCTGAATTTTAAATTGTATATGATAGAATACAGCATCAGAATGTTGGCTAATTTTTCTAGCTTCATATCCCTGTTATAATTGTATGGCATGAAATGCCAGAATGTTAATGGAAAATAGGAAATAATCAGAAGAATGCCTCAGGTATCTACAAATTCCTGAATTTGCATATCTGTTTGTTATTTGTAATTCACCTGCATTGTTTAAACATGTGTTAATGATGTTATTTTACAACATTTCTTTGTAGAAAATATGGATCAATACTACCTATTTTCTCACTGAATTAGATAACAGAAAACTTGAACACTTCAAAGACTTTAAATTAAAGGGTGGATGGCATTCATGATATTAGCATTCTTACTCATCTACTGAGTTGAGTGAACATTATTTTATTTAGGGGTAGTTAAACTTGAGGTCCCAATTATAGCATTTACATAATGTATGTTGACCCAAAGCCAGATTATTAACCCAGCATTTTGTCATTTTCATACAAAGCTTACTATTGTGCTAAATGAGTAAAATCTTGCTTTGTGGTATAGATATTATCCTTGAGCTTCCACATTAGCAAGGGGGAAACATGCATAAATGTCTTATGTACTGGACTTGGTGGTACAGGCTTGTAATTCCAGCTCTGTGAATGGGTTATAAATTAAAGTTCATCCTGGGTTACAGAGTGAATTCAAAGCTAGTTGAAAAAATTTAGTGAGGCCCTATATCAAAATATAGAGATCTGGGGATATAAGCCAGAAGCAGAGCCTTTGCTTAGTGTATGTGAAGCCCTGGGTTAGCACAGATCAACAATAACAGCAACCCCCACCTCCATGTTTCTTTCTTTTCTTTTTGAAGCAAGATATTGCAGATTAAGAAAATATCTACTTTTGATGGTTAAAACATAAAGAGTTGTGACTGATGAGATAGATAAACAGGTAAAGGTTCCTGCTATCTCATGCCTGTTAAGCTGAATACAAGACCCATGACCCACACAGTAAAAGAAAAGTAATTTTTGCATACTTCTCTCTGACTTACACACACACACACACACACACACACACACACACAAACACACACATACACACACACACACACACCAAAACTGAATAAATGCAGTAAAAATGAAGTAAATGATTGACTTTATCCATTTCTGTGGAAGGAATATGCAATAATTCTGGCAAATTAGAATCCCAATAAAGGGAAAACCAAATGTTCACATTTTGTCTCATACAGAGTTGTTGGTTTTAAAGCTTATTGGTGGTGCTAGTACATCCTTAACAACAGGTTTTGGAGGAAACAGGAACCATATTTGTATCATCTGCTAATGCATACTATTATATTCCTAGAATTTTGATCACACAAAACAACAGCACTGGAAATAATGAATAAGACAGAATATGCTGAATGTATCACAGAGCTTTCTAATATGTATCATTGTTATTTCTAGAGATCATGTTATTTCAGATCTCTAATACAATGGTTATAATTAACTACCAGAGTCATCTTGGTAGTACTAAGCCTACGGTTCCCAAGGTGGAAAAGCACCATATATTACAGCTTACATGGTTAAAAAAAGCACCATGTATCAGAGAGCACTGAGGCCTCATGCTGTTGGCATATTTGGCTTCCCATGACACCAATGAAGACTGCTCATTGGAACCTATACCTTCCCAACCCAGGTACCCCAACTTCTATAGGCAAAGTGTCCAGAAAAATATGGATTTTTTTTTTTTGGTTTTTTGAGACAAGGTTTCTCTGTGTAGCCTTGGCTGTCCTAGACTCACTTTGTAGACCAGGCTGGCCTCAAACTCACAATGATCCGCCTGCCTCTGCCTCCCGAGTGCTGGGATTCAAGGCGTGCACCACCACGCTCAGCTAAAATATGGATGTTTAAAAAGGATTAGTTACCACCAGGATTGAGTTTCATCTATGGAAAGAGAAATGCTGAACAAGTGTTGCAGATAACTTGTTCCTCCCGGAAACTATCCCATGTTATATTTCAGAATCTATGAAAATACCCAGTGAATCCATACGGCTGACCACCAATGAACCAATCTCCTTTTGTCAGTCTTCTCTCTCTTGTCACCCATTCCTTACATACTTCCCAATAACATGTCCTTGGTTCTTCTTTTGAGACTTCTGCTATCAAATTCAAGTAAAACACACTCAAAGTTGTTTTATTTGCAAAATTCACAGATTATAACTCTATTGATGTCAGTAAAAAGGAATGTATAGGGAATTTTCTCGATATGGAATCAGAAAGAAAAAGTGTGGATGAGGGAATCTATCAAGATCTAGAAAGCAGAGAGTGATGCAAACATGATAAACATTAGACTCTAGGCACCCTCTGGAGGACTATAGATCTGTAATCTATTTTTTTATATAAAGATGAATGCAGATCTACAAAAACCTAATTCTTACAACAATGTATCTTCAGACAATATGTATAGACAAGGATTCAAAATGTATATAGAATTAAATTAATACCGCTGTTCTGTACATACAGGAGTGGTCCTCAAGCTTGTGAGCTGTGATTGGAGATTCTAGAGGTAGCTCCTGGTTGATATGTGTATAAATACAAGAATAAGTTGATTTCTTTGATGACATTCACTTTCAACAACAATGGCTTGATCTTTCTTTGTTCTTCATTTTTAAACTCTTGATGGAATTTCTGGGTTGTGTTCTATGAAATTCAACAAGAAAATAGGCAGTCAACTTGGAAGTGGTTACTTTCATGGCCTATTGATGTGAAAGGATCAAGGAAGAGACAAGTTTCATTCTTCTGTCTTATTGTCTGATGCTGTAAGAAAAAAGAGGAATTGAGGGAGTTGTTTTTCTTCAACAAAATATTGCCAACATTAAAAGCAAGCCAGGTAGACCAACATCCTTATAATCACTTGAAGCACATCAAATTCTATCGCAATTTTATTTGTTATATACATTTGTCTTTCTTTATATGCTCTCCTTACTGGTATAAATTATAGCCTTCTAGTACAACTTCATAAGATTTATTCTACCATTTATTCTTCACTTATTCTATTATTACTTTATCCATCTTCTACTATCTCTAATTTGTTATTGTACAAGCCTTCATTTTAATATTACCACCTCAGTAAAATCTTACTCCCTCAGTATCTATGTAGAGAGGAATACAAACATTCTTTCATAAATCTCTTTGGTAATACTCATATTGTATTACTATTCTTTATGTCATTCTCATTCCCTCTACACAAGATTTGGCTGAAAGAAAATGATATACATTTTTTTTGGTTACAAAGGTCTGTCATATAGCATACAACCTAGTGACAGATGCATATTCCATGAATGAATGAATGAATGAATGAATGAATGACATGCTTTTCATGAATGAAGACTGACATTTATTTCAAGGAGGAATAAATGTCTGTCTGATCTTCTATTTCATTTTTTCCCACATGTGTTCCCTTCAGCACTTATGATAGAAGAAAGAATACTGTCTTCTTAGGCCTATTTAATACTATCTTATGGACATTGGCATTGTTTTCTCTATATTCCAGTTTCTAGAAGTTTTATAATTCAAAGTGAAGGAAGAAAGAGGGTAAAACAAAAAAGATACAAATATAGAAAAATTGATAAAAACAAACAATTAAATCTTTTTTGCTCTGTCTTTAGGAATAAAGCTATCCCCAGCACTGTACTTTAGCCTGAAACATCCTCAGAGATTAGATGAGGTAAGATGATCTTGCTCTTAGAAATGAGAATAGTCAATAGAGATGGCATGCCTTGATGACTACTACACATTGTTTGTTTCTATAATATGCTGTTACTGCTCATCTCTTCCACTTGTAATGCCACGGGACATAGGTGATAGCCTCAAGTCCTCTTTCCTACACTGATAGACTCTTCATCTTATTCGCTTTTACCTCCTACCATTGCTTTTGTTTCAGCTAGTCAGCTGCTCTGAAAAGTTTAATCCAGTTGCACACAAACCAGGTTGAACTAGTGACCTGTTAAACAATGCAGCATTACTTCGTTTTTATAAACAGCATGGCAGCTGTTTTGGGATCTACATGTCAACATGGTTAGAGCTAATAATAACAAGCCTTCTAGCTCACAGGTAGATGAAATGTCTGATCCAGAATCTCAGTGTTTCATGGTAATCTGAGGCTACTTAAGGAGTAAACAACTCTTTTTCAAGTGATGGATATTGTCAGGCGACAGGCCTTTGTGTCTTTATTTTGCTTTGAATTCCTCTGTCTCTCTCTCTGTCTCTCTGTCTCTGTCTCTGTCTCTGTCTCTGTCTCTCTCTCTCTCTCTCTCTCTCTCTCTCTCTCTCTCTCTATCATTGAACAATTGAACATCTGGAATAGCTTGATTAGGAAGATCTGGCTGCAAAATGGGAACGTGGTCTATTAAGAAGCAATGAACAGACTGGAATGTGGCAGGAGAGTTAAGAATGTAAAGCTAACCTAGGGAGGATGCTTAATTCTCGTTCAGAAGGGAAAACAGAAAAGACACTGGATCAATTGAAGAAAGGAAACAGGATCTAGGAGCCTACCATAGTTGTCCTTTGAAAGATTTTGCCTAAGAGAAGATCAAAAGAGAAGCTAAGTCTCACACCCAAACTTTGGACTGAACAGAAGGTGAGTCCCATGGATGAGTGGAGGGGTCAGGAGCTTCATAAGAAGACCAACAGAACATGTGTGGCATGTGAAACAGACTTGGGTTAGGCTGTGCAGTGTTTTCCCACTAAAAATAGACTGATGAGAGAGCTGGTGATGTTGGTTCACTGAAAGAGAAACCGCCTTTGCATGGACATGGTCTGGTCCTTGACTCTTAAGAGTACCCAAATAAAGAGGCGGGGCTTTTTGGTCTTGGCTGTTCATCACTCCACTTCTAGATATTCATAGAGAGAACCACTCCAGAGATTATTTTGAGGTTACAGGTTCTGGCTGCTGCTCTGGTGTTGGCGCTGGTGGCTACAGTTGCAGTATCCTCTCTGTTAAACTGCTGGTTTGCTGTTTAATGCGTCCTGTTGGAATCCTGCCGACTATGCCAGTAAAAATGCTCCAAAAAATGAGTCTAAAAATGTCTACTTCTCCCATTCCCATCAATCTCTTCTCTCTTATCTAGCGTAGGTGGGTTGGAAGGGAAAGATAAACATTTAAAAAATATATAAAGTAGGTTTTTAAAAATTCAAAGCCTACAAAAGTCAACAAATCTGGGCCTCAGGGGCTCTGCAGAGACTGATGCACCAAACAAGGACCATGCATGGAGGACCTAGGCTCCCTATTCAGATGTAGCTGATAGGCACCTCAGAATGCATATGGATTCCCTATTAGGTGAAGCAGCAATCATTGCCATGCATTCTGTTGCCAGCACTTTTATTACTTTCCCCTGGTGGGGTACATTACCATGTCACAGAAGAAGAGGATACAAGCAGTAGGTATGGGAGATGGGCTCCTCATCTTGGAGGATTAGAAGAGGGAAATAAAAAGAAGCAGGGAGGGAGAGTGGGACAGGGAGGAAATGAGGGAGAGGTCTACAGGTGGAATGTAAAGTAAATACATTTTTAAAAAGAGAGAAAAATAAAAAGAAATTGAAGCCAACCTGGACTACATAGCAAGCTTAAAACTACCCTGTCTCAAGTAGGTAATAAAAATGAAATGCAAGATGTGCCTCATGTCACATCATAGGAAAAGAAACTAAAATTAATCAAGAACATAACTTTCAGGGATACTTGTAGAATAACTGGTATACCAAGTTTATCTTTAATTGACATAGTGCCCAATATTTGCAAGAAAAATGGACATTTTTGTCATATGTGTATATTGAAGATTTTTAAATTCAAGAAAATTAATACACATCAATACCTGCTTTAACTATTTTTGTGATACCAACAAATTTATGAACACATCATTCTTTCAGTCAATTTACAATATCCAGTATTTTATTTTTTTATTTTTTATTTTTTAATTTTATTAATTTATTCTTGTTACATCTCTATGGTTATCTCATATCTAGTATCCCCCCATTCTCCCCTCCCTCCCAGTTTCCCCTTATTCCCCTCCCCTATGACTGTTCCTGAGAGGGATTACCTCCCACAGTATATGCTCATAGGGTATCAAGTCTCTTCTCCTTGACCTGCTGTCCTTCCTCTGAGTGCCAATAGGTCTCCCCCTCCAGGGGACATAGTCAAATGTGAGACACCAGAGTACATGAGAAAGTCATATCCCACTCTCCACTCAAGTGTGGAGACTGTCCTGTCCATTGGCTAGATCTGGGTAGGGGTTTAAAGTTTACCACCTGTATTGTCCTTGGCTAGTGCCTTAGTTTGAGCGGGACACCTTGGCCAAAATCTGCCTATCATAATGTTCTACTTGTAGGTTTCTAAACCCACTGGATCCTTCTACATTGCTATTCTCCCATGGTTCTCTCATCTAGAGTCCCAGTAGGATATCTTCCCCTCGGTCCCAGTTTCCTGGTAAGGGAAGGCTTTCGTGGGACATGCCCCTTGGGCTAGTATGCAGATATAAGTAAGTATATACCATTTGAGTCTTTCTGCTTCTGAGTTAACTCACTCATTATGATCATTTCTAGCTCAATCCATTTATCCACAAATTTCAGGAATTCCTTGTTTTTAATAGCTGAGTAGTATTCCATAGTGTATATGTACCACAGTTTCTTTATCCATTCTTCTACTGAGGGACATTTGGGCTGTTTCCATGATCTGGCTATTATGAATAAGGCTGCTACGAACATGGTTGAGCAAATTTTTTGTTATGTGCCTGTGCATCTTCTGTGTATATTCCAAGGAGTGGAATAGCTGGGTCTTGAGGAAGCTCTATTCCAGTGTTCTGAGATAGCATCAGATAGATTTCCAAAGTGGCTGTACTAGTTTGCATTCCCACCAGCAATGAAGGAGTGTTCCTCTCTCCCCACATCCTCTCCAGCATGTGGTGTCACCTGAGTTTTTGATCTTAGCCATTCTGATGGGTTTAAGATGGAATCTCAGAGTTGTTTTGATTTGCATTTCCCTGATGACTAAGGAGGTTGAGCATTTCTTTAAGTGTTTCTCAGCCATTTGATATTCTTCTGTTGAGAATTCTCTGTTTAGTTCCAAGCCCCATTTCTCAATTGGGTTATTTGGTTTGGTGGGGTTTAATTTCTTGAGTTATTTATATATTTTGGATATTAGACTTTCTCAGATGTAGGGTTGGTGAAGATCTTCTCCAGTCTGTAGGCTGTCACTTTGTTCTCTTCACACTGTCTCCTGCCTTACAGAAGCTTCTCAGCCTCATGAGGTCCCATTTATTAATTGTTGATATTAAGGCCTGGGCTGTTGGTGTTCTGTTCAGGAAGTTGTCTCCTGTACCAATATGTTCCAGGCTCTTCCCCACTTTTTCTTCTAAGTGACTTAGTGTCTCTGGTTTTATGTTGAGGTCTTTAATCCACTTGGATTTGAGTTTTGTGCAAGGTGACAAATATGGGTCCAGTTGCATTTTTTTACACATAGACATCCAGTTAGACCAGTACCATTTGTTGAAGATGCTGTCGTTTTTCCATTGAATGGATTTGGCCTCTTTGTCAAAAATCAAGTGACCATATGTGTGTGGATTCATATCTGGGTCTTCAATTCGATTCCACTGATCAACCAGCCTGTTGCTATGCCAGTACCAGGCTGTTTTAATTACTATTGCTTTATAGTACAGATTGAGATCAGGTATGGAGATTCCTCCGGAGCACCTTTTATTGCACAAGATCACTTTTGCTATTCTGGGTTTTTTGTTTTTCCATATGAAGTTCAGAATTGAACTTTCAATGTCTTTAAAAAAATGTGTTGGTATTTTGATAGGGATTGCATTGAATTTGTAGATTGCTTTTAGTAGGATGGCCATTTTTACTATGTTAATTCTCCCTATCCATGAGCAAAGAAGATCCTTCCATCTTCTTATGTCATCTTCAATCTCCTTCTTCAGAGTTTTGAAATTCTTTTAAAAAAGTCCTTCACTTGCTTAGTTAGAGTAACTCCTAGATATTTTATATTGCTTGTGGCTAATGTGAAGGGTATGGCTTTCCTAATTTCATCCTCTCCAAGCTTGTCATTTGTGTATAGGAAGGCTACAGACTTTTTTGAGTTAATTTTGTATCCAGCCAAATTGCTGAAAGTGTTTATCAGCTGTTGGAGTTCTCTTGTGGATTTTTGATGGTCACTTATGTACACTATCATATCATCTGCAAATAGGGATAGCTTGATTTCCTCCTTTCCCATTTGGATACCCTTGATCTCCTTTTGTTGTCTTATTGCTCTGGCTAGAACTTCGAGTACTATATTGAAGAGATATGGAGAGAGTGGGCAGCCTTGCCTTGTTCCCGATTTTAGAGGAATTTCCTTGAGTATCTCACCATTTACTTTGATTTTGGCTATTGGCTTGCTGTATGTAGCCTTTATTATGTTGAGGAAAGTGCCTTGTATCCCCGATCTCTCTAAAACTTTAAACATGAATGGGTGTTGGATTTTATCAAATGCTTTCTCTGCATCTAAAGAGATGGTCATGTGGTTTTTTATTTTCAGTTTGTTTATACGGTGGATTACATTGATGGATTTCCATATATTAAACCATCGCTGCATGCCTGGAATGAAGCCTACTTGGTCATGATGAGTGATATCCTTTATGTGTTCTTACATTCGTTTTGCAAGAATTTTATTTAGTATTTTTGCATCGATGTTCATAAGAGAAACTGGTCTGAAATTCTCTTTCTTAGTTGAGTCTTTGTGAGGTTTAGGTATCAACGTGACTATGGCCTCATAGAATGAATTTGGTATTGTTCCATCCAATTCCATGATTTGGAGTAGCTTAAAGAATATCTGTATTAGCTCGCCTTTGAAGGTCTGGTAGAATTCTGCTCTGAAACCATCTGGCCCTGGCCTTTTTTCGTTTGGGAGACTATCAATGATTGCTTCTATTTCTGTAGGGGAAATGGGACTATTTAGCTTGTTCATCTGTTCTTTACTCAACTTTGGCAAGTGAAATTGATCAAGAAAATCATCCATTTACCTTAGATTTTCAAATTTTGTGGCATATATGCCTTCAAAGTAGGATCTTATGATTCTTTGTATTTCTTCAGTGTCTGTTGTTATGTCTCCATTTTCATTTCTGATTTTGTTGATTTCAATACTGTCTCTCTGCCTTTTAGTTAGTTTGGCTAATGGTCTGTCTACCTAGTTGATTTTCTCAAAGAACCAGCTCTTGGTTTTGTTGATTCTTTGGATTGTTTTCTTAGTTTCTAATTTGTTAATTTCAGACCTGAGTTTGGTTATTTCCAGACGTCTACTCCTTTTGGGTGTTTCTGCTTTTTTTTTTTCTAGGGCTTCCAGTTGTGTTGTTAAGATGCTTATGTGCGATGTTTCCAATTTCTTTTTAAGGGCACTTAGTGCTATGAATTTTCCTCTTAACACTGCTTTCAATGTATCCCACAAATTTGGGTATGTTGTTCCCTCATTTTCATTGAATTTCAGAAACTCCTTGATTTCTTTCTTTATTTCTTCCCTGACCCCTGTGTCATTTAGCAGAGAGTTGTTTAGTTTCCACGTACGTGTAGACTTTTTGTTTTTTCAGATGTTGTTGAATTGCAGCCTAAAAGCATGGTGATCTGATAGGATACAAGGTATTATTTCAATCCTCTTGTATCTGTTGAGGCCTGCTTTGTGACCTACGATGTGATCAATTTAGGAGAAGGTACCATCGGGTGCAGAGAAGAAGGTATATTCTTTCTTGTTTGGGTGAAAGGTTCTATAGATATCTGTTAGATCCATTTGACCCATGGCATTGATTAATGATGTTATTTCTCGGCTTAGTTTCTGTTTCAATGACTTATCCTTCAGTGAGAGTGGGGTGTTGAAGTCTCCCACTATTATTGTGTGGTGATTGATGTATGGTTTAAGTTCTTTTAACAGATCTTTTACAAATGTGGGTGCCCTTATATTGGGAGCATAGATGTTCAGAATTGTGATGTCATCTCTGTTGACTTTACCTTTGATGAGTATGAAGTATCCTTCTGCATCCCTTTTGATTAATTTTGGTTGAAAGTCTATTTTGTTTGATATTAAAATTGCTACGCCTGCTTGCTTCTTGTGACCATTGGCTTGGAATATTTTTTCCAACCTTTTACCCTGAGGTAATGCCTATTGTTATAGGTGAGATGTATTTAATGCAGAAGAATGTTGGATCTTTTTTAGGCACCCATTCAGTTAGTCTGTGTCTTTTTATTGGAGAATTGAGACCATTGATGTTGAGAGATATTAACGACCAGTAACTGTTAAGAGTCTTAATTTTGATGTTGTTTCCAATTGAGTGTTTGTGTAGTTGTGTTTTTGCCATGGTATAGTTACCTATTTCCTGAGTAGTTTTGGTTGTAGTTTGACCCTTTGGGATGGAGTTTTCCTTCTAGTACCTTCTGTAAAGCTGGATTTGTGGATAGGTACTGTTTGAATTTTTTTTTTTTTGTCATGGAATATTTTGTTTTCTCCATCAATGGTTATTGGTAATTCTGCTGAGTAAAGTAGTCTGGCCTGGCCTCTGTGGTCTCTCAGGGTTTGCAGGATCTCTGTCCAGGCTCTTCTGGATTTTATGGTCTCTGCTGAGAAGTCGGGTGTAATTCTGATAGGTTTGCTATTGAATGTTATTTGGCCCTTTACCCTTGTTGCTTTTAATATTTTTTCTTTGTTCTGTAAGTTTTGTGTTTTGATTATTATGTGACGGGCAGTTTTCCTTTTCTGGTCAATTCTATTTGGTGTTCTGTAGGCCTCTTGTATGTTTATAGGTATCTCTTTCTTTAGGTTGGGGAAATTTTCTTCTATGATTTTGTTGAGAATAGTTTCTGGGCCTTGGAGTCTGATATCTTCTCTTTCTTCAATGCCTATTATCCTCAGATTTCTTCTTTTCATGATGTCCTTAATTTCTTGGATGTTTTGTGTCAGGAGTTTTCCAGATTTGGCATTTTCTTTAATGGTTGCTTCAAGATATGGTATTGTATCTTCTAGACCTGAGATTCGTTCTTCCGTCTCTTGGATTCTGTTATAAAAGTTCACCTTTGTGTTGCTCGCCTTCTTCTCTGAGGTCTCACGTTCTCGTTTTTCTTCTGTCTGTGTGTTTATCATTGAATCCATTTTCGTCTTCAGCTCTTGAACTGATTTTTTCATTTCTTTCATCTGATTGTTTGTATATTCCTGAGTTTCTTCCATTGCCTCTTTATAGGTCTTCAGAGCTTGAACCGTTTTATTTATTTCTTTCATATGGTTGTTCGCATTTTTCTGAAATGTTTCCAGTTCTACTCTCTGTGCTTCTTTTATGTCTCTCACCTGTTTGGCTGTGTCTTCCTGTATTTGATTACAAATTTTATTTGTTTCCTCCATCAATATGCTCCTTATTAAGGATTTGAGGTCATTTTCTTGAATTTCCATTGTATTTGAGCTCTCTGGGTTGTTTTCTTTGGGATAGCTGGAAACTGGAGATGCCATGTTGGTTTTTTTTTTGTTTTTTTTTTTTTTTGTTTTTTTTTTTTGCGTATGCTTTTATGCTGTCCTTTAGACATCTTGCCGGCTTTGTTTTTGTTGAGTAGCGTCCTGAGTTTGATGTAGGGCCTCTGATGATAGATTCACTTGCTTGCTCATGATTTCCGTAGGCTGGAAGCTCTGATGCTTCACTGGTGTGGATGGCAGGAGGTTAGCCCTGTCGTTTTTGGCTCTCACTGCCAGTGATCCTCAGCTCTCCTGTGATGTGGGTCCTGCAATCGTTCTGGGTCTCTGGATGTGCTTTGGGTCAGGCCAAGGTATCCACAGCCTTCTGGGTTCCCTGCCAAGTCCAGCCAGGGACACTGGTCCCGAACCACCCTCCAAGCTCAGCTAGAATCTCAGGGCCTGAACCATCTGCCGAGCTTAGCTAGGAATTCTGCGATCAAAATCAAACAGGGTCCAGTTAGAATTTTTGGGCTGGGACTGCGCACCAAGCTCAGCTAGGGGTTTTTGGCCAAACTGCATGCTGTGGTCAGTTATTGACTCATGCCCGAACCATATGCCCAGCTCAGCCAGGAATTCTGGATTCAAACTGCACACTGTGTCCAACCAGATTCTTAGAGCTGGGACTGTGCCAAAGGCTCTACTAGAGTCTCTGGGCCCAATCTGTCTGCCAAGCATGGTTAGGGACTCTGGCTCTAAACTGCACGCCAAGCTCCACCCAAGTCTCTGGGGCAGAATTGTGCACAGAGCTCAGCCAGGGACTATGGACCCACAATGCACACTGAATTCAGCCTGGGACTCCAGGCCTATACTGTGTGGATAATACAGCCATAGTCTTGGGGCCGCCGAGCCTGTGTGCACAGCTCAGGAAGAGTCTCTGGGTCTAATTTGCCCGGCAAGTCCAGCTAGGTCCTCTAGGCTGAATCTGCGTGCTGACCTCAGCCTGCGTCAGATCCCCAAAACTGCCCTCCGAGGAGTGCTAGTGTCTTGAGCAGAACTGCTGGTTGATGTGCGCTAGCGCCTCTGGTGGGACTGAGCTCTCTGCCCAGCCTGCGTCACAGCAGGTAAACTACAGCTGTGCTAGATGGTGCCTTCGGTGGACCTGAGCTCTCTGCCTAGCCTGTGTCACAGCAGGTGAACTGCGGCTGCGCTGATCTGGCACCTTCGGTGGACCTGAGCGCTCCGCCCAGCCTGTGTCATAGCAGGTGAACTGCGGCTGCACTGTGATGGCACCTTTGGTGGACCTGAGCACTCCGCCCAGTCTGTGTCACAGCAGGTGAATGCGGCTGCTCTGATCTGGCGCCTTCAGTTGACCTGAGCGCTCCGCCCACCCTGCGTCACAGCAGGTGAGCTGCAGCTGCACTAAACTGGTCCCTTGGGTGGGACTGAGCCCTCTGCCCAGCCTGTGTCACAGCAGGTGAACTGCGGCTGCACTGAGATGGCGCCTTCGGTGGACCTGAGCGCTAAGCCCAGCCTGTGTCACAGCAGGTGAACTGTGGCTGTGCTGATCTGGTGCCTAGGGTAGAACTGAGTGCACCACCCACCCTGCGTCACAGCAGGGGAGCAGTGGCTGCGCTGAGCTGTTGCCATGGGCAGAATTACTTGCTGCGCAGAGTCAGCGTCTCCATAGCACTGCGCACTGAGCTGTACCCGGGACTCTGGGGCTGAACTGTCTGCCAAGTCCAGTTTGGGTCACAAGGCACCACGCGACCCAAATCCTGTCCAGTGTCCCCTCTCCTGCAGCAATTCCCACCAGCCACCACACTAACCGCCTCCACCAGAAGGCTCTGAGCTGCAAACCTTAGTCGCTGCCACTGGTGCTGCCGGTGCCGCTTGTGCTGCCGCTGCTGCTCTGATCCAAGAAAATCCGCATTCCTCCTGTGTGCAGGGGCATGCAGGTCCTCCGCACCCCGGTCCTTCCGAACTGTGGAGCACTCCTGCTGCCGTGGTGTCGGGACCTTGGTGTTCCTGGCTCAGAAATCTGTGCAATTCCCTGAATTGTTCACTGGAGCTTCCAAACACGGTCCACACTGCTCGCTGCCATCTTGGATTCTCCCAGTATTTTAAATTACATTTTTAGATAGGATTATAAGGCTTTAGG
Source organism: Acomys percivali (assembly GCA_907169655.1). Taxonomy (NCBI): domain Eukaryota; kingdom Metazoa; phylum Chordata; class Mammalia; order Rodentia; family Muridae; genus Acomys; species Acomys percivali. Next base: position 101,104,773 of record OU015746.1, on the reverse strand, counting down.
ATATCTTTCCCAAAGTATTAGCTATATAATGAATAGCAAATTAAGATAAAAACATTAAAAAATAGAAAATAAACAGAGTAATAGCTTGGCTCCCTGTACACAACACTGAGGTAAGATAATCTTGAGTTATAAAACTTAGACATTTAGAGCTCTTTTTTGGTTCTTAGACTTTTAATGTAGCAGAGTAATTTCTCTTGGCACCACATTTTCAAATTAACAGCACTTTTTAAAGGCAGAATTCTGTTTGTGGTAGAAATGAGAGCATTGTGCGAGGTGGCTTGTTTGCCACATTTGGAGTCATCTCCATAAGGAGGTTCTTAGATGCTCATCATCCTTTTTGAGGTTGGCTGGGTATTGCCAGGATTTAACTTGTCTCATTGTCAGTGAATCTTTAAAATAATAAAAATATGTAAATGCCATATTCTGTATGTCTCTGAGGTTTCTGTAGACCTTGTCTGACTATTTTTCCTTATCTTCCTATACAATCATATCTATCTGTTGCACCTAAGATGTAATATTCTTGTGATAAAAATAGACTAGTATTCATATGACCATGATTTAATCAACTAACAATTAACTTGTATAACTTATTTATGCAAACAGCCTGCAATAGCACTTTCAAAGCATTGGAAGTAAACCTTGTATTATAATTGAGTTATATGGATACAATACCTCATATTAGATTAGAAATATATCTAACATGTATGAAGAATAATCTTATATTTGCATTCTATACCACTGTATCTAAAAATTAAACTTATTTTGCATCTATATACAAAATTCTATACCAGTGAATTTCAAATAGCCTTGTGAGTGACAAGGCATTAAGTTGATGAGTAGATGCACTAATCTACTTTTTGTTCTATTATCCTTATATATTTCTATATGCCTCTTCTTTCTTTTCAACACCTATATACAAACCTAAGAATTGGGGATAAAGGAAAAGAGAGGCATCCATGAGTCCAACCTTGTTTTCTCTCTAAATAGGACCAATAATAACTTATAACTAACTCCCATTTTTAAAAAATTCTATAGCCCAAGAAAGCAACCAAGATGATTAAAGTAGCACAAAATATTTTAAGTAGATCAGCATACAAACAAGCATTTTCTCTCCATTAGAATATTTGCTTTGGGGTTGTAGTGTGCTTCCTTCATTCTATTTTTATTTTAAAAGTAATAGCAGTTCAGGATTAAGTAAGACAATTAAGAAATTTTCCTTGTACATTTTCACTTCTGCTTTCCCAGACTTTATAAAAGTCATAAATTATTTGCATTTTTGTTGTTTTGGCATTTCTAGTATTAAAGTTCTTCCTTATGAATAATTCAGTATACTATTACTTATGTATACAAGTGTATATATGAATGTAGAGGGCAACATTAGTACATGGATAAAACTTGCCCTTCCTTACTATACCTTGCCAGGTATTCCCATGCTTTCCCTAAGAGAAGCGATGGCTGTACTTCAATAGAGTCTGATGTATTCACTAATATGCATTCACTAATATTCACTAATAAGACTCAAATGGTATATACTCACTTATATCTGCATACTAGCCCAAGGGGCATGTCCCACGAAAGCCTTCCCTTACCAGGAAACTGGGACAGAGGGGAGGACATCCTATTGGGACTCTAGATGAGAGAACCATGTGAGAATAGCAATGTTGAAGGATCCAGTGGGTCCTAGAAACCTACAAGTAGAACATTATGTTAGGCAGATTTGGGCCCAGGGGTCCCGCTCAAACTAAGGCACCAGCCAAGGACAATACAGGCGGTAAACTTTAAACCTCTACCCAGATCTAGCCAATGGTCAGAACAGTCTCCACACTTGAGTGGAGAGTCTGATATCACTTTCTCACGTACTCTGGTGTCTCATATTTGACTATGTCCCCTGGAGGGGGAGACCTGGTGGCACTCAGGGGAAGGATAGCAGGTTACCAAGAAGAGACTTGATACCCTATGAGCATATACAGGGGCAGGTAATCCCCCTCAGTCACAGTCATAGGGGAGGGGAATAGGGGGAAAATGGGAGGGAGGGAAGAATGGGAGGATACAAGGGATGGGATAACCATTGAGATGTAACAAGAATAAATTAATAAAATAAAAAAAAGAAAAAATAAAGTAGAACAATTGCCAATCTAATAGTTCTCTCTGTATAATAACTCTTTCACCATGAACTGTCTCTAAGATAGGCAGTGAGCAGCTTTGCTATTAAATACATCACCACAGATATGATTTATCTACTTAGCAAAAATGCTCCATTTCAGTGAAAAAACCTAAAAAGAACAGTACATTTTTGTTCTCATCTAGCTGTTGAAGTAGATAGATTTGCTTAAATAAATTCTGAAAACATTTCCTTTATTATGAGGGTGAATAAACTATCAGATCTGCCTCAAAAAAAAAAAAATAGAAATCAGTATATATACACACCTTTCCAGAGATCATTTGTAAGTCTAAGTCTCCTTCAAGCATGCAATACATAGATAAATAATAGAATACTTTTTGAATCTCCAGTGCACTCTGGCACTTAAATACACAGAGGTTATAACTACCAGCCACAACAACCAACCTGAGAGTAAATAATATTTATTAATGTTTCTTATTTCAATTAAAAAGATCAGCACATTAAAATAAAGCACTCTTTTCTTAAGTCTATGGAAATTTTGCCTCAAAACCTATCACATAGTTTTTAGCTAAGATTTCAAAATTGAATTATCATTTGCGAAATGTTTCTGAAAAAGGAAATGAGAGAGCTGAATCCTTTAAAACATATAACTAGCAACAACAAAAGCATTTTTAAAATGGAGCCACTGAGACAGCTCAGTGGGTAAATGAGCTGCCAGGCTTGGCTACCTGAGTTCCATCCCCAACACCCATAGGGTGGAAGAGAAGAAGAGAGTCCTTCAAATTTGCCTTACCTCCACATGCAGCATAAGCTAAATACAATTTTAAACATTTTGAACTAAATTATTTATTTTCTTGTTTTCTACTCATTTATTTTTATTACAGGAACAAGGACTTTTTCCTTCAATTTTATGTCACATAAAAAAGAGAAATCATCAGAATTTTGCCCATATTGTTTTGTAAATTAGAGGTATCCCACATGGAAACTACATACATTTTTTGAAATTATCTGATTTCTACAGTAAACACAAAGAGAAATAGGTTAAGTTCATATTAATACCATAATTTATGTTTACTAACATTTATTATGTTACTGTGTGAACATAAAATCAACATAAAATATTAGTATGATAGTCACATCCTTTTAATGCATTAAGTACTTAGAACAGGGTGTCTTTCACACTTCTAATGTGTTCCACTTAACCTAGCCTTTTGGGATTCTGCAGAGAGTAGTTCATGCCTCTCATGCTGGAAAGGGAAGCTCAGTAGGTATACAAACGAGAAAATGGCTATATTCCAAGGAGTGGAATAGCTGAGTCTTGAGGAAGCCCTAGTCTCAGTTTTCTGAGAATGTGCCAGATAAATTTCCAAAATGGAATATACACAGGAAATGGTCCACCACACAACAAGGACATACGTTCAGCCATGTTCATAGCAGCTTTATTCATAATAACCAGAACATGGTAACCGCCTACACATCCCTCAGATGAAGAATGGATAAAGAAAACCATGGTACATTTACACTATGGAATACTACTCAGCTATTAAAAACAAGGAAATCCTGAAATTTGTGGACAAGTGGATGGAACTAGAAATAACCATACTGAGTGAGTTAATCCAGAAGCAGAGACTCACATGGTATATACTCACTTATAATTGGGCACTAGCCCAAAAGGCATGTCCCACGAAAGTCTTCATTTACCAGGAGATTGGGATAGATGTGAAAACATCCTACTGGGACTCTAGGTAAGAGAAATATAGGCAGTGGGGAACTAGAAGGACCCAGAGGGTCCTAGAAAACTACACAATGAACATCGTGATGGGTGGATCAGGGCCCGGGGCGGGTATGCTCAAACTACTGTACTAACCAAGGACAATACAAGTAGTAAACATTGAACCTCTACTCTAATCTACCAAATACACAGGACATTCTCCACAGTTATGTGGAGAGCGGGAACTGACTCTGGCATGAACTCTGATGTGCCATATGTGATCAAGATGAGACTTGATAGCCTATGACCATATAGTGGAGGAGGAGGTCCCCCTGGGTCATAGGCCTAGGGGGAGGGGAATAGGGTAAAAGCGGGATGAAGGGAGGAGTGGGAGGATACAAATGATGGGATAACAATGAAGTGTAATCTGAATAAATTAATAAAATTAAAATTAAATTAAAAATGAGAAAATGCATCTTTATTGAAAAAGAGTTCATATGCTGATTATGGCATTGGTGCTTCTGGTGTGATTTCAATCTGTATTCACCTATTCAACTTTTTAATAGTAATATGCAATTGCACATTCAAGCTTGGCTTAATCCTTCATGTGTGTTTATTTCCCTTTACGAGCTAAAAATTGGCTGTAATCGTGTGGAAAATCCAGAACAAGCTATGGCAGTATGCAGGAGCACTGCAATAGTGATGGAAAAGGAAAAAAATCTGTTTTCATATTTTTCTGACTTCCCAATGTGCTAAGTGGGCAAGTTCTGTTACTAAAATAAACAACCACAGAAAGTATTCACTTCAGAAATAAAATTTTAGCTGCCTTTTGGTAAGAGTACCAGGACAATATTGTGCATGGGAGGTACTTAAATGTTAGGAAAAATTCAGAAACTCTGCTCTGCTTATGTGACTGGCATGTAGAAAAATTGTCTATTATACTATATCTCTTTAATTTGCTCTTCTTTGTTCATCTTTAATCTTAAGTATTGTTTGACAAACTATCACTCATGACAAAATTCTAGCCCATCCTTGCATTCCACTGGGGTTATTGTCTTCTGACATAATTCTTTTCCAGATTTCTGTAAGAGCCATTAACATAGACTCCCTCTTGTCTGGCCACCACCACAGGCTATTCAGAACCAAACAAATAAACTGTTTAAAAAGTACCTGATTATGTAATTTTTCAGCCAGCCCTCTGCCATGGCTTCTATTTTCTCTTTGAGTAAGCCCAGCAGTCTCACCAAGCTGTGTACTCTGATGCCAAACTCTCACCTTGGTCTTAAACTCCTGCCTATATGCATCCCACCCATACCAGCTAAACCCCCGATGTTCTTCAAGCAAATTGGAAGCTCTATCCTTGTATTTTTCATATAATCTTCCTTTGTCTCTGAAAGTACATTGTAATATATTGACATGGTAATCTCCCTTTCCTTACTCCCACAACTCAGCTTACTTTTGCATTTTGTGAAGAAATTCCACTGAGCAACACAGGACATGGCTCAGTAGTTATAAGCAAGATCTGCTTGTTCAGAGAATCCACCTTCTGTTCCCACTACTCATGTGGCCACTCTAAACACCCGCAACTACAGTTCCAGAAGATCCAATGGTCTCATATAGTCTCTGAAAGGACTATACATGCATATAGTGTGCATACATACAAGGAAGCAAACTACCCACACACATAAAATAAAATATATATTTAAAATAACAAATCTTACTGAGATATTTATTTTACATTGCAACATGGCTGAATTCTAAACCCATGCACTCTGAACATCATTTTCCCCATTCCCGTGCTTCTTATACAAATTCACATCTTCTAACATACACTACTTATTTACTGATTATGTAAGCATTTTGTTCTGTTTTAAGGAATTAGCTTGCATACTTTATTTGGGTGAGGCTATGTATGTTGAAGATTTATCCAAATATTAAGAATGTTAAAGGGAGTCAGAAGTGAGGCACTGGTAAATGACCTTTCTACTAGCAGTGCTGCCCCACTTTCTGGTCTCAGTTCCCAAAGACTTACTCCACCTATCCCCACCCCACCTCACTGGCATCCCAGTAGCTAGATTCCTGCCATCAACTCTGCCAGATACCAGGTGCTCAGACGCAGATCACACCAGTCAGAAGAGAAGGAGAGTAACCCATCTGTCAGAAAAAATATCCTACTCCATAGACACCATTCTCAAGAATCCATTGCAACCCCTCCACCAACCACAATGCCTACCATGCAGTCATTCCCATGCCACCAACGTTAGAAAACTTCAGTTAATCAGGTGCTGGCCACATCACTCAGAATAACTGAGAACCCCTGCCCCCCAGAAAACAAAAGCCAAGGAACAAAACACCCATACAACAAGAAAAATTCAGAAACCAGCAGCTGAATCTATAATCATCTCAAACCTATGTGCCTAAAGACCACTGTAAGAATATAATGAACAACCAGGGCAATATGGCACCAGCATAGTGCAGCTAGACAATGACAGTAACACCTAAACATTTCCATAAGGCTGAAGCACAAGAAAATGATCTTAAAACCAATTTTATAAAGACTTTTTAAAAAGTCATTAAAAAAATCACTTTAAGAATTAAAGAAAAAATAAACAAAAGATGAAAGGAAATCAATAAATCCCTTAAGGATAGCCAAGAAAATCAAGAAAAAACAGAGGAAGAAACTGTTCAAGAATTAAAAATGGAAATAGACACTATAAAGAAAACCTTAACTGAGCCAATTCTGAAAATCAGAAATTTAGATAAGTGAGCAAAAACTACAGATGTGTGCATCACCAATAGAATATAAGAGATGGAAGAGAGAATCTCAGACTTTGAAGATTCAATAGAAAAAAGAGAAACATCAATCAAAGAAAGTGTTAAATCTAAGGAATTCCTAACATAAAACATTCAGGGATTCTGGGACACTATGAAAAGACTAAACCTAAGAATAACTGGAATAGAAGAAGGAGAAGATTCCCAGTTCAAAAAACCAGAAAATATATTTAACAAAATAAAAAGAAAAAAATTTAACCTAAAGAAAACATGCCCATAAATTACATGAAGCTTACAGAACACAAAATAAATTAGATCAGAAAAGAACGTTCCTGAGCCACATATTAATCTAAACAAAACTAAACTAAACAAAAAACAAAGAAAGCAAAAGAAAAAGTCAACTAATATAAAAAGATAGACCAATTGGAATTACACCTGACTTCTTCTGAGAGAAGCTCCTAAAACCCAGAAGGGTCTGGAAATATGTCTTGCAGTCTCTAAGATGTCAGCCCAGACTACTATATGTACCAAAATTTTTAATCGCCACAGATGGAGAAAATAAGATATTACATGATGAAGTCTGATTTAAACATTATTTATCCACAAATCCAGCCCTAGAAAAAGTACTAGAAATCTCTTTGCTTCCTTTGCTATTTGAACTATTGAAAAGTTGTTTCATGATTAATGTGGTAATTACAACGGCATTCACTCTCAGTATTATTTTCTATTTTAAATCCAATATAACTTTATTATACTGTAATATGTATTATATACATATATAGTATAATATATATATTCTTGATACTTTCTTCTCTATATACTTATAAATGTATATATATCATAGTATAAATATACATTTATGCATGTATATTTACAGTAAATTACACATATATATTTATACTTTCTAGCATATTAGAGATAGAAGGCATTGCAGTAAAATATTGGACAGCCTATGATATACTATATTTCTGTTTTAGATAAGAAGTTCTAAATTACAATTAATTGTTCAATAGTACCATCTCCATTTTATGGATTATCCAAGTCTTTTCCTTTGTCATTAGTTCAAGAGCCATTAGTTCCTCTTTAATTGTCTAAATGAGAAATTATAGCTGAAAACAACTTTGGAGGCAGTTTCATGTAGTTAGAGGTCAACTTTGTTAGCTAAGAAGAACTTTGAAATGGTCCAAAGGAAAAAGTAGTTGCTAAATCCAGGACACATAAAGAAGGTATTTCATGGTGTAAGTTAAAAAAAAATCCAAGCGTTCCAGTGATTTGATGTACTAGATATTGCTACCTTGACAAATTACCACAAACATAGGGACTTGGCTAATCAAATATTTTATCTTAAAGTTCTGTCATCAGAAGTATTTCAGGATCTTCCTAAGATAAAATCAAGGCTGAGGATGTAAACATGTCTTCCTGGAGTCTTTAAGACAGAATCAACTTTATTCTATTTTCTAGTTATTTGGTTTCTCGTCTCCTTGGTTCTGACCCATCTTCATCCAACTTTAATGCATTTCTACACATCATACTTTGATCAATATTTCTATCCCTGACTAAATTTGGGAAAAGTTGACTCATGTTAAGGTTTCAGCTCCTGTCTTAAACTGGCCCACTGAGATAGTCTTTGATATTTTTTTCAGTTCAAAATTACATGTTTTCAAATGCATCTTAAATTGTTTTAGGATATTTGACCACAATGTGAACACTGAGGTTGTGTTTTTTACTGGGAAAACCTGTTTTTAGTTGTGGTTTGGCTCAGCTTTTGCATACACATTTAATCCAAGAGTTTTCTGCTTGAATATTTTAAACAGGATTAAATAAATCAAGTGGTCAAGTGGAAGAGCAAACAATCAGTTGACAGGAAGTCAACATAAGATGATTAAGAAAAAGCAATAGAGAGAGAGAGAGGGGAAATCAGGAGGACTGATAAAGAGATGCACAAGAATTATTAGGGAGGGGCATTCAGTTTGAAGGAGGTGTTTTGAGATAGCATGGAAGAAAGGGCATTCCTTTTGGGAAATCAGCTAATGAGGAAGGTCAGATGGGTGCTTTCTCTACCTCTTTGAGTTAGCCAGCTTTCACCCCAGCATCTGGTTCCCAAGTCCTTATTGGTAAAATTCAAGGATTGAGATTTTGTTAAAAACAATATTTAATGTCCCATTTCCAGGTAAATTTACATATTCATGGATTCAAAAATGTTAGGATATGGCCATCATTGGAGGAATTTTTTCTGTCAACCTATTTAAGATGTTCCAACTTTTCATTTTGTATGTTCTTATATTTGGTATGTAATACAATAAATAACACATTGAACACACCAACGTATCTCAAGAATAATAATTTCTAATACTGAGTGAGTGCCTAGTTTTGAAATACAAATTATATCACACACAATTTTCACATAGCCACATGAAGTATTGATTATAATAATCTTATATATTAAGATAGGATGCACAAACTTTGTATCAAGTCATACAACTTTGATTCAGTACAGTGACAGTCAATGTTCAAGTAGTCTAGTCCCCTCGGTCTGAAGGTCTATTGTTAACTGTCTACCATGTTATAAGCATGTATCTGGTTACCAAGTGCCATACTAAATGGAAAATAGAAAGCAAGAAAGAAATGGCCAGTAGCAATGGTTCTCCAGGTTTGGCCTATGTCAGAAATATCTAATAAAATGTAGGTTGTTAGCATCATATGTACAATTTCTGACTCAGCCAGGCTCAGTAAAACATTATAATCTATAAACAAGCAACAGTTCTATTGGATTGTGCTGAGAACCACTGTTTTATAGGAAGGGAAGTCATTATAGAAAGAGAAGGCAAGGATTGGTCAAAGTCCTACCCGGATTGTTCTGAACAAAAGAAGAATCTGAAGGAACAGAGTGATCTGGTTAATTCAAGTCATCATGACACAGGATAGCACCAACTGAAAGGAGGGAACTCAATTTGAGAAAATGGCTCCACAAAACTGGTCTGTAGTCAAGTCTGTAGAGCATTTTCTTAATTAATGATTGATGTGGAAGGCCCCTTCCCTTTGTGGGTGGGATGATTCCTGGACTGTGGGTCCCAGGTATTGTAAGAAAGCAGACTGAGCAAGCCATGGGAGAACAAGATAACAAGCGATACCCCAGTATAGCCTCTGCATCAGCTCCTTCCTCAAGGTTCCTGCCCTGTTTGGGTTCTTGTCCTGACTTCCTATGTTGCCAAACAGTGATATGTAGTTAGGACAAGATCCCAAACAAATATCTTCACGGGATACAGAAAAGACTTTTGGCAAAATCTAACAGCCGTTCATGACAAAAGTCCTGGAAAAATTAGGGAGAAAAGGAACATACCTTAACATAATAAAGTCATTTTACAGCATACCCACAGCTAATATCAACATAAATGGAGAAAAACTCAAAGCAATTTTCTAAAACCAGGGAGGAGGAAAGGTTGTCCATTCTCTCTGTATTAGTTTAATATAGTACTTTAAGTCTTAGTTTAAGCAATATGAGAAATGAAGTCATTCAAGAGGATACAAAGTTAAAAAGGAAGAGATCAAAGTATCTCTGTGTGTAGATGATGTGATAATATACATAGGTGATAATAAAATTCTGCAAGAAAAATATTCTGTCAGAAAACTTTTACAGCTAATAAACACTTTCAGTAATTAACTCACAAAATCAATAGCCTTCCTATACATAAATGACAAATGGACTGATAAAGGAATCAAGGAGACAACATCTTTCACAATAGAGTCAAAAAATAAAGCAAATCTTGGGGTAACTATAACCAAGCAAGTGAAAGATTTGTAGAAGGTATACAAAGATGGAAATATTTCCTATACTCATGGATCAGTAAAGTTCACAACAAAAATAACCATCTTACCAAAAGCAATATACAAATTCAATACAATCTTCATGAAAATTCTAACACAATTCCTCAAAGATCTTGAAAGGACAATTTTCAGCTTCATATAGAAACACAAAACACAGGGTAGCTAAATTAATCCTGAACAATAAAGGGACTGCTGAAGGTATCACTTTTCCTGGTTTCTATACTAAAGAGCTACAGGGGGAAATGTCATGGTATTGATACAAAAGAAGACACACTGATCAGTGGAATTGAATTGAAGACCCAGACATAAATCCACACACCAGGTTACATATTGAGAAAGGGACTAGTGGGAACATATGGCTCTCCTTGGGAGGGGCAAGAATAGATTTTATGCGTGGACTGGTTGAGGGAGTGTGGGGCGAGACAGCTTGAACTTGGAGGCATATGAGGTGTGGTATGAAAACCTAGTACGTTAGAAACATTCTAAAAATATGAAGGCAATCCTAATTAAGTCTCCTAAAAATGAGCTAGATGGACCCAACTGGCTAGCTCTTGTCTAATATCAGGGCTGGGCTAAATGCAGTTGAGTTGTTGGCCAAAAAGTTCCCATGAAAATGCCCAAATAACTCAGGTTGTTGGACGATAATAGGTTAATTCTCCACAAAATGAGAACAAGGCACTGGTGCTGAAGACAACATCCACAAACCTCACTGGACATGGAGAGTTTGGGTTGCCACCTTCACAGAACCTTTGTCTCTATGCCTTTGGTATGGAAAAGTCCTCTACCAGTTACCAAAAAAGAAATGTATTCACCAAGCCAGCCACAAAACCTCTGATCCACAGTTCTGTCCTGCCTGAAAAATATCCTAGAGCCATGGTAGAAAAAAACTTGGAAAAGTTCCTAATCAATGTCTGGTCTGATTTAAGGTCCACTTTACTTTATGGAACACTTACCTGACATTGCTTGTATGACCAAGAACCAAAGACTACATGGCCCAGTTGACCCAGGGTAAAACAAAATGCTTTTGGTCTTTTAAAAAAAAATTAGTGATAAAATGACTCCTAAAGATATTCTGATATATGTATAGATGAGTGCCTTATGCAGCTGTCATGAAAGAAGACTTCTCCTATAGTAGATGGGAAATAACACACAATACACAATAAATAATACACAGGCAGACATTATGCAGAGAAAAAGAGAAAGACCTTCGAACACTAAGCTCTAAGTTGTCATCTCCATCAAGAAAGTCTCCTCAGAGTTTAAGGAACCTCAAGGAAGACAGGAGGTAGAAAGAGTATAAGAGCCAGAGGGCATGGAGGACACTAGGAGAACAAGACATTCAAATCAACTGAGCAAAGCTTATATGAACGCACAGAGGCCGAAGTAGCATACACATGGCCTGCCTGCATGGCTCCAGGCTTTCTTCTTATGTATTATGACTTTCAGGTTAATATTTTAATGGTGCTCTTGAGTGTGAACAAGTGGATCTCTAACTCTTGTGCCTTCTCTTAGATTCTTTGTTTTTCTGTTGTTTGGCCTCATTCAACTTCAATGTGACTTTTTCTGTTATTATTTTTTGTTTTATTTTGTGATGTTTTGTTTTTTTAATCTCTTATACAAATCCTGTTCTTTTATAATGAGAGACAG
>OU015746.1:101044293-101092686 GCA_907169655.1 Acomys percivali | reverse complement strand
TTTTTTAATCTCTTATACAAATCCTGTTCTTTTATAATGAGAGACAGAATGGATGTTGATATGGATGGGAAAAGAGGTACAGGGGTGTGTAGAGGGAGGGAAACTGTAATCAGGATATATTGTATGAGAACAGAATCTATTTTAATAAAACTCAAACATGCTTCCAAGAAAAGAGAAATTAAGAAAAGAAAAGAAATAAAATAAAAATTCTGTGAGCAAGCCAGGGAGTCCAAGCAGACAAGCAGTGTTCCTCCATGGTCTCTGCTTCCATTCCACCCTTGTGTTGTCTTGGTTTCCCTCAATGATGAACTTTAAGCCTTCAAAAACAAGTGCAACCCAGTGGGAGATGTTTAGTTTATGAGAGGTGCTGTCTTCAAGAGTGATTAATGTAGTTCTTATGGGTGTAGGCTCACACAAATGGGTTGCTGTAAAAGACCTTGGTACTTTCCATGAACTGGTTTCTTCTCACAGAGGGTTCTGGTTTTCTTTCTGCTTCTGTCATGTTGTTATGTGGCCATGGACCATTGCCAGGTTACTGATGCCAGGTGGCTAAGACCTTCCACTCATGAGAATCAGAAGCCGAATTAGCTTCTTTATGCATCATCCAGGAACAGGAACTTTTTTTTATAGCAACAGAAAGTAGTAGGGCATCCGTTTTTATCCTTTGCTGTATCTGATCCCATAATAAAATTTAATCTTCTATACTGTTTCTATTTTCAAAGATATGTGGAAGGTTGGAATTCTAAAATTGCTTGAGCACATGGGATTATAAATAGTATAAACTCCAGTTTGTCCCCATCACTTCAGTAATTTAGGGTGCACATGGCATGCACACTAGCTGAATATCATGAGGGTCCTGTTAACTCTCCTTCAAGAGTGTCATTTTTCAAACTAGTTTCCAAAGTACCATTTCTCATGTTTGTCTCTGAAGTTCCTTGGCAAAATATGTGCTAAATGCCTGGCTCCTCAGAGCATGTGGCTGGCATCACATTAGAACAACCCTAAGGGAAACATAGAGGCCTGCTCCTCATCATCTTTTGAGAAGGGACTTCAACTCTGCAAAGCATGGCAGGACGTCCCATCTTCACTCCCTCCGTTTTTGGCACTAGCATCTCTCTTGAGGTTTCCAAAATGCTTTCTCTGACACCAAGTTTGGGCACTGGGCTACAAAATAATCAAATGACCTGTAATGTGTGGAATACAGATGCCTTAGATCTGAGGCAAAGGAGTGAGATGAGGCAATGCAAGAACTGCAGCCCATTTCCTGAGTTTCTAATTGTCAGCGATGTTGAAATGTGCAGTTCAAAGCAAATGCAGATCAGCAAAGTCTTAGAATAGAAATTTGACTCTATTTCTTGAGATGATTCATTCAAAGAGATTATTTTTATTGCATGCGTAGTGTCAAGACCATGTGCTCATAGTATAGAATTATTCATACATAAGTATATCTTATTGGTTCCAAAATTAGCTTTATAATCATGCACAAGGGTGCAGGGGATTCATTCAAAAATATGCAACGTCAAGTGTTAGACAAGCTGAGATTATTCTAGGAATGAAAGATGTCTTTTACATTAAGTCACCAGAAGGACAATATATAATTTTTCAATTTTGATTTGAGCCTAAATATAAGTGGTACACAATCATCCCACCTAGAGCTTCATTGGAAAAGATAAGTGTGTGAAGGACATCACTGAACCTCAGAGAGAGGCAAACAGGGAACCCTTGTGTAAGTATTGGCAGTCATCCACTACGCTTCTGTTGCTGAAGTCTGTGTGAGAATTCAAAATGTTCTTTCTATTGTGGCAAGCATGGGCATGCCTAGACTGAATTTACTCCTGTGTCTCTGGGCAATGACTTAGAGGCAGAAATTGTACCATGGAGTACAGATGATTTGTGGGCTGGCTTCTAAAAGACTGAGGTCACTGGTCTGTGTAACAAGCTCTCAAAACCTAGCTCTTCCTGGAGACATTCCAAGGCATTCTCCATGCCCTTGGCTAGTTCTCACTTCAGCCCTGTTCATCAGCCTTACTGTCTCCTTCTACCTAGCAGTCTGCTAAGAAATATGTCTTTGGCACCTCCCTCTAGTATTTCCAGGGCCCTGTGTTCCCTCCTTTCAGGTAACTTTTCTCTCTCCTCATGCTGCTGCAGTTAGTTTATCAGCGAGACATAGCACATCCTGGAGACTCTATGTTGTAATCCAGCTTTATAAACAATTAGCCCCTCTCTAAGGAGCCGCAGCATTTTAGAACTCCAATTTGAATGAGTCTTATGGAAATAAGGATAAGTAGGAATGCACAGGAGTAATCATTAAATAACAAAACGTAAATTTAAAATAAAATTCAGTGTTGTTAGCTGAGGCTTATTGGAAGCAATTTATGGAGCATTAAATAAAAACAGCTTCTCTAGTTTACCATTTTACTATAGTCACAGAATGCAGGTAAGAGTTCTTAGGAACTTCAGTGGTTGACAATAATGATGGTGATTCGGGATGACAATATTTTCCTAATTAAAATGATTTAACATTATCAAAATTGCCACTTAAGATTCATGTATAAACATATGTGATATTTACAGAGAGTTCTGAAGCTACCACCCATGTCCACATCTCCAATAAATGTGTTCTAAGCAATGGCATGGTTGGCAATAGTGTATTATTGGGAATGGTGCTATACCTCAGATCAGACAGTTGGTGAAAGAACTGCCCTTAAAGGAATCTTCCTGTCTCTCCACCGACAGTTCAAAGTCCTGCTTTTGAGGCTTCCCATGATAAGGACCTGAGGAGTTTTAGAAACAGTATCAGAGTCCAGGCTCAAACATACAATAATTAAATTAGAGTTTCTTGGAGCAGAATCAAATAATATTTCTTAGAAACATTGTAGGACTCTTAGAGCATGTGGCTGGCACCTGAGGAAAAAGGAAAGCAGTATTGTATTTCCTTTACAATTGAGAACTATAAGTAGTTATATGGAATGACAAAATATGGATGGGTCTTCCCACCTCAACATAATCAAGACAATGCCCATAGTTGTCCAAGAGCAAATCCCCTAGGTGATTCTTCATTGTGCCAGACAGATAGTGTTAACTATTACTCAGGTAACATTTAGTGTGCCTGCTCATCCGGATCTTTGCTAGAATGTAAGAGAATGAAGAGAATCAAAAGTACTACTTCCCTGGGTGGGACTTTTGATGGAGAAACCATTCATTTATTAATTCATTGAAAAAAGTATTTCTTAAGTATGTACTCTGCTGGTTGCTGGTCTGTGTGACCTAACTAGAACAGCAAAGCAAAAAGACAAAAATCCTCAGAGCACATTGAGGTTCTAATTCTTTTTTTTTTTTTTTTTTTTCTTTTTCTGGAAGCAACATATAATTGAAAAGAAACTATTTTGTGTTTTTACCATTTTACATTGTTACCACTAGGAGCTTCTCCTTTCCAGATAGACATTCACGTTTGTGTCCGTGCTCATGGGCAAGCCACTCTGTGCAGTTGCCACTTGCATGTTTCCAAAATCCTCCTCCTCTTCATGTGTTCTCTTCAAACTACCTGTGGTACCAGAATGAACAGACAGGGACCTTTGTATCTGGAGTGGTGACATCATCTGTATTGTTAATTTTGCTAAGTAGATGGCTTCCTATTCCTGAAGTTGGTGGACAAATCCAGCGTTAGGATTAATACAAAATCGCCTCTCTTGGACGTAAGCAAATGCACCTCTGTACTTCATCCCGAACGTCTTCATGATGTACGCAATGACGAAGGCAGCACTTCTAGAGATGCCTGCATTCCCATGGACAAGAACTTTTCCTCCATTTTGTAAGCTTCCCTCAATAAACTCTTTAGTCATAGGGAAAAAACGTATTATGTTTTCAACTGGATTATCCGCAATATCCAAGACTAAATATCTAAATAACTGTTGAAAGTTTGGTTTAATAAAGTTTGCTTCAATATTTTGACGTATGCAAATTATATGCGTTATCCCATGTTTCTGTAATATAGGTAATTTGCTTTTCATAGCAGAAGAGTATGGGCCTAAGGACAATCCAGGCAAAACTTCCTGCATCTCATAGGGTAAGTCCACTCCTCGGCTGCGAGAGCGAGGAGAACTCCAGCTTCACGTCCTCCATGGTCCCAGGGCATTGGCGGGTGGGCTCGGTGAGCCCGTCAGCGCCCCCCCCCCGGGGGGAGGGCTGGCGAAGGCGGCAAGGAGAGGAGGGCGGAGGGCGGGAGGGCGAGCGGATGGCGGGCTCACAGCGAGCAAGGGCGGGCCACAGCGTCCGGGCGGTTGCGACAGGAAGGCAGTGGGTAGGGCAGTGCCCTGGCTGCCCCCATGCTGCGGCCGTCTCCGAGGTTCTAATTCTTACTTGTTAGCTTCTCTTGGTTCCAGGTAGCCCTGCTGATCAAAGACATGAAGGGTTTTACTAGAAAGTTAACTAGTCTAAAGAAAGATGTGATTAATAAATTGTTGAAGCAAACAATTAGTTATTCATAATTTAAAGTATTAAACAGTCTGAGATTACTAGTAAATTAGTAAAAACCAATTATTTCCTTCCTACAACCAAATATTTCCTTCCTTCAAACAGTCCTAAAGTCCTTCTGAGAAAAACACTCACAGGAACAAAACTAGGTTTCTCTCTGTGCACACAATAATAATTTTGCATATCTGATATTATGGTGAAAAGGACATATAATGACATGATAGGATGGCTAAGAACAGGAAACATCTGACACAGAGTTGTAAGTGACAGTCATCAATATCAGTAACCCTTGGGGTCAGATCAGCAATGGTGAATTAAAATAATAGTCCTTTAGGCTGAGAAGGAGAAATGAGTTTCTAAGTACCAGGATCAACTTCCTAGAGAAGAAGCAGAATAGATCATTTCCTCTGATCCTTAAATAAACTGAGAGGCAGGGAAGCCACACCAAAGGACTTTACACATTCATATGTGTACTTCCGGCCACTGACGCAGCTATAATAGACTCCTGCTGATTCCCAAAAAACTCACTTGATTATGTGGAGCCCTCTGGTAAAAGATGGAGACTAAGTAATTTGGTCCTCAGCCCAACCCTCAGGAGCCTCCATCTTTCAATATTTGTTGTCCTTTGTTTAATATTTGACCCATCCTACTTACATTTATACCAGGTATCTAAATATACCATTAATAAATAGTATACTCCAGATATCATAGAAGTCGGGTCCCTATGAGAGCGGTGGAAGATTATTGTCACTTCCAAGAATATCCTATCATGGCAAGAAGCTGGCTTTCCATCTGTAGGCCTCCCTGTCAGTCATTTCCTGACAGTTACATATCCACAGTCCTCTGACTATTTTGTAAGTACACAGGCATCCAGCAGATACTTGGTGATTACAACCAAAGCTGCTCAATTTTCTACTTCTCTGGAAACAACCCAAAGTGTGAGACAATGGGCACAAGCATGAGGTTGAGTGGTTAGCTGTGAAGAAAGTAAAGCTATTCTCTGAGCTAAAAGTTCATTAATTAAAGAATTCAAGTTAGCATACAATGCCTTCATCTGTTACTTAGCATCTAGCACAAGGCCCCTGGCCTAGCATTGTAAAAACCAAGAGTAGGTTTAAAAGGCATGCCAGAGGCAAACATAATTTAATAAAGGGAAAATGGATTCCTAAGGCACTGATAATATTTGTTTTGTACAGAGGTCATCTTCCCCCTCCTTAAGAGCCAACTCCATTATTAAGACTTGGCATTATGGGCATTGCAATAATTTTTTAAAGTCATGTCACCAAAACCCACATTGCTTCTGTGGCAGACTTGTGGGTTTTCTCTTAGGGAAGTCCACAAAACATTGATATGCGGTGATAAATCTAGAGCTTTACATAACTGACAGTATATTTTACAGGGGCTTTAAACTTGCTGCCAGGAATGATAAATTTAGATCCCCTAATACCTACTCCACATCCATGGACTAGTAACCCCCACTGTAATTTTTAAGGAGAAGGTCAATGATGAGATCACACCAGGTAAATCCAGAGTTTCAGTGACAGGACTCAGCCAGTATTGGCTTCTCTCCAGTGTTACTGAAATTTAGATCATAGCCTATACCTCTAAGTGACAAGTGTTAGCCACCCTTGACCTCAATAAACTAAGTAAAACAACCAAATTAATAATAAAACCCAGGAAATCAGATTTATCCAGTGTGACCATATTGGGAAGAGAAGCAAATAGATTCAGCAATTTCCCCAGTCAAATGGGTCTTTGCCAGTCCATAAATTATGTAGAGTGATGGTCAAATGTACATGTTAGCATGCCAGGTCAACATCCAGTCCTGGCTACCAATGTAATCTTGTAAGTCTCTTTCATGGTGAGAAAATTTTGAAAGGGAGAATTTCTGCTTAGGTTGACTCTTGATTTGCCTCTTCCAGCGTGAGATGGTTAGGGAAATTCCATTGTCAGTAGTCTGATAGACAAAATATCCATTTGGAGGGTTTTTTGGCTATGTTATCTTATTTGTTTGTTTGTTTGCCAGACTGGTTACATCAGAGCCACACTTCTATTGCAGGCGAGCAGGGAGTTCTCCTCAATGCTTCCCCAAAATTCAGGCTGGAGGAAAGCTTCTTATCATCTGAAGCAAATACATTTTTTTGTGGCCAAGCAGAGAGGAGCTGGAGTGTTGCTGATAGGGCTTGAATGCTGTGCCCTACCTCGAAGACTTGTTACTTCTGCTTTGAACTCAGCAGCTCCGGTATTCGTCTTCTGGCCTGAGCTTACGGAAAGGGGCTAAGAAGTATGGTAGAGCCCATGGAGCCCATGGTATGAGAGCTGTGAGAGATGTTACCAGGCTGTCGCCTCCTGCTTTCCCACAAGAAACCTAGTCAAATTTGTATCAACAAAATGATTTACAGAACAACAAGAAAGAAAACACTGTAGAAACCTTAAAGAAGATGTGCAACAAAATGATGGAGGATAGAGGGGGGCAATTTGTAACTACTTACACATTGTATTTGAAATGTGGCCTATCTTCAATTTTTAAAATTGTTTGACTAGATTACCTTGTGTAATCTTCTCCTCTATTATCTCTCTAAATGATCTTACCTAGATTTGCTTCCCTAAATAGCTCCCTATGGGAAAAAAAAAATCACATGGCTATACTAAATGTCAATGGATGTGCCATACAAAATGCTGAGATTTTTTTCCCATAAAACATGAAAGGCCCTGTGTGGAGTTGAAGAGATAGCTTAGTCATTAAGATCATTTACTGCTCTTGGAGAGGAACTGAGCTGGGTTCCCAGTCATTCCCATGGTGCTTGTATCTTCTGTAATTACAGCTCCAACTTCAGGGGATCTTATACCTTCAGCCACAAAGGCACCTGCATTCATATTCCCACACATACACACAGATACATAAATATACATGATTGAAAAATAAAATAATTATTTTTAAGAGAAAAACTTTTTGCATCGAGAACAAATTTTGACGCCTTTAGAAGTGATCATCACCCATCTCCTTGAAAATGATGATCTAGATATAGAAGAACAAAATAGTGGAAGCCTGACCTAGAATTTAGAATTTAGATAGCAAGCACAGATAGGTAGATGATAGATAGATAGACAGATAACACTGATAAATGGTAGATAGATAGATAGATAGATAGCTAGATAGATAGTATTGTTACTTTTATAAAAATGTTTTTCAGTTTCTCTCTTAACCCAGATATCACACAAATAACAGAGACTCTTTTATATTTGTTTAATAATAGGATTCATATCACAATAACTGAGAAGTGATTACTCTATTTTTAACCCTGTAAACTAATATGGTTTTCTCCCAGTGTACATCCCAGAGACACCTGCACTTTCCAGCTTTCCCTGATCCAGCTCCTCTCCTGATGTCATCTGGACCTCTCCTGTAGCTGCATCCTCCACTCTCTTCTCTAACTCCTCCTCACCTGGCTAGAAGGCTAGAAGGAAGTACAGCCCTGTTCTCTCCCCTGCTCAGTGACTGGCTGTAATCTGCTTTATTGGCATATCAGAGGACAACTGGGGAGCAGTGTTTACACAGCACTGAGAGAACAGATTCTCAGAACAAGAACTGTGACTTTTGCTTTGGACTCAGCAACTCCAGTACTTGTCTTCTGGCCTGAGATTATGGAAAGGGAATGGGGTGGATCACATGGAACCCATTGTATGAGAGCTGTCAGAGATATTACCTGGATGTTGCCTCCTGTTTTGATGCAGGGAACTATGTAAATAAGCATTTGAATTACACAATAACCTTATGCTATAAGATAGATAAACAGGTAGGTAGGTAGGTAGATAGATAGATAGATAAGTAAAGAGATGATAGATAGATGATGATAGACAGATAGATGATAGATAAATAGATGGATGATACAGGATAGATAGATAGATAGGTCTTTTCTCATAAGCTATTGAAAGACATGTGCCTCAATTGCATTTTTCACATTCCACTAATAAATGGGAGGAACATAACCTGTGACTTCCTATGACCTATTATAGAGGCATCAGCATCTTATTATATGGTCTGTCATTCTAATCATTATTGTTGATGATGCTCTTATACTTTTTGCTTGTATCATATTCCTCAAGTTTCAGAGTTTTTAATGGCATAGCAAGAACCTGGGTAAAAAAATAAAACAAACCAAAACTATGTGATGTGCCTTACATCTCTCCCTGTGAATGTAGTTTTGTTCACTCTAATTTTCTGATGATCAGCACTGCCTGATGACTTCCAGATATCAGGAATTCCAGGGCCTGTCAGCATCTGTTTCCAGAACAGCAACCACCACAATCCTTAGTAGTACAGGAAGAGACTAAATCAGTGGGAGTGACAAATGTGCTTTTTAAAAAATACATATACCATAAAAATGTTGATCCCAAAATTGGGGCACACATAGAATTTATTTAATAAACACATTCCAAGACAAAGGATCAACAGAGGTAAAAATGAATTGCTTCCCGTAAGTACACTTTACGAACCTGCTATGAGTTGGGCTGTTATGTTCACCATCCTGAATCTAAGATTCAGAAGGAACAAGAATTCCTAGAGATACTTGAACAAACTCCTTCATCCATCCAGTATTTATTCCCTCATATGTGAACTAGATCATAATGTCTCTGAATGATTCTGTTGGTCTTACACTAAGTATGTGTGCATATGCCTAGATTAGTTAGAGTTCAACTTGCAGGAGTCAGGGCTTTCTTTCCACCGTAAGGCTTTTTTAGATTGAATTTAGGTCATCGAGGTTTTTGACAAGCACCAAGATGCTGAAGCATCTCATTAGCCTATAAATAATGCTTAACACCAGTAAGTATGTTTATGGAAAAGAACTCAAGAGAGAATGGATACATAGCTCAGGGAGAAGAGTGTGTGCTCTAGAATAGATGCCACCAGGGGTCGGATTCTCTGCACTTATATAATACTGAGCACATTGGAAAAGCTTCTAATCTCAGCACTAGAGAAGTAGAGATAAGAGACTCAGAATCAGAAAGACAATCATTCTAGGTACACAGCAAGTGTTAGGACAACGTACGCTACATGAGACTGTGTCTCCAAAAAACAAAGTGATGGTAATAACAATGAAGACATGGGTTTGTTGAAACTTAAAACATCACTATCTCTTCTATTTTCATTAGTCATTTATCATGATTTTTCTCATTTCCCTTGGAAAATTGAGATGGCCTTTTAAAAGTTTTGTTTTATTCTGCATTAGCTGTGTTCCATATAATAACCCTGTTTAATAAAAAATATGTTAAAGGATTTTATAATTAATATTAAATCAATGGACTGAAATTAAGTTGTGAGAATTTTTAAAAAATAAAAATAAGTCTGATGTTTTCTCTTAATACCTATCAGACATCTTAATGTCTTTTCAGGGCAAGAAACTACAGTTGGTGTTTCTTGTCTGCTACTTCACTAGCAGAATGCACATCTTCATGTATTGGACTTATTTCCCTCTATCCCTGCAAATAAAAACCCACTGGGGACTCTGAAGTTAACCTGGGGAAATCTTCAGTTCTTCTACTATGGACTTTAAAACCATAAATCACCAGGAGTTAGTTGTCTGTAAAAGATGGAACCAAAATTTCAGGGGTCAAAGACGTAAGTGATACTAGCGGACTCCTCAAAGAAAAAATTTTTTTTATCTTCATAACTCTCCTGTCACCTCAATATTAAGTGACTTATTTCCAGAGAAGATTGGGAAAGAGGTAATTTTGGAAGCTTATAAAAAATCCTGCACCATAATATAGAAATAACTGTTGATTACTTTTATACTGCATGCAGTCTCCCAAGAAGGATACTAAGTCTCAACATTGACTTTGGGATTCAGTGATGCATGTGTGTACCAGAAGAATGGGTCCAATAAGTGTGCTCCATCTCTCTATCAATCATGTATTATTTTCTTTTAACAAAGAGAAGTTTAGTTTGTTGGTATGAATAGCAAGCAATGACTGTAGATTAGCCTATCATTGGTGCTTAGAAAATAAAAAAACCTATGAAAGTGAAACTTTACAAATGGGACCTTAATTTTTCCAAGGCTTTTCAGCTTACCATGCCATCCTGCACTGTCTTTCTTTTGCCTGTGCTCTTTCAGTTTTCTATTACAGTCTAGTTATCAGGGCAGATGCCCAGGACATGGGACAGTTGTGATTTCATGTATAGCTGAGAGGAATTCAAAAGCAGAGATATGGGGTTAGAGTTGTAGGGAACTGATGCTTTTACATTAAGCACAGATGAATTTAATGATTGGCCCACTGAGTTGTTTTTAAGACCAGGGATCAAGTGACTGTTACTGATAGTCTGTACTAAATTGATACTGTGCTGGAAGACAAACCAAGTTAGAGACATAATTAAATAGATATTAAATTGGAGAAAGTCATAATCATATTGCTAATAATGTGGTAACTTTGTAAAGATTATTTGAGGATTACAGACATTGATCATGATAACCAAGGAAAGCTAATTAAATTTCAAGTGAAGTGCCATCATGCTAACTCATATTTTATAAGATTAGTAATTAAAATTCAACCTTTTATAGTGACAGTCTGGTATTTCATTATAACCCACATGAACGTTTCAGTACAACTAATTTTAAGACATCAGCTTAATGGATTAGAAAAAGTGAAATAGCGTAACTGAGTATTTATTGTTAATAGCATCCAGATTACAAAGTGAACTATTTTATCCTTAGAGTCATTCATGGCCCATTTTGAATGACAAAATACTTGCATTACACAAGGGATCCTTTTGTATTTGATTTTTATTGCAAGGATTTTCTATATGTGTTTAGAGCTTTCATATTAATTTCTCTAATCTCTTTTTATTTACAATTAAAATTGTATTTGATATCATGTGGTGCCAGAGACTGTAAAATGCCATACTTTTCAAAAGGACTTATTTTTACTCACGTGTCTTAGTAGGGGCAAGCCACATACATGCTCACAGGGGCCAGAAAGGGTGTTTGATTTACATTGTGACCTACCCCAACATGATTCTGAACTCTGGTCTTCTGCAAGTGTAGCAAGTCATGCCGTTAGATGCTGAACCATCTCTCCAGTCTCAGCAAGGCACAATTTTCATAGGCTGGATTTTACTTGCCTCCATCATCATGTAATCATGTACCATTGTGTGAAGATTTTTTTTTTCAAAATTTGAACAAGAGTTCAAACAATTGCAATGAATACAGTAATGATTCTCCCTCCATGGAAGAGAAATTAGCAGGAGAGTGATGAAATAAAGGCTTCCTAGAGTTTGCAGAGTCTGACTGACAGGTGATATGTCTTCTTGGTTGACTGTATTTAGAGAAAAAGTTTTTATTGCTTTATTAAATAACATTCTGGTAAAACTGTAGTATGTAGCTGGTGTAGCCAATGGGCAAACAGTGGAAACTGTAGTGTAGATAAGTGTTGAACATATTATCAATAGGTTGTCAGAAAAGCAAGCTTGAGATAGTAACTACCTTCCCACACTTATAGCTATTTCCACTTCCCCTCAGTTCCTGAGACCAGTAAGGAGATAGGCCTTATTTTGGCAAGTAAGGGTCTCAGCCCCATTTCTCCTAGCACTGAGATATTTATTAATGTTTGAGCTTTCCAAGTGAGGAAGTAATGTGTTTTCTAATGCTTCTGGTTTTCTAGGGAGAGACACATATCTCTATCACTCTCATCATTGCTGTTAGCTTGAATGTCAAGCTTTATATTATTTTCAAGAAAAATTATAACTCACAGCCTGTGGTAGATATTCTGACTTGCTGGCTAGCTCTTCAGAAAAGATTATTTAACTGTACAGCATCTAGAATATCAGTATACAGTCCTTTAAATTACTGTCTTGGGCATTCCTTATCTGCCATAATGCCCAGCATGGCAACAGCCAATAGCTAATAGTGGAATCCAAAATCCAATGTTGTCTTCCCTCCACATTGGGAAAGGTTCAAGGGAGCATCTCAGCTTCACAACTCCCTGAAAGGTCTTCTAATGACTGCACTGTGGTTCCAGTTATCATACCACCCAGTCTGCCCCTACCTTTCCCTTCAAAGGTAGACAATCAAAGCTAACCATGACACTCTTCTTGCAAACTGAACTCCATCTTAGAGGTTGCTTTCCAGAGAAGGAGTTACAGTGAGCATTGTGCTGCCGGGAGAGCTGGGATACACTTCTACTTCACAGAGACAGTGTAGTTTATTCTCTACCCATACTAGTTTATCTTTCCAATTTGAATAGATATTTTCTAAATGACTTTAATAAATAACAGTAGAATCTAGATTTTAAGGTTAAAAAAAGAAAGCACTTATAGGATCTAAGAATGTTCTTGTCTGAGATGCCATTAGATTAAATGACGAAATTTTATTCATAGTGCAGAAAATTAGAATAGTATCTTGGACACATTAATTAGAAATTTGGAACATGAATTTGAATGATTTATGAGAATAAAAATGAACATTTACCTCTCTAGCCTGCCATACTGATAATTAGACAATGGTCCCAGCGGAAAAATCTACTTTTGCTTTTGACAAATCAGTGTTTCAAGTTGCAAGACTATTTGAGCAAAGGTATCATGTTTTCTACAAAGAAAGGAGGTTGAACAACTAAAGAAATTCTTCTTGCAAATGCTGAAAGTGTAAGAACACTTAAACTCACTGCCTAGTGTACATAATGCAGTCATTCACTGAGCTGCCTAAGTAGCTTAGGACAACCAGCATGGAGCCAACAGAAAAATTCCTCTCATAGTCAAGGCACGTCTACAAACATTTCATGGAGCCTTTTAAAGTACTTTAAAGAATCCTAACTAGATTTTTATAAATAGATTTTTAGCATACAGGGACTGTCTAGATAATTCTGAAAGCATCTGCTCTTTGTTCCCATCAGTGAGTGTTGATATTCTCACTCGACACAATATTTATGGCATACAAACTAACTATAAAAGTCTCTTATGTCTCCAAAGTCACCTCAACCTGAAATTCAGAGCATTTGTGTATTCTAACATGTCATAACTTTCTGATCCATGTAACTATAGAATAGTTTAATTTTCCTCCTACATAATATTTACTGTAGTTTTGAGAATTAGCTCTGGTTGTATATTTAAGTAAGAAATCTATTTTTGTAACCAGTTTTAAAGAAAGTCCTTGCCCTCATTGCCTATGGAGAAGTCTGTGATTTAAATGTTTTTGCTTACTGTTCATTTCACTTAAAATCATAGTATTGGCTATGACTTCAACCACAAAAATATTGAAGATTGCCTTTGAAAACAGGAATCCTCTGCTGTGAAAGCCAGCAAAGCAAACCTCTTCCCACTCTGTCCTTCATACTTCAGCTTTCTGTTGTATTTTAGCCTGTGAGCATTATTTATGGTTTCTAAAATGCAATGGTTAATAATTCAGTTATTCACCTAATAGTTACTTAGTACCTATTCTGCCCTCAGAAAAGTGTTAGAATTCAGGTATGTTTGTTGAACAATCAAATATTTCTTTACCTTGAAGAACATTGACATCAAACCAGTACTCCATCTCAAGAAAGACACTCTACAGTAGAAGACACAGACATACAGAAGAGATGCTTTAAATGTATCATTCACATTTGTTGCTAAATATAAATACTTGAGGGGCTGTAGAGAGAGCTCAGTGGCCTAAGAGTATTGGCTGCTCTCCTATAGAGGCCATAGGTTCAGTTCCCAGCATAGACATGGTAAGTCACAGCCATCTGCAACTCTGGTTCCAGTGGATCAGATTATCTGATCACCTCTCATGGCCTTTGTGGGAAGCCAACATGCACATAGGGCACAGACTTATATTCAGGTAAAACACCAACATACATAAAAATAATTAATGTAAGAACTTTCTATTATGATAACTGCTATTTTTGACTCTAAAAGACATTAAAAGAAAGAATAAAGAAGTAGAGACATAGGTAATAAAAATGAAACAAAACTTCAAAATCCAGGGTTACAGATGTCTGAAGTTTTAGTACATGCATGGGCAGATAAATGAGACCTATGCCAACATGACGCACAAGGGAGTGGAATATTATCAAAAATTAAAATAGTACTTGTACTTTTTGGTGAGAAGTCTGGTGACAGGAATTATGTCAGAGGAAACAAGCTGGCCATCAAGCTTATAGGATGTCTGCCAATAATTTATACTGATTGATCTCTACAGGCACTGAATGCTTCAGTAGTCTGAATCTAGATGATTTGTGCTCACTCGTGGAGGATGAGCAGTGTTACCAAGTGATGAAAAATGAATCTTCGTACTTCTTCTCATCCTTTCTTTGAATAAAAATCAGATAAATGGGGGCAGAGTCCTCAAATCCTAAGTTCATTACTGAGACTCAAAACCTCCACCTATGAGCCAAGAACACATAAACTGAACAGATGTATGAGCTTTTATTTCATTATATTGTTACCTATTTATTAGTCACCCTAACTAACTTTTTTTAAATCTGATTAACAAAACAAAACCAAAGACAAAAACAAAACAACTTTGTTAAAGAATCTTTTATAAGGGCATGCACAACATCAGATGTGTATCTGTATGTTGTCTGGTTTCTGTTTTTTTTTTTTTTTAAACTCATATGTACAATGTTTAAAATGTGAAATTATTTTAATGTAAGTAGGAACATCTTGGGACAAGGAGGCTTCAAGAAGCTTCTGAAAGATAGGATTTTTGTAGGAGAAAAGTGAGGAGAGGTTGGATGCTGTTTGTAAGGTCTATCCTATAGGAACTACTCCTAATTTAGTCAGAGAAAAAAATACAGCTTCCAGGCTTTGAAACATAAAGGGGAAAATATCTTCAGTTAGTAATTACATTTAGGTTATAGTGAACATGTATCCTGTCTAAATTCAGAATCCTCAAAGTTTAAGCCATCATATGAAAATATTTAAAATAAAAGAATGTGCTTTTAATAAAAAATAGTTTCTTACTATAAAAATAGGTGGGTCATTGGCTTAACTCCTTTTTATGGAAAAAGGTTCTTTTTTTTTTTTTTTAAATAGATGCTACCTGCTATCATAAAAAATAAATAGAAACCCAACAGATCTGATAGGGAGAATTTTATTGTAAAAACAAAACATGGGGAGAGAAAGAAAGGGGGAGAGTTGCCCCAAGGGAACAGAGAGAAAGACAGAGAAAGAGAATGCAGGGGAGGGAGGGAGGGAGAGAGGGAGAGAGACGATATGGATTGGTTCATTTTATATCTGGTGTACATCTGGATGCCATAAGTGATGACTTCAGAGGCTTTTAAGCAACGTAGAGGCAACATAGTAGGGCTGCCAGATTCTAACATTCCTCCTTCTTCACATAAAAAAAAATGAGGAACTAGGAAGGAGTGGCGAGGTGGGAATGAGGATGTTGGAGTGCTTCTCACACAAGGCAAGTGAAAATACATAGTGTAGGTTCATTGGAAGCTGTCTTGGCCACGGTGCAAGTGGGGATGAGAGGTAGAGGAACAAAACAAAACACAAAACAAGAGCAACAAAATGTCCCGATTATATGGTGAGGGGGAAGGAAAAGCCACTGCCTTGGAAAGTTCAGGGTATGCCAGCCATGTCCTGCAGCAGATAGAGATGGAGGAGTCCTGGGAGAACCTGGAGCTGTTTGTCCTGGGTCTGAAACACACCATTCCAGTGTTTTGTTGATAATAAACGGCTAAGGGGTGAAGACATAAATCATCTTTGGCTGCTTCCTGCTGACATTGGGGCAGTGATAGGGGAACAAAAGGCTGAAATGTTGTCCAGGTCCAGGAAGATTAGTCTGCTGTAATTGCTGTCCAGGGTGGAAGGACATCTGCAGGTTGGAGGGACAATGTAGGTCCAGCTGGTACAATCTGTGATGTTGGGCTGGAGCAGCTGTAGGCACCTGCTTTGGTGTTGGCTTGGATGTAGGAAATCTGGCAGGATACTGGAACATATATATGGGCAGAAGACAAAGTTAAAGTAGTTTAGTGAGACTATTCCCTGTGGGTGTACATTTGAAACTTTTCCAAGAGCAAGCAGAGACAGAAGTTTTGGAGTGAAGAGGAGAAAAGCTTGAGTGTAGGAAACCTCCCTACACTTATCCAATTATTGGCAATAATTTAAAAAGATCTTGTTTTGGATCTATCTGGTTTGTTTACAGAGGTGCGTGAGCTTAGTAGCCCTTAGTGTGGACATACAGACCTGAAATTCTCCAGAAGGCATCCCAGAGGGGAGCGTGAAGGGGTGACAAATAGACTATTCCCAAGGAGAGGTAGGGTTAGTAACTCATCTAGAGATCCCTGAAACAAGGTTTGACTCAAAAATTGGTGCAGTCTGTTCCAGCAGCTCAACAGTGCTGGTCGGAGATGAAGAGCATAGCCAGAACAGGAATGGGCTTAGCCTAGAAGATACAGTTTACCTAGCACTAGGATTTTCAGCAGTAGGGAAACAGACAAACAAACAACAACAACAACAACAACAACAACAACAACAAAAAACATGCTGGAGAGAAAACCTTACCCAAAGGAAAGCCCTACCTAAAGGTCATCGAAAAGGACCAGCCACAGATGAAGACTGTGGTTGGGGTACCTTCATTCTCCAGTGAATCACAGAGGTGCCAGTAGTTTCTCACACATTGGGAAGCATTTACGCCAACTAGGAAGGGGGCAGCTCACCAATCAGTTGGTATTGGGTGAAGAAAATTACCAAATGGATCTGCAGGTGTGTGGATCCAGAGTAGAACAGGAAAATAAGATTCCAGAGGAAACGGCTGCTGAGGTGTAGCCACCAGGAGATCCTTCCCCATATGGGCTACCAAATGTTAGAATTTATGTGGCAGAACTATAGTAGGGGTTCACAAATCATGGCATGTGGCAGATCCACGTGTGAGACTTTATTTGGGCTTACAGAGACTATCTCTGGGGGATGCAAGAAGAAAGGGCACGGGAGGGTGGGAACGAGTCCCCCAGTGCATCTACAGAAGGAACATATGTGGGTTAGGGTACCGTTGCATCCTGCCTCTGGTGATGATGTGTTCCACTGTCTCTGGCTTCCTGAGATGTTCTCAGAGATGCCTATTGTCCCATTTTTCATCAAGTCCCTGAGGTGTTCATATCATTGCATGATTACTAACATTCCTCACTTTTGGTTATTATAAAAAAAAAATGAGGAGTTAAGAAGGGGTAATGGTGAGGAGAGGTTAAGGGATGAACTTAATGCTCATCATGTTGCTTCCTTTTGATTAAGGATGTTGTCATTCTCGTGGTGCAGCTGATCCTCACTATCAGGGCATACCAGATAGTTGTCAGCATCCGGTTCTATGGCCAGGGGTTGACAATCCTGTAAAAGTAACTGATTATTTCATTAGAGATCTTTTGGATTTGTTGTTGGAGTAATGTAGAGAAGAGATTAACAAAGCAGAGTGCAAATACTAAGAGAAAAAAAAATGATAGGAGAGGCTCAGAAAAGGTAAAATCCACTTCCATATGGGATTGTCAAAGGCTCACAGGTTAGAGGCTTTGGAGGTCTGATTGGAGTTGTTGAGCTTTGTCTTTTATTTATACACAACTGGTTGGTATAAAAACAGTATTCTTCTTGGTGGAAGAGGCAAAGCCTACCATTTTCAGGAGTAAGGAGGTCTACCCCTCACTGGTTTTGAAGTACCACCAGTCAGTGCCAAAGGGTTGGTTTATCCCTGAAGAGTTGGTATTGAGGCATTTTCTGGAGGTCCAGGATCAACTGGAAGCAAGCTGATAGTACCAGGTTAGTAAAGTGGCCAGTTGAGCCATCCTGGTTCCAACATAGGCAGTGACTCCTGCAACAGCCATGAGGGACAAGAGTTGAATTGTCTTCTTCTTATTCTGTGTAGCTATTGAGTCCACAGCTGGGATTGGTAAGGGCTTCTCTCTATGTATCACCCCCCCCCCCAAATGGGGGACAGAAGCACCAGTGCAAACTCTTGGCCAACCAGCAGGTAGATGATGGTAGACCTCAGTCCTACAAAGAATCGAGGTGTTATGAGCAGCAGGGCGTTGGGGCTGAGATGAGGCATTGAGGATTATAGTTTTGTTGCAGTCCTGAGAACTTAATGTTTCTGCAGAACATGTCCAAGATGCCTTGAGACAGCTTGCCATGCCAAAGAGAGTGATATCAAAAAGGTAGAGAGTTGTGGCAACACCGGAGTTAGGGCAGTTGATGAAGGTGATTGTAGCGAGGTGAGGTTATTTGACAGGGTCACTTGGGAAGCTGTCAGTGGCAGTTCTGAGCTGATCCCGGGCTGGTGGGGCGGGGGCGCAGAGAGAACATATGGCTAGCAATCTGCAAAGTGGCCAGCCTGTGTGACATTAAGGAGCTTATAGGCTGAAGTCAGAGTCTGAAGTAAGAAATGAAATAACAGGTTTGTATTATTTAGGAGGGGATGTCAGAGGCATTGACCTTGGAGGAGTGTTTAATCACTTTTTCTACATCTTCCAAGGATTGGCTAATTGGGACATATTATTTTCTGGATATAAATTGTATTTATCATGAGTCCAGGTGTATAGCAGTGGTAGAGTTTGCTAACAACGCCTTTTTCCCATCTGGGATCCGATGGGTCCCGGATGTAGAAGCAGGTCTTCCTATAAAGGTGAGGGAGATTCTTCTATGCTGGTGTGTGGAACTGGCAAGAACAGTATGGACAGCCTCCATATCTATCTCGCCATTCCCTGCAATGACATTCTCTTTGGTTAAAGAGGAAACAAATAAAATTCTACTAAATAAGATAGAAGGGATAGATTTGGGGGTGGTGGCAGTTTCACTCTGCTTTTGACAGCCTACCATAGAGCAATTCCCCAACCCTATTTGGAAAGATTGTTATGAATGAGGGTTTCCTCAACCACAAATCTCCATAAAATAAGGGTAACCCTGGACAGAAACAGACAAGAGTGGGAGGAGGGAAAATACATATCCAACCCAGTAGGGTCAAACACAGCTGCCAGAATGAAGCCTCATCTTCCTGGAATAGGAGACAAGGTGGTTGGTCTTAGTGTCCTCTGGAGCATAAGGGAGCAGGGTCCTGCCAGAGTTGATATGTAGAAAAGGATGTTATCTTGGGGCATGGGTAAAAGGTAGACAAATTCAGTGAAGGAGGCCCTAAGGCTTACCAGCAGTGAGAGTCACAAGAATTACTTTGAAGCAGCCCTGCCACTTATGGGAAAGACCTGAGGAATGCTGGTCTGGAGGAGAGAGGAGGACCTGGTCTCCAATGCTGATAGAAAATGGACATGGATTATTACATAGGCTTGGTAGGCAGTGATCAGTGAACTTCCATAGTAGGGAGCAAAGATGACAGAGTAAGGGGCTGAGCAGATGATCAGGGAGAGGTGAGGGTTTGCGTGAAAGACCAGGAGTTAGAAATGGCCATCCATACATATGCTCAAAGGGTGATATAAAAGAAGTCTTTTAGGGAGAGCCCATAGTCTGAAAAGGGTTAGTGGCTGGAGGCTTACCCAATTAAGGTTAAGTTCCTGTGACAGTTTGATCAGAATGCTTTTTAAGTATTGGTTTGTTGGTTCTATCCTTCCTGAGGACTATGGGTGATACGGCATATGAATAAAACCAAGAAATGGTTAGGGTTTAGATATCATCTGGGAAAGCTGAGGGGTGAACTCAGGACCACTGTTTGACTGGAAGGAGGCAGGGACTCTAAAGCAAGGGATGATTTTCTAAGGAGGATGTCAGAGACTGTCTGAGACCTTTTGTTAGTGGTGGGAAATGCCTTCACCCACCCTGAGAATGTATCCACCAGGACTAGGAGGTATCAGACATGTTTGACCGTGGGCATGTGGATAAAATCTAGTTGCCAGTCAGTCCCAGGGAGACAGCCCTTAGCCTAGTGGGTAAGGAAATTGAGGCTATGATATCTGAACTTGGGGTCTGACATCTAACAGGTTTTAAGGAAAGCAGTAATAGTCTTTAAGAAATGTAATCCCTGAGAAGTAGCCAGTAGGTGGGTCTTAACAAAGTTATGTAAGGATTGGTCATTAGGATGAAAAAGTTGGTGTAAATAGGACAGAATGAGTGTCAGGAGGTGACAGTGTGTGTGTGTGTGTGTGTGTGTGTGTGTGTGTGTGTGTTGTAGTGTAAGGATTTCCTGTTATCGGTGAGACAAGTCTAGGCCCTCCAAAGGCTGCAGCCACGGATGCCTTGTCAGCCTGGTTATTTCCCTTAGGGATTATGGAATTATCACACTAGTCTGACTGACGGTGGACAATTCCAATAGCTAAGGGGAGGTGGGAGACTTTTAGCATGGCCATATCCTGGTCTGCATTAGTTATAGATCCTCCCTTTGTTGTAAGTCACTCATGCATTCTCCAGATGGCAGCATGGGACAAATGGATATGAAAGATATACTTAGAGTCTTTGTAGATATTTAAGGAATGTCCTTGTGCCAATTGGAAGGCAGAGGGTAAGAGCTATTAGTTTGGCCTTTTGATTAGTGATATGAGCAGAGAGGGCTTGTGCCTTAACCACCTCAGTATCTGACACTATGACATAGTCAGCTTTTCAGGCTCCTTTGTATACAACAGAGCTTTCATCTGTGTACCAGGTATAGATGGGCTGGGGCTATGTGTCCTTCTGTATGTGTGAGGGGTAGGCCAAATGCTCCTCTAAGGTTTCAGTGAAAGAATGAGATGGGAAGTAGTTAGCATTAGGTTGAGGAAGAAGTGTAGAGATATTAAGAGATGGGCATGGTTTGAAACTAAGCATAGAGACTTCAACTAGTGCCACCTGGAGGGAAGTAACCTGAAAAAGCTGTAGAGTTTGTAAGCCTTTATACGTTAAAATGTAGGACAGGCTGTGAGAAGAAAAGACAGTAATAGGCGATCCAATGTAAGAATAAGGAACTCAGCAGCAGCTAAAGCAAATACACACAGTGCCCATCCCTGGGTGGTTATGTCCAATTTCTCTGATAGATGTGCTACAGATGCAGAGGGACTGAGCACCCCAAAGGCATATCCCTCTTTTATTGTTAGTGGGAGAAAGGGCAGGTAAGGCTTGGGAGATATAAAGCTGGGAATAGGAGAAGGGCATGTTGGACTCTATGAAAATACTTGGTAATCAGTTTGAGAAGGGATTCATGTAAGGGTCCTTGGGCTGCCTCACATAGAGGGTAGGTGTGAAGGGAAAAGGAAGGGATCCAGAAACATAAGAAACCAGCCACTCCTAGGAATGATAAAATCTCCTCTTTGGTGGAGGGAACTGTTAAAGACCAGATTAGGTGCTTTTTTCTAAGGTACTAGCTTTGTGGGTTAGGGTAATTGTTAGTCCCAAGTAGATGACCTGATGGGTGGACAACTGGACTTTAGAATGTGAGACTCACATTCGCTTCAGTTAGACAAGAAATATAGAAGTGCAGATGTGTTAGTTTGGCTAATTTGTAGGGATGGGCTACAGAAGAGAAGGTCATCTACACACTGTATAAGTTTAGAGTTAGGGAGAGATGGGGAGAGTAAATCAGTGGACAGAACCTGACCAAAAGGTGTGGGCTATCTTGGAACCCCTCAGGCAAGACAGTCCAGGTGAGTTAGGTAGAGAAGTGGGTGTCAGGGTCAGTCCAAGATGAAAGCAAAGGAGTTTTGTGACCAGACTTTGAGAGGGATAGAAAAGAATGTGTCTCTGAGATCTAGGAGTGAGAAATGGGAGGTCCCTGAGGGAGTAGTAGAAAGAACTGTATAGGGAATAGCTACAACAGGGTGCAGGGGGACCAGTATAGAATTGAGAGGCCAGAGATCTTGAACCAGATGGTAGATTTCATCAGGATTCTTAACTCCAAGTAAAGGGCTGTTACAAGAAGAAGAAATGGAGCAAAGAAGTTTGTTTTTGTTTTTGTTTTCTTAGGTCAGATATAATAGGCTTGAGTTTCCTGAGACTGTTGAGACCAAGTCAGTATTGGGGTTTGGAAATAAACTTGGTAGGGTCTTGTAGCCTAATGACCACAGGGGAATAATTCCTACTGATAGAGGGGTTTTGGACATCGCAGACTTGGAGATCTAGCTGAGAGGCTGACAAAGGAAATGGCATATTAGAACCGTTAGGTTGGGTAGCTAGGAGAAGCAAGAGAGTAGCTGTTGGTGATCTTGGGGTTAGGCAAACGGGCGGAGCAAGGAAGATAAAGGCTCCCACTTCAGCTAGAAAGTCTCTTCCTAATAAGGTTGGCATCACTACGAAAGAATGGCTTAGGAGAATGTGCTGGAAAGTGAAGTAAGTGGTAGAGTTTGGTGAAGCTGGCAATGCTGTTATGCAGCCCCAACAGTGATGGAAGAAGGAGAGGTGGGTCTCGAATATTCCATCAGGACTGTGTAAGTGAGTCTGGTGTCCAGAAGGAAGGAGATGGGTCACCCAGATAACAGCATAACTACCCATGGCTCCCTGTTAGAGATGGCAGTGGTTGGGCCAAGGGAACCCTGGTACCCTCAGTCATCCTTGACAAGCCTAGGATATCTGCTGGAGGGAAATATGGAAATGATGTCCCTGTGTCATGGGGGGCAGGCATCAACCCAATGTCCCTTTGATGTCACCATGGACATGGCCTCCATATCCTGCAAGGGTTAGAACAGACCTGGGCCAGTTTACCCTTTTGACCACATATGTAACAGGGACCCTGAGATGGTCCCTGAGATGCAGGAGGCAAGAGGGGATAGGTAATTGCCGGGGTAAGTTGATGCCCTTGGCCAGCATTTGGTATTTTTGTTTCCAGGCTTTTTCTTCTCCCCCATGGTACACTTTAAAGGCCAGCGCTAAGATTTCTGCCTGCAGAGCTAGAGGTCCTTTCTCCAAGCTTGTAAGTTTAGCCCTGATGTTGGTGTAACTCAGAAAAAAGAAATAGGTCATCAAAAGTTGTTTGCCCTCCGGATTTTCAGGGTCTAACACTGCTCACCCAGGACTGCCAGGATATATTTCAGGCAATAATGCTTAGAAATCTATAAATGCATAGAAAGTAGAGCTGGAAGAGAGAAAGGCCATCTGCTGGGATTGCAAGATACTGAATTCTAATGGAGGCAACATTACAAACTGGAGTTAGGGAACTGAGTCACCATAGAGAGAATGACTTTGGTTATAAAGAACTGGTAAACACAGGCTTAGTTTCTGTAACAGCATGAGTGTTAGATTTTTTTTTTCAAGTTCTTGCTCTTTTGTTTCCCTGAGATTTAATGCTCTAGTCAGGATGAATCTCACTATGTTAAGATTCAGAGAACAGAGGTAATTGCTAAAAAGAGGCTCATATTTATGCCAAGCTCCTTAGCTTGGGATGAAAGCAACAAAAAGACATCAATCATTTATCAATCAGGATTCAGCGAATGAGTACCAAGTATAGCAGGGCAAAACGGCATGTTTGTAAATATTCTGAAGAAGATGGTCTTTCAAGTTCATATTGACAAAATTCAAAGCTTCTATTTTTAGAAGAATCTCCAGATGGGACTCTAGCCCTCTGAGAAAATGTTTCAGTCCTAAAGCCAGAACAATGTTTCATAAATAAATTGATTTGATTCTACTTTTTAAATCAACACCTATAGGTAGTGAGGTTTTTCCTTTTATTAAAAAGATTTTATAATATTTAATAATGATGCACTTTATTTGATTTTTTGTGGGGAAGATATACTTTGCTAACATGTGTTAAGGAATATACCTTAATCTTTAATAGTATTCATAAATTACTATTTTATGGGTCTTGTGGTAAGCATATCACATACAGGATTTTGTTTAATATTATTAACTTTTAAATTACTTCTTTGAGAGTTTTCAGTTTTGTACATCATGATCATTTTCAACCTCAACTCTCCTCAGATCTACCCAACTTTCCCAGCAAACCCAACTTTGAATTCATAATAAGGCAGTATAATCCATAGAGCTTGGTTTACAGGAAGTTGTGACCTACCGATTTTGGCAACCAAACTCAGAGACTCTGAAGGAGCAGTCACAGCTCTTAATCTATGAACTTTCTCTCTAGTTTCAAGATGTTCTTTTAAATCAATGACAAAATATACAAAGCAATAGCTAGAAAATTATTTATAAATTTGACATGCCAATTCATTAATAGGATCAAAGACAAGTTTGCCTTATTATAAAAAAGAATACTTGTTTCAGATCAAAAAGCCATTTGTATTCAACCCACATAGCATAGAAACTTTAGAAAATTATAAGAGCATTAAAAGAATTTGCAATTATTTTGCATATTCCATTTCCCATTTCCATTTCCCTTTATACACAAATAAATGTGATGTTTTTACTTGTAATGTTTTATTATGTGTTTTCAGTTTTAAAAATATTTTTTGTGGGGCTGGAGAGATGACTCAGCAGTTGAGATCACTTGCTGCCTTTGCTGAAGATGCAAGTTCCATTCCCAGCCTCAAACAGAGCCTGTAACTACTCTTGTAACTCTAGCTCAAGAAGACATGACACTATGATCTGGCCACCTCAGATTAAAAAGTACACATGGTACACAGAGATGTAGCAAACATTCATATACATAGTATAGGTAATTTTTTTTCTTTTTTTCTTTTTTTAGTATTTTGAGATAAGGTTTCTCTCTGTGGTCTTGGCTGCCCTGGACTGGTTTTGTAGACCAAGGCTGGTCTTGAACTTACAGCAATCCACCTGTCTCTGCCTCCCAAGTGCTGGGATTAACGGAATGTGCCACCATACTCAGCTCAATAAATAATTATTTTAAAAACCATTTTTGACATGGTTTGAATAGCTATGTAATGACCCATTGTTGGTGTAGAAACAGCCTGCCCCCAGGTTGCTTAGAGACTTCTGATGTCATCATCTCCCACTAGCACCAGGGAGGCACAGGATAAAAAGGACACACTCACCACCCATTGCTCTCTTGCCACTGCCCTCCCCCCGTGTCCCCTCGGGAAACTCCTCTTTCCTTCTCTCCCCATCCTTCTATCTGTTGCGTGGTGCATATTTCATATTTCACCCATCATATACAGGTTTTTTGAGGTATAATCTTACAATGTTGTTCAAGATGGCCTTGAACTTGCAATGCTTTTGCCTCAGGATTTCAGTACTGGGATTTCAGGCATGCAGTAGTACTCAGCACATATATTTAATAATAATTACATTTATTCTGAATATTTTAAATATTCAGAGTTTTGCTCTTTTGAAGCACATAAGCAAATGCCTGTGAATTTACACACACACACACACACACACACACACACACACACACACACATACAAACAGAGAGACATAAAGAGACAGAGAGAGAGAGGGAGAGGAAGGAGAGAGGAGAGAAAAAGAAAAAGAGAGAGGGAGGGAGAGAGAGAGAAAAAAAAGAGAGATACATATATGCTAATAAGGAGAAACAGAAGACACATGCACATATTACATTGTTTTAAATATTTTTATTACATTTATAATATGTTGGTGTGAATGAATAAATCATGACATACGTCTGGAAGGCAAGAAACAATTTGTGGAAAATCTCTTCTCTCTTGACCATGCGGAACTCCATGTCTGGCACCCTTGGGATGAACTGAAGACATGATCACTACTAGCCATGGTAGAAGAGAAGGTTTACTGTAGGTATGAGGGACAGTATAGCCAGAGGGGCCTGAACTAGGATAAAATCTTGTAGCCTACACATTAAAAATAGACTGAATTGGGACATGACAGAAAGGGGGAGGGGCTCTGGTGGGAAGGGAGAATGACAAAAGAAGACACAGAACAAAGCAAAGGGACCAAGAGAGAGCTGATTGCCCAGAGAATGAGTAAAACCAAGAGTATCAAGAAAATACATGGTCACCACTACCAGACCCCCGAGCTACTCCTTTTCCGGTGGGACTACCGATAAGATCCGATTAAGGGCCAGCTGCCTGCCAGCAGCAGTTCCGGGAGCTTTTTCCTGACTAACCAGATCCTTCACGACTTTCCTGGAATTTCTCTCCTGCAATTAGCAGCTGTAAAGGTAGATACCTACCTGCTGGAGCATTCCAGAGTTAGGTATCCATAGCAACCCTTGTTTACACAAATACCCATGCCTCTGTGCCTATATAAACTCTGTAAAAATTCTCAATAAACGGGGTTTGATCAGGAAAAAAAAAAAAGAAACTACATGGTTAAAATGGCTGTTTTTTATAGGAATGGAAAGCTGGGGGAAGGGAGGCAGGGACACTAGGCTAAAGAGGGTTAGGACATGGGGTGGGTGCCAATTGTATTGAGTGATCCTCAAGGCTACAATCTGCTTTGGTATGCTAATGGGGATCTCAGTTTGCCATTTGTCCACATCTCTTTGGGACCAGACACTACAGTCATTTTGTTGATGATAATAGGTGACACAATCCCTTATATAGCTGCTTCTTAGCTAAAATTTGGGTGTCATTGTTGGAGGCCCAGGAACGTTGGTTAAAGGCTTGGAAAGGAGATAGAAGTTCAGGCTGGATGACATCTGTTTCACTCACTGTCCAGGGTCTGTAGGATCACTTGCTACAGTGAAATGCAAGTTGCTTTGAAGAAGTCTGGGATGCAAGTTCCAAATAACCACCTGGAGTAGATGTGTCACAGGCAGTTTGAAGTCTGCAGGTGACTGGAAATAGACTGTAACAAATATAAACAAGGGACCGAAGGTAAAGTTAAGAAATTTAGGGCAAGATCTTTATTCTGGGTATACACTTTGAACTTTCAGGCCAGTGCTCCTGCTAGTCAGAGAGAGGGGCAGATGCAGTCCAAAGGCAAGAAAAGAAAACCCATACATGGTTCTGATAGGACAGGGAAACTTAAACTCTTGGTTAACAGGAGTGTTTATCTGGAGTCCTTTAACCTGTGCCAGTGGAGCCAAGTCATGACTCCCTGAAGCTTACATGAATCGTTTAAGTTTACAGAAAGAGATACCTTTTAGATACACAAGCATAACTATTGTTTGCAATCTGTGCTTAAATCCAAATTGTAGAGAAGCACTTCGACTCATGCCTTTGAATCATAGCAAAAGCTTAGGTATGAAAAAAACATGGATACCGTCAGTCAGGAGGGCTGGATATATAGATTGGACGGAAACATTTGCGGCACATTTAGAAGTACTTTTAAGGCTATAGTTAAAAACAAAGGAAGTTTAAAAGTTTAAGTTTGGAACTATAATAGTGGTCAGTGCTTTAAAGGGGCCAGGTTAATAGCTTATCAAAACTTCCTTGATTAATGTTAAAACTCTATACTTTTAGAGTCTTAATATAGCAATAGCATAGAGAGGGAAAGAATCTGAAATGTGTCTCCTTTTAAACAAACCATTAATCACTTCCCCAGATCTTTACAACACACAATTACACACCTTAAAAACATTTTATTAGATCCTCACAATTTACTTAAGTGTTCACACCCTCAGAAATTACTCTCTTATATCTTCACAATTTATGTAAACTTCAAACCTTTTCTTTCCATCCTGTCAATTACCAGGAGAAACAAGTGGTTGATTGATGAGAGCAGCCAGTGCAAAACAAGTTCCTTTAAATAAAGGAATAGTAAAAAAAAAAAAATTACATTGACACCTGTTTTGTGAGTTTATCTCTTTCATTGTGAAGCATGTGAACAAGGAAAACTTCTTGTGTCTTCTTTCCTCAGTAGGAGACGTAGCAGCTTTAGAAAAGTGAGGACTGATTCTGCCGTATGAAAGAGTTGACCAGGCAGGTGCAACTTCTGCGTGTGGTTTTCTTACAGTTGCCAAACTGACAAAATCACAATTAAGCATCAACACCGTTAGAGATACGAGAAGAATAAATTAGAGCAGGAATCATAATACAATTAAGCTCGGAGACCAGCTATCTGGAAGGTCGCCCTAGGTTCCTGTGGTCTAGATGGCTTTGTTGTGGGGCAGAAGTCTTAAGTCTTCGGCTGTCGCACATTAAGTCTTCAGCTGTGGAACAAGTCATTGTTAGCTTTCAGCTGCCTGACCCAGAAGGGCTGAGAGATTTTCCTGTGTTGAAAGAACTTGGGAAAACTGACCTACCATGCTGAGGCAGAGTAGGGCAATCAAGCCAAAGCTTCCACAGTTTGGGCAGAGCCATGGCAGGAGGTGAGGCACGGGGTAGTTCTTTGCCTAGCGGTTAGCATCCGCACAATCCAGGTGGAGTCATTTATGTCCCATCATCTTCCTTAGAGACTCTAGGGTCACTGCTCAGAGCTGGTATTTTGTCTATCCCATGAAGTTTTTTTGTTCAATAAACAATTTAAATGCCATATTCATCAGATCTCTGAGGAGTTTGAGGGCCATCTACTAAGGACTGTTGATTAAAAAACAAAAACAAAAAAAAAAAACTTTACTTCTTTTTAGTTACTTGCTTTAGGCGTAATTCTTAAAACATATAGGAGGTTAAATAAAGCTTGTTCCTGTAAATGAATTACACTTGTATTTAGCATGAATATGAGCATAGTTCTAAACACATTAAAGAATTTGATTGTTAGCCGGGCACTGTGGGGCATGCTTGCAATCCCAGCACTCAGGTGGCTGAGACAGGCGGGTCTCTATGAGTTCGAGGCCAGTCTGGTCTACAAAGTGAGTGCAGAACAGCCAAGGCTACACAGAGGAAACCCTGTCTTGAAATATAAAAATAAAAAACAGACCCTTTTATTATTTATAAGGTGATTGACCATTACATTACATGTTTTAATCATCTTTAACAGTATATAAGTAGCTTTTATAAAATTAGATTTGTACAGTTTTTTAAAATTTTATTTTATTAATTTATTCTTATTAAATCTCAATGGTTATCCCATCCCTTGTATCCTCCCATTCCTCCCTCCCTCCCATTTTCCCCTTATTCCCCTCCTCTATGACTGTGACTGAGGGGGACTTCCTCCCCCTTTATATGCTCATAGGTTATCAAGTCTCTTCTTGGTACAGTTTTATCTTGTTAAGTTTAAGCCTTAAAATTTTTGAGTTGAAGATTGCATTGAAGATCGTTTAGCATCAAAATAAAATTTTAAACCACAAATGAAGTCCACAGAGATACTGAGAACTTTACAAGACCATACATACTATCAACAAAGTGATTTGGAACCTTATTTCTTTGATCTTTTATAATATCACAGTTTCTTGTATGACTCAGTTTACCCAAATAA
Source organism: Acomys percivali (assembly GCA_907169655.1). NCBI lineage: Eukaryota > Metazoa > Chordata > Mammalia > Rodentia > Muridae > Acomys > Acomys percivali. Next base: position 101,063,156 of record OU015746.1, on the reverse strand, counting down.
CTAAAGCTTAACAAAGTTAGTGAAGACAAAGAGACTACATGTATATGTTCAAGTTGGTTACTGTTAACTTGAATAGTCCTTAGGGATTTATAAACCTTATTTCTGAAACATATATTGTTCCTTATTTAAATTTCCTAGATCCTTGGGGATGAACACAGTCAGCAAAGACATAAGTGGTTAGCTATATTTCTCTAAGACAGCCTTTGTTAATCTGAGCAGACCTTTTTACCTTTAGGAATTGAAAAACCTTAATCATCAAACATATGTTGCATCTAATCTAAAATGTTCTCTAAGTATTGAACAGATAACAAAGACAAAAGTGGTTCGATAAACATCGCTTTGTCAGTTTCTCTTCCCTAGGTTTTCCATTTACAGGATTCCCTCAGATTGTGTTTCCTTTATTGTTTCTAATTTCATTTTTAGGGTTTGAGCAGTTTTATTAATTTCTTTCTCTCACTTGATTGTGTTTTCCTTTATTTCTTTAAGGGGTTTAGTCAATTTTTTTCATCTCTTTGGTTGTACTTTTCTATATTTCTTTGAGGGATTTATTTTCCTCCTTTAAGGCTTCTATCGTTTTCATAGCCTCAGATTTAAGATCATTTTCTTGAGCTGCCGGTATCTCTAGAGCATAGTGTGGTGGGATAGCTGGTTTTGAGTGCTGCTCTAAGGTCTCAGGTTTTCTTGCTTGTGTGCTTATGCTGATATCTAGCCATCAGGTTGTCTCTGGTGACAACAGACAGCGATGTCTTTGATGTCCAGGCAGTTTGGTAGCAGGCATAGAGGTCTCTAAACTGAATGTTGCTCTGCCCCACACAAGCCTCCTTGGGTGGGCAGATGGACTGTGTGGGTCAGAGCCTGAGTATCTCTCACATCTGCTGGCCATGTCCCAGGAAAGTCAGGCAGATCCAGAGTCAGCAGAGATATGGATCTAAGCTCAATGTTGCACAAATCCTAGACTGGCCTCTTCAGGATGGTAGACAATGGGGGTTGTGTCTTACCTACAGCTCACCTTTCTACTGACTGTGTCCCAGGTGGGAAATCAGGCAATTCAAGAGGGGAACCATCTATGGAACAAAGCAGTGCTGGCCTTAAGGATTCAGATTCGGCCTGAAAGTTGTTTGGTAGCCAAGCAGGCACTGTGGTCCTGGCACTCAGGTTTGGTGGGGCTTCCTCATCTTGGTCCCATGGCCTGTATGCTCCTATGTCCAGCTGGTCTCCACAGGGGACCAGTAGAACTAAGGATTTGAGTTGTGATGCTGACCATAGGTATCCAGGCTCTACCCTTGGGGAAGCTGGAGGATTCTGAGGTTTGGTTGGTGGCATGGTGCTTCCTTGGAACTGGAAACCCACTCTCTTTATAGGCAGAACATAGTAGACATAGCAAGACAAGTTCGGGACCTTGCTCAACTCCTGACTGACTCCTGAACCTGGAGACAGCTGTGGAGGGCCTGGAACTGTGCATTCCCAGCTCTTGGGATGTCTCCTCCCATCTAGGATACCTCTTCCAACCCCCAACATTTCCCCTTTTCTGATGTTATATTTTCTGATACTAATTATTGTCCCCCAAGATCCGGTTTTTGCCCAAAATGTATCCCAAAATGGTATTTGTAATCTTGCCTCCCTTTTGGCAAGTATAAAGCTGATACCTTGACAGTGCCAGAAGAATGTAGGCATGGCAAAGGTTCATGGGCTGGGAGAATGAAGGATTTGAGTAAGGGGAAGGGGGAGAGGATGAGGAGAAGACAGGCTGTGCCATGGGTTAGGTGGTGGAGAAACACACAGCTGGCATAAGTGGAGGATTTGGTGCACATGAAGAACATTAGCAAGTATTTGGGATTATGGATGGGAGGTAGCTTTGTAGAAATTACTATGTTGGCATGATGTTCTTGTGGACTATGTACAGTTTAGCCTTGTTCATTCAATTGCTGATTTCTCCACCCCACTCTCTGCGTCAATCCAGACATTGCATTGTGATGTTTATTCTAAGTATATCCAGTTTCAAGTTTGTGTAAACATGTCATCATTTGTTCTCTGTGTTGCCAATAAAAACAAACTACCCAATGCTGATCAATAACAGAGACTAGGGTGGGACATCCTGATTAAGTGAAGGGAGGAGAAAGAGAAAAGAGAAGAGGGTGGAACCATGAGGGGAGACCAGGGAACATCAAGAGGAATGAACTGGGCCTAGGAGGTGATTTAAAGTCAAGTATAATGTGAGAACTCTGAATGGGAAGAAAGTACACTAGCATGGAGGTTTACAATGGAGTAATTATTGAGTTGCATTGTGCTATAGGCTAATTTAACAGATCTTGGGCTCTCTATGTCTTTTTGGGGGGGGGACCATAAAGATGGTTAACAAATAACATGATATTACTAAAATAATAATTCAATATTAAATATTAAGTAGTCATTCAACATTATTAGAAGCATATGGCATAGGATTAGGGCAGATAGATATGGGAGGTAGTTTAGAGGACTAATATCTGCCCTGCCCCAGGTGAACCAAGGCTAGTTTAAAATATAACAGGTGTCTGTGTTTTAACTGATTGCTAGTGGGTTAGAAAACACTGCTGTAATAATAATAATTATAGGGCTATTAATAAACATTTATTAGGCCCTACTTCTAAATTAACCACTACAATTGTAAAATTCTACTTTTTTGCTAACTCATTTATTACTCATTTCTGAATGTGTGTGTAAGGGCATCCGTACAGGTGTGTATACACCAGGGCAATTTGTGGGACTTATTTTCGGCTTCTACCATATGGGTCTTGTGGATAAACCTCAGGCCATTAGGCTTGGAGGTGAACACCTTCACAGGTAGAAACACCTTGCTGTCAATCTAATGGTCACATTGTCATGGGATATATTTGAGCCTAGAATATAGCTTCAAAAGTACTGGCACTGAAACATAAGTACAAGAGTGCTGTGTGGAGCTAAGTGGTCCTTACAGCCATAGAGACATGGCCAGAGACAAAGGCATGCACTTAGTGAGAGCTTGTACTTAAAACTAAGACCCTCTTACATCTCACCTCAGCACAGTGGCTCATGTGTCAACCCATCGCACTGGAGGCTGAGGTAGGCAAAGGCCACCTTGGATTACATAGTGAGGTGAGCACCTATCTTAACAAACAAACACTCACAAGAAAGAAAGGGAGGAAGGAAGAAAAAAACTCTCAGTAGTTATACTCTGCCCCACACATATATGCACATCCACAAAAAATCCCAATAGCATATTAATATTATCAAACATCAGAACAAATAAATAACCTTATTTAAAATGGAAAAAAGAGATGAATATATATATATTTTGAACTCTGACATACAAATGTCCAATAGGTGTGAAAATATGTTCAACATCACCAAAATTACAGTGAGAACTTATCATTCATGCTGCTATTGTCCAAAAGGTAAATAAGTAAGTGTGGGTGAAAGTGCAGAACAAACATAACCCAGGCCACCACTGATGGGAACACAAACTGACAGAGCCAGTAAGGAATCCAACATGGAGGAGTCTCAACAACTTCATGCTGAAGCCATTGTATGGTTCAGTGATGCTTCGAGGTTCTTAGCTGAAAGAAATGGAATCCCTATATTTAGGTGTTTCAAGACTCCCTTCCTTGGAGAGAAATAAACATCATTTACCAATTCCATACAAGGTCTCAAGCCAAACCAAAATAAGATTCTACCCTTTCACCATGAGGAACTAATAAGGTTGTCAGGCACATTCACAGAGCATGAGTGAGGGGCTGCTAGCAGGAACATGGGTGACCTCACGGTGGCAGCATTGGCAAGTCTTTACCCACCATAGATAATGGCTACTCATAGCTGTGTAGGTGGGGCTCCTATCAACTAGATGCGACCAACATTGTAATACCTGCAAGTAGGACAGAATTGCACAAAAATGTCCAGGAGGATCTTCCTAGAAACTCAAGTGATGGTATACAACGAACATACTGACTCCCACATTCTAAGAGAGAATGAAAAAAGTCCACAGGACAAGTTGAATTGACTCTCAGAAGCAGGCATAGCTAATCTGATGAAAATGGTGGCACTTTTGGTCAGAGGACCACATTCTACAACATAAAAGCATATCTATACTCCCAAATGTATTATGATATTATTCACAGTAGCTGTGATACAAAAAGATGAATGGATAAAGAAAAACTAAATATGAGTTGTCATTTTTATTAGTTTTATTGTGGCATTTTACTGTGTACATAAGTTAAAATAAGGCACATCATACAGTTTAAATGTGCATCTTTATCAATTACATAGCAATAAATCTGGAAGGAAAACCCTATATGGGTTTGCAACAAATGGTATTTGCCAAAGCTAGTGGGAAGAATGAATTTTACAGTCCATAAATCAATAGTTATATTCCATGTTTTAATAACTTAATATTTCTGCTACTTCCTCAAATATGTGTCGTAACTAAATGCAGCCTCTGTTTTAGGCATGAATTGAAGACCACAGAAGGCCACATTGAGACCCCAGCCCCTTCCTTTTGCTTTCTTGTGCTGGCTGCTGGAGAGAACATTTTGGTTTATCATCAGCTTCCATTATGATGGGTTCCATGATATTTTTCCAAAAATAGTGGAGCAAATTGATCAAGAACTGAACCTTCCAAAGCTGAAAACAAAATATGATTTTCCTCTTTACGCATCTTTAACCATATCTGTTATTTTGTGGTAAATTAAATCTAAGTTTAGGTTAAATTCACATTTTAAAAACTTCAAAAGGGAAGAATTGCATGAGCCAGAGAGGTTGAGGACACCAAAAGAACCTGGCCCACAGACATTAATTAAAGAGGGCTCATAGGGGTTCACAGAGACTGAAAGGTCAATCATGGAGTCTGCATGGTCTCCTGCATATATATTATGATTGTTATCTTAATGTTTTGTTTGGACTCTTAACAGTGGAGTTGAGGTCTCTTGACTTTTCTCTCCGCTCTTGTGACTCTTTTCCTCCTACTAGGTCACCGTGTCCAGCTTTGACATGAGGGAATGTGCCTAGTCTTGTTGTAACTTGTTATGCAATGCATTCCTTGGGAAGCCTGTTCTTCTCTGAATGGAAACAGAGGAAGAGTGTATCCGAGGAAGAGTGAGGTGGGGAAGAGATTGGGAGAAGTGGAGAGAGGGAAGACTGAGGTGAGGCTGAATTTAAAACACAACAGGACAAAAAAGTTAGAAAGAGTATGATAATGGATAATATTTACATTGATCTTATTCTTTAGTAGTACATGTTTGCTTCACATCATCCTATAAGACTTTTACAAAGAGTTTGGTATTAATTTTGTTTGGGTGCTTATTTTTGTTGATTTTTAATTTGTTTGTTTGAGGAGAGAGATGTTGCCATGAGGCAAATATAGAAGTCATGGGAAAATTGGCAGGTATTGTTTTTCTTCTTCTTCCTTTGGGTCCTGGCAACCAAAGTCAGGTCATTGGGTGTAGCACCAGGGACCATTTCCTTCTCAGCCATTTTACCAGGCTACCATTTATCTCCATAATCATGAGCTTAGCAGGAATAAGTTTGTTCAATACTTGCATTACAAAATGGCATGCAGGGATTTGAAGATAATGGCTTCCATCATTGTGTACTTCCCTGAGGTGACCAGATTCTGCTTCCTGCATTGAAGGTGGTATACCACTGGCATAGACGACGCTGGAGAAGTTGTGACATCTGATGTGTTAGAGGCTCTCTTGACTGTAAGTAGAGTCCTGGATTCCAGTCACTGCTTTACCACAAGTGGTGGTCACATTGTGTAGGCTACTGTTCTCAATATTCTAACATGTAAGAAGAGTACTTAGGCTTGATCTCGAGTAATTTTTAGTAAGTGGTGGCTCTGAAAAACAAATATTGTAAACCCCCCCATCCCCAGAAACTAATGCAATTAACAAATCTGAAAATCTAGCTTAATCAATCATTATAATAGATGCAGAGTGAATAAGAATTCTTTCGTCAACATTTGCTTTCTCCAATTCAAAGAAACACTATCAGAGCTAAATTCCTTCTAAACCAAAAACATGGCCATATGGCAAATAGAGCCATATGCATTGAGAAAGGACATAGAAACTACAGTTCAAAATAAGCAAATTACGAGTGAGAAAAGCAAAGCACAGTGATTAAGAATGGTTGGATACTTTCAAGAAACAGAAATCACGACTAGAAAAAGAACCAATTGAGACAATGAAGTCAACTGTCTGGCCTGGACATACCATCTACTTATTTCCTCGTCTCTGAGGAGGAGAACAATCAACAGGAAGGCTCAGGAAGGGGAAGTGAGTAACAATCTTCCCTCTCATTGGAACAAAGACCTTGGAAACTGAACAGGATTTATATCTAACTTATTATTTGAGGACACAAAGAGAATACAAAATGTCACATAGTTCAATCATCCAAAGAAAGTCAGGATGGTGGTGCATACCTTTAATCCTAGCCCTAGGGGTACAGAACAGGAGGAGCTCAAGTTCAAGATCACTTTGAACTCTCTCCAGAAACAAAACAAAATAGTGCATGTGGTATTATAAAATAGGCCTTTTCCAAATATAGCTTTGTCAAATCCTAGAAGATTCTGTTTTATCTTCTTTATATTTTCTTGGTTGAAGAAATAGAAAAGGTTCACTATATCATTAGTGAATAATGTTCCACTCCAAAAAAACCACCTATTTAAAACTTTCCCACACTTTGCAATATATCTGTTTTAATTAGAATTACTATTGCTATGATGAAGCACGATGACCAAAAGAAAATTGGGCGAAATGGTTTTTTTACATTATACTTTCACATCTTAGTCCATTATTGAAAGAAGTCAGAGCAGAAACACAACCAGGGCAAAAACCTAGAGATAACAGCTGATGCAGAAGACATGGAAGGGTACTGTTTACCAACTTGCTCCCCAGAGCTTGCTCAATCTGCTTTCTTATAAAACACAAACTACGAGACTGGAATATAACCATATGTAATAGGCAGACACCTCCCCATCAATAACTAATTAAGAAAATGCTTGACAGTGTTATCTATAGCTTGATCTCATAGAAGAATTTTCTTAATGGAGGCTTCCTTCTCTCTGATGACTCTAGATTGTGTTGAGTTGACATGAAATTATCCAGCATATTATCTATGTCTGAAAACCACTGCAAAGCATCAGATTTACTTTTATAAAATTGTCTGGTCCATAACAGATCAATAGCATTCATAGCATATTGTATATGCTAATGATAAAGATTGGCTATATATGAAGTAGTTAATAGACACAGCAGAGATTAGCTAATTCAAAATATAGATATGATGATAATTATAGAAAAGAAAATATTAGCCAGGCACAATGACCCATGCCAGTATTCCCAACACTTGAAGAGTCAGAGGCAGGTGGATCTCTACAAGTTTGAGGCTAGCATAGTCTATAAAGAAAGTCCAGGTCAGCTAGGGCTACAAAGAGAAACCCTGTCTCAAAAAAACAAAGATCAAAACAAAACAAAGAACAGAAAAAAAAAAAGATGAAAAAGTGTGTAGTTCACATAGTAAGAGTGCATCAGAAGCAGGAATTTAATGAATCTAAATTTAGTAACATTGGTAGAACTTATCCTCATTAGACTGTCAGAATGTACCATCTATTTAGTATTCACATCACATTTTATTTTCATTTACATGTGAGGAAACTACAACTTAGTAATGGTTAACATTGACTACCAATTTGATAGGATCTAGAACCAACCAGGAGACGAATTGCTGGACTTGTATTTGAGCCATTGTTTAAATTGTTTAATTAATGTGGAAAGAATCTCCTTTAATATAGGAACTCTAAACCATGGGCTGGTATTCTAGATGGAATAAAAAAAGAGGAGAGCTAGCTGAGCACAAGAATTCATGAGTGTGCCTCCTGACTGGACACCTGCCTTCTCCTCCTGCCACCATGCCATCACAACTTTGGTGCCATAACCAACAGAATGAACCCAGACCCTGTAAGCTAGACTAAGCCTCTCTTTTCTTAAGTTGCTCTTGCTAGATATTTTGTCACAGAAATGAGACAATTAACTAATATTGACTCAATGATTCAGTATAACAAAGGTGAAGACAAATACACTTGTCTAACTGTTTTCTACAGTGTTGTTTCTGTTATTGGATAGTTAGGGTTAGAACAGTTGAAAGGAAGACTATAGTAAAGTATGGATTTATAGCAAAGTCAGAATTACAATCATTCCAGCCAAGAACACGCCAAGTTTATACTGTCCAAAATGGATTCAAGGTTAGACGTTGACAAGATAGTTCAAAATATCCAGCTCTGTATCTAAAAATTAGTTGCTATTTGAACAAAGACAAATAATTGCTGAAGGCTTTTCCAGCGTATATATGGAAAAGGAAGTGACTGTAGTGGTGCTGTTATCAAACTGACTATGTCACCAGTCTCCATGGAGACAGAGGGCATTAGTTGGTGAAGAACTTAATGAGGAATGTTCAAATGCTTCCTTAGTGAAAATGTTGCTGAGGGAAGGCAGCCCTGAATTAGAATTATTTTCTTTCTTCAGCCAATTTCATTGTAACTTTTTACATTCATTTTTAATAGCATCAAATTTTCTGTGGAAAATGAATCATAGAGGTTTGTGAATGTTTTAAGTTGCATCTCAGACTAAAGCTCTTTTGTATATTTTCAGATAACTTTGAGATGAACTTCACTTACAGTCTGGAAACAATACAAGGTGGTCCTGTAATCACTGCTGCCCCATGTGAAAAAATGCTTGTATTTACTTGGACCTTAAAATTTTTGCTTTCATGCAAGTTAGGGTTTTTATATCACCTTCATAAAGTTTGCAGGATAAATTTTAAGTATGAAGTATTTTTAAATTTTTTATTATTTTATTTATATTACATATAAATTGTTATCCCTTCACTTATATCCTCTCATTCCTCTTTCCCTCCCTCTTTTACCCTATTTCCCTTCCATAAATATGAAGTATTATAACATGTCAATTTTGCTATTTTGGGAAAGAGGCAGACACATTCTATAGTATTATTCCTGACTGAGTACATTTTCAAGCTCATGCTCATCTCTAGATTGTGTTTGTGAGAAAAATCAAATTTTCTTTATTGTCTTTTCAATTTGACTTCATAAATCATATATGCACTTGATAAGAGGAAAAACCAGAGCCTTAGGAAAATCCAATGTTGACAGCTACTTATAACTTGACAATTCATGAGAACAAATGCCTTCATTACACAAATAATTCAATTGTATTTCATTTACTTACACATCACTACTTCTGTAAGTTTGTTCCAGAAATAACGATGACCAATTTCTCTTACTATCTGCCAATAGCATAAATGTGAGCAATATGCATCCTATCAGCCATGCTTGCCACTATGGTAACACCAGTCTTATTTTATAATGACATATCCTAATCTTAGCCAAAGACCCTGGAGCCACAGAGGCGAGGCATAGAAGACCTTTTGAGCAAATCAGGCTGAGGTCCCTCTATGGTGATTATCTGGCTGGTTCAACTTGAGTAGTCACTGTTTGAATGAAAAGCTGGATGGCTTTTACATGTTCTTTGGCCCCAATAGTCTCATCACCATGAGAGTAAAAACAGCAAAAAAGGCTTTTGGCTTTTTGTCAGCTTCTGCAGCATGAAAGAGCTCTCTTTGGACTAAGAATCCTAAGTCTTGGGGTGAAGTCCTAAATTCTCATTTTTTCAGGTGGGCTCTTGTGCCTCATATAGTATTCAGAGAGCCATATGTCAAATAGGAGAGTAGATATCTCTAATTATTTGAAGATTCACTTATAAATAATTGAACATTACTTCTAGCTACAAATGATAAAAAATCAACATGGGTTATAAAGGAAGAAGGTTGGGCCATGTTTTGACAGCTGGGCTTAAGGCAGGAACTTGGATCTCTCAGAACTGCCTTTCCTGTGGAAGGGACTCCAATCTCACCGGGTAGGAATTATTCTACCAACCAATTGTGCAAATGAAATTAGACAGTAATCACACTTAACAGAACAATATGGGCTGGTACATAACTCTGTATACAGTTTTGAAGACAGAAGTGAATCAGCCATAGCCAGACACAAAGGTAGCAGAGTGAACTGTGCTCTCTGGCTGGTTTTGTTTTATTTTGTTTTGTTTTGTTTTGTTATCTATTTTACTCTGGGTCTACCTTGTCTTTCTGATTGCTGGTGATGTTGACCCACTGTTACCCTGACACTCCCATCAGCACTTGACTGTAATTTCACAGAGGCCTCTTTAATTCATAAGCAGCAACTTCTTGAAATGGGACTGTAACTATGTGTCCTCCCTTCAAAGCCCACACTCAGTGTGATGCAACCATAATCCCACCATATCTTTCTTTTGAATGTAAGTCACACAACTACATATGACCTCAAATCTATGGATATATCTTTGAGCATTTCTGGGTACTTGGAAAGTATAGGTTTATATTAAGCACTTTCCTTTAAAAAAAAGACACATAGTTATAAACACTTTTATACAAGAATCAATATATCTAAATTTAGAAAAATCAGCACATAATTACACCTTGTTATCTGAGTAGTCATCAGCCCTATGTGGACTCTTGTATGGGAACTATAATCAGTAAAATTGAGAATTTATTTTTTTTCTCGTGATAGTCAGATCTCTAGAGTTCAGGAACCCTCTGCTCCTGGACAACAAAGACACACAAAGTTTCTATAATTGTATACATTTGTACTCAAGAGTGGTTTCTGTCTAGCCTATCACAGCAAATCCTGGTATAAATTCCTGCTTAGTTACTTTTATTGCTGTAGCAGACACCGTGAAAAAGACAACTTATAGAAAGATGAATTTATTAAGGCTTGCAGTTTTTGAGTGTGAATTCATGATCATTATGTCAGAGAGAATGACAACAGACAGGGAGGCATGGTGCTGGCAAAGTAACAAGGAGCTATATCCTAATCTATCAGCACAAGGCAGGGAGAGTGACTGCTAACTAAGGATAGGGTGAACTTTTGAAATATTAAAGTCCACCCACACTGACACATATTCTCCAACAAGGACATACCTCAATTACTCCCAAGTTTCACCAATAGGGGACCAAACATTCAAATAAACAATCTCATTGGGGAAATTCTCATTCAATTCACCATAAGGGTTCATTTAGAGGCTAATTAGCACTTTATAAAAATTCAAAACTCCATCGTTGTATCATTATTTGAAGAACTAAGCCTATTTTATACCTTTCTTACTCCTGCCAATCTTCTTCCAGAACACAAACTCTTGCTAGGCAGAGCATCAGACTTATTGAGCAACACATTATTCCTTTTTCTAAAAAAGGTCATGGCTTTCCTTATAGCGTGAGTTCATGCAGGTTGAATAAACATATCCAGTTCACCTAAGGAGCCACATAAATATTTAAGCCCTGTGTTTTATAATCTGTAAACTTTATTATCAGCTTTAGTTCCAGAGCAGATAAAGTCTATATGTCATCAAGTCCCACCACTCCTGGCTGTTGTTTTAGGAACAATATACACCCAGCAGTTTGGATTAGCATCTCCCCAGAGTGCCCTTTTCCCTTCCAGGAGAAATATTGATCAAACCTAAAGCAAATCTTTTCTATTCTAACTTACATGCATAAAAGGAAAACCCAAGATTTACCAACAGCACAATAGACAGGACAGGGCACCAACCACGGTCTTCAGGGGATGCCTTGATGAGTTTCTCATCCTGCCAGAGCAGAAAAGACCCAAGTAGCCAGTGTAGACCTTACAGTGATAACACATGTTTTTGTTGTTTAATTTTGGTTTTTGTTTTTTTTTCATTTTAAGGATCAGACTAACAGCATCTCAAATTAAGAACCATGTAGAGGGATAGTAGTGGTTCTAGGATTCTGGAAAACATCCCTAGCGAAACTGAGAACATTCCAGATTCACCTTCACTCATGGAAGAGCTGGGATAGAGATATCAGCAATTTTGCCTGAAAATTCTCTGATATGGTTACTAGGTGGCTGTTTTAGGCAATGGGGTGGGGGTGGGGGTCTAACATGATTTATAGTAAACTATTGTATATCAAAGTGTAAAACCAGAATACGTTTGTTGTTTTAGCACTGAGTATAGCATTGTAAAACAACAACAACAAAACAAAAGCAAACAATCAAAGGAAAGAAGAGATAGATAATTCTGATGCCAACATGTGTGACCACAGCACTGCAACACATATTCAGGCTACCCAAAATGTCATGTTTTATGAATTTATTGTAACAAAACCATAAATCAAGGGAAATGTAACATACTTGCACAAACTTTAGGTAGGCAGGCTATACCAATGTGAGGAAATCATAGCTATAGGTCTCAGATACTATTTGATGACATTTCTTAGCCTTGAGAATTGTGCAAATTAGGGGTCTGTTTATTGATTTCAAAAGACATACACAAGAATATTAAGATAAACCCAGAGGTAGTTGTACGAGTTTGCACGCCCACCAGCATGGGAGGAGGGTTCACTTTGCTTTACAGCCTCATCAGTGGATTGTCACTTCAGTTTCTGATCTTAGTCATTCTGATGGGTATACGATAGAATGTTAGAGTTGCTGTGATTGGCATTTCCATGATGACTAAGGACAGTGAGCATTTTTTAAGTGCTTCTCAGCCATTCGAGATTACATTGTTGAGAATTATATAGCTCCGGGCCCCATTTTAATTGGTTTATTTGGTTTGTTAGTGCTTAATTTCTTGAGTTATTTACGTATTTTGGATATTGCCCTCTGTCATATATAGGATTGGTGAAGATATTTTCCCAGTCTGCAGGCTGCTGTTTTGTTCTGTTAAAATGTCCTTTGCCTTACAGAAGCTTTTCAGTTTCATGAGGTCTCATTTATTAATTCTTGAACTTAGTGCCTGAGGTGTTCTAGCTCTGTTCAGTGTTGTCTGCTGTACCAATGAGTTCAAGGTTGATTTCTACTTTCTCTTCCAATAGATTTAGTGTTTCTTTCTATGTTGAGGTCCTTGATCCAGCTGGACTTGAGTTTTGATCAGGGTGATAAATGTGGATCTATTTTCATTTTTCTACAGGTAAACATCCAGTTAGAACAGCATCACTTGTTGAAGATGCTGACTTTTTTTCCATCTTATGTTTTTGGCTTCTTTGCAAAAATTGGATGTCTGTAAGCATGTGGGTTTATTTCCGGGTCTTTGATTCAATTCCATTGATGAAACTATCTGTTTTATGCCAATATCATGTGGATTTTATTACCATCGCTCTGTATCTGGAGGTTTCGCAGAAATGTTTAAATAGTTCTATCTCAAGACCCAGCTATACCACTCCTGGGCATATACCCAAAAGATTCTCTGTAATACAACAGGGATATTTACTCAACTATGTTAAACAGTAGCTTTATTTGTAATAGCCAGAAACTAGAAACAAGCTAGATGTCCCTCAATGTAAAGAAAATGTGGTGCATTATACACTGCAATACTATACAGCTATTAAAAATGAAACATCATGCAACTTGCAGGCAAATGGATGGAATTATAAAAGATCATCCCGAGTAAGGGAACCTAGTGCCAGAAAGACTGGTATAGTATTTACTCATTTATAAAAGGATATTAACCATAAGTAGAGGAAACCATGCCACAATCCACAGACCCAAGGGAGCCAAGAAGGGCCCAGTAGAGAATGCTTGAATTTCACCCAGAAGACGAAATAAAATAGATATCTGAAATAGATGGAAGGGAGGAACTGGGTAGTAGAGAGAGTGGGGAGGGTAACAGGGATAGGGATCATGTGAGGAGAGAATGGGAGTGAGGGGGTGGGGGAAGGGAGACTGTGAGAGAGAAAGAATACCATTAAGTGTATTTCTGTGACAGGTGAGGCCCCTGGGCATCTATGGCGTTGACCCTAGATGACACTCCTAGCATCAGGGATTAAGGAGCATAAAGTTGCCACCTCCTGTAGCCAGTTGGGATTTACAGTGCAGGGAGGGTGATACCAACCCACCCATAAAACCTTCTACCCAAAATGTGTCTTGCCTACAAGAAGTACAAGGGTAAAAATGGAACAGAGATTGAAGGAAAGGCAAACCAATGACTGGCTTGACTTGAGACTAACCCCATGGGAGAGAGCCAAGCCCTGTCGCTGTTAATAATACTCTGTTATGATTGCAGACAGGAACCTAGTATAACTGTCTTCTGAGAGGCTCCATATAGCAGCTGATGGAAACAAATGCAGAGACTCACAGCCAAAGGTCAGGGAGTCTTGTGGATGAGTGGGAGGAAGGATTGATGAAGCCAGAGCATTCAAGGAAACCACAAGAAGACCTACAGAGTAAACTAACCTGGGCCCATCAGTCTTATAGAGACTGAACCACCAACCAAAGAGCATGCATGAAATGGATCTAGAACTCCCACATATATGTAACAGATGTGCAGCCTGGTCAACACGTGGGCTCCATAACAATGGGAATAGGGGCTGTCTCTGACTCTATTGCCTGCCTTTGGATCCAATTCTCCCTAGCTGGGCTGCCTTGTCAATCATCAGTGGAAGAGAATGTGTGTAGTCCTGCTGGGACTTGAGATGCCAGGGTGGTTTGGTACTCTTAGGGTCCTTCCCTTCTCTGAGAAGGAGAGGGGAGCACAGGAGGAGTTGGCATGAGGGTACGACTGGGAGGAGATGAAGGAGGTACTGGTATCAGCCTGTACAGTGATTAGATAAATAAATAAAGGGAAAAGAATATTGCTTTAAAAAAATACAGACCTGGACAACAAATCACTCTTTGTGGGGCTAAAATATCCTTATAAGGGTTGCCTCACAATCCACAATATTTCAATCCACAATCATTGTAATTTTAATAAGTCTTTGAGATTTGTAGAATGTCTGTGCTTGTTTCCCCTGAAATTTTTAATTAACAAGTATAGTAACTTTTGTAGATGATATTTCTTGTGTTGTGATCATTTGCTTCTCTCCCTGGTTTGAGGAGCTTTGATTTTCTGAGACATGTATAGGAACAAGAGAAAGTCCTCATAGAATATGTGTTGTTGACATGAGCATAGCTCTGTCAAGAACTGCAGTGCTTCAGACTTGAGGGGCTAGTAAAGCCATTCCTTGGGCCTTATGCAGATGCTAACAGTATATGCAAAAAGTAGCAACCACAGCCCCTTCATCCTAGATGTTTAAAATTTGGAACTGTGTTTCTACAGAGACCTTCTACTAAGAATTATTAAAACTGACTTCTTGTTCAGCTGTCTATAATAACATGTTGAGTTTCCAGGTTGTAGTGTGAGGCCCAGTCAACTTCAAATGTTCTGTAAAAGTGTCTGTGTTCCTGTCCTTTCTTCAACCCAGAGTCACTCTAGCTAAGGCAATACCTGAAGCATGCAGAGTGTAGTAGTCATGTGTATGTGTGGTGTGTGGTGTGTATGGTTGTATATGGGTGTGTTGTGCATTTTGCATGTGCGCGTGTGTGTATTCATGTGCTTGAGTGCATGTGTGCACTTGCATTTTCATTCAAATGCTTTCTTCAATTTCTTATTATTATATAAGGGAGCACCTCCCATTGGAACCCATGGATCACTGATTAAACTTACTCCAGGTATTCCTCTCCATCATCTGACCTCCAAAATAAGCTGACACGCACAGCCAGCATTTACGTGAGTGCTGAGACTTCAGACTCTGGTCCTCCTGAGCCATCTCCAGCCTGATTGCTTAACCCCTTCTTGTTGCCCTGTTCTCCCTTCTGTGCTAATGTCTTTATTATCTGTTTTTCGGGTAACTCTGGGTTACTTCTTTTTCAAGTTCTTTGAAGTGTAAAGTTGGATTATTTATCGGCGGTCTTCTTTCTTTCTTTCTTTCTTTCTTTCTTTCTTTTTTTTAAAAAATTGTTTATTTTTAACTTGTTATAGATAATTGATAATTCAGAGGGTTTTTCTTTTCTTTTTTTTCCCCCCCTTTTAAAAAACTTTTATTAATTTATTCGTATTACATCTCGATTGTTAGCCCTTCCCCTGTTTCCTCCCATTCTTCCCTCCCTCCCACTTCCACCCTTCTCCCCTCCCCTATGTCTGTGATTGAGGGAGACCTCCTCCCCCTATATATGCTCTTAGGACATCGAGTCTCTTCTTGGTAACTTGCTATCCCTCCTCTGAGTGCCGTCAGGCCTCCCCATCTAATCATTGTAAATTTTGTTCTTATTACTACTTTGCTGGATGCCATAAGTTTTGGTAAGTTTAAGCCTTTTTATTTTCTTAAAATTGTTTTCAGTTTTCTTGCATTCTTTCCTTGGCTGATATACAAGTGTGTTGCTCAATTTCCACATGTTTGGCAACTTGTCAGTTGGTCTTCTCTATTATAGTAACCTCCCAAAATGTGTTCAGACTTGTTTTGTGACCTAACATGTGATTTTATACAAGGAACATTTTAGATGTTCTTGAGGACAGTGTTTTTGCTAGGGCCAACGGGATTCCAAGTCTTCTGTCCTTAACTGTGTTTTGTTAATTGTTTAACTCACTATAAACTAGTTATTAAATTCTCCTACTGCTGTGTTCCAATTTCTTCCTTCAGTTTTTTACATTAGCTTCATATAATCAGGAACTAATATGTTATGCACATATTTCTCTGTTAATAACTTCAAAACTATTTTTATTTATAATAGGGTGTCAATCATGTGCCATGGTATAGGTGTGTAGACCAGAGGAATACCTGTGAAACTCAGTTCTCTCCTTCCATCATGTCGTATTTAAAACTTTTCTCCTTTAGGACTATTTGAAATAATTTGAGAATTGATGATTCTTTTCTTGTTGAAGTTCTTTGTTAAACTCTTCCTTGTGTCTGTCTTACTGAGCCTCCTATTTTCACTCATGCAACTCAATTAATCCCCTCCACTTAATTCTTTTCTTAAAACTGGTTATTATGATCTGAAGGGAGAAGTGGGGAAAACTGAGGGGCATATGATTGGGGACGTATGAGGTAGGGGAAGTCAGTACATAAGGAGAAAGAAGAGAAAGGGAAAATAAGACTATGGGTGTTTTAAACGGCCATAAGGAATCATATTATTTTTGTTAGTCACTTCAAATCACACGTAACCATATGAGTTTATATATCTAAACAAATATTGCTTAAGTGACTTTAAGTCATGAGGGCTGACAATGTTCCCACCAAGAAGCATAGACTATTTAACAAAGCCCATGTACCAGGCATGAGAAACCTGTGTTTGAGCTTGTGTTCTGGGAAGTACAAAAGAACCCCAGAACAATATAGGTTATTGTTGTTGTGCTCTGTCACCTCCCAGAGGGAGAAGGTAAGTCCCTATTGCTAAGGACACCATGTGCTTCAGACTCAAGAGTAGGAGGATCTGAGTGATTTCTCAGATGACAGCCTCCTCCCTGAGGACTATGTAAGTGGTCAAAGGAGGAAAGAAAATAACCGTCAGACTTTCTCATCTGTGAAGCCTATAACAAAGACCACCAGCATGACCAAATACCTTTAAGCATAAAATACTGGCACTCATACATTGGTAGTAAGTAGCAGCTCTCTAATTAGATATAAGGCCCTCTCACTAAAAAGTAAATCATGTCTTGTTACTAGAAAGATAATCAACTACCTGTGGCTTGTGAGATCATAGATCTTAGCGGTAAAAGTATTACAAGCATTTTAGTAAATCAGCATAATTCCTATGTGCATTCTAAATACTCTTCCTTATAGTCTCAGTAAGTGTAGTCCTAAAACCTTACTAAAGAAGCTTCTCTTAGCAATATATAGCCAAACCCATAATTTATCAAAATGGAGGGAATTTATCATGGATGACAATCCCTAATGAATATTTTTATGTGAGACCCTGATGTAAGACCAAAGTCGGGCATTTCTGGATAGCCTCTGAGCTTGATATAAAATGACAGACTCCCTTTCTCAGCTGGATTCCCTCTCCACCTTATCTGGGGAACCCCAGATCCTCTAAGGAGGGTCACATAGTCTTCAGGGAGAATACAAACCCAATCCTTTCCTAAAAGGAAACAAGTTCAACAAGCCCCTGGGGATTGCTGAAAACACCAACCCTATGCTAATAAGATGTCGTGATGTCTTGGATTTCAATCAATGACCTTTAATCAACCAACGACTTTTAATCTTACCTGGAGTTCTTCCCTCACCATTACAATAATTAGGTACTGTGCTCCTCTTCTTCCCATAGGACTGAAGTATCCATGTCACCCCTGACCCCAGTGAATAAAACACATTCATCCTCAAAACCACTCCCACTGACCAAAGTTTATAATTCCCTGTTTCAGGTGAAATAAATGGGGCAGAATCAGCTATTTTACCATGACCAGCTGACCCTCATCATCTATTCTGTAGAAGTATGGGGGTTCCCCTTCTCCCTGAAGAATTTATTCTTGGAACCCTGGGGTGTGGCTGCTGGTCAGTTAGCCACATGATGCTAGCCTCCATGAACATCAGCCATTCATACGCCTGTCAATACAGATCAAAACTGCCATCTTTTTAGCACCACTCTGTCCCCTGCAGTGCCTACCTGCAGGAGAAATAGCTCATATTTTGTCTGCCCAGACACAACAGGGCTCTGAGTGATCCCCCATTACTGGCTTTTCATGAAGCAGCCACCAACTCACCCAGGCTGGGGCCTTTGTTGCTGCCTTGCGCAGGTTTCAGAGCCCTGAGCTCCTTTGATCTTGCACTTTACCCTTTTCATCCTGGAGTGTGCACTTCCAGTGTTGTGTTAGATGGGGCCTGAGCTCCCCAGGAGAGTACCAGACAAAGCCCAGGCTCCAGCTGGATGTAGAATGACATTTCTACAATACAATTACTACACCTAAAGCACATGCGCATGCGCGCGCGCGCGCGCACACACACACACACACACACACACACACACACACACACACACACAC
>OU015746.1:101027052-101040761 GCA_907169655.1 Acomys percivali | reverse complement strand
TCTCTCTCTCTCTCTCTCTCTCTCTCTCTCTCTCTCTCTCTCTCTCTTTCCTTCCCTCCCTCCCTCCCTGCCTATATATGTTGGGGCAATGTGTTGTACTGATACAATTACTACTTTAGTAAGATCTGGGCATCCATCTTGGTTTTGAGAAGTGCTATCAGCAGCAGGTCAAATCACTGCTTAAACATGACTGTGCTGCATTCAAGTTACTTATGAATTCTCAATTGATTTTTTTTTTTACCCACACTATTACACTGCCCATAAGACAGCTTCTTGGCAAGACAGACTGATTTCTCCTGAGGAGCTTCAAGGAAACCCCAATAAGAGGACCAAGCAATACCTCCTACTCTTAAATTCCACAGTAAATATCTAATCCTGCAGAAAGTGCCATTTTTCTTTATAGCTTGGTCATTATATTCATTCGCTTGGAACAAAAATTGGCCAAAAGGGAAAAATGACAAAGAAACGTATTTTCTTTTTCTCTGTTGGAGTCATTTTTTAGCCAGTTCAGTCCCTGTGCTTTCTACATTATTCTGAATAGAAGCCAACCTTCAGCTCATCATTAAGGCTCAATAGCCAACAAGTCAACTATTCCTAAGAGCTGGTTAGGGGCTGGGAGAAAAAGCAAGAGCAAGGTCTTTTCAAAAAGCTCTTGCCACAGACTTCACACACTGCCCACATCTACCCCAGGGCGTCCTGTGGGAAGTCAGAATGATTTTTGATCCATTTATTTAATTTTGTACCATGAACCATATTTTAAAAAGGAGAAAATGAGATTTACCTCACACACCCAATTGTTACCCACAATCATTTTCAATTTTTTTGCATCTCCTGAAGCCTTATTCCTGCTCCCTGCAGCATAGGCTCTGAGTCACAGAGGCCAAGGGCACAGTTTAAGAAAAGCAAACAAACAAAAACAACAACAAGGAGAAGCAAATTGTCATCTCAGGTACCCTTGCAGAACCTAGGGAACCCCCTGCCTATAGGTCTACAGATACAGCCTCACCTTTCTGTCCCCAGAGAGCTTTAAGCTGCTCCCTATCAGAGTAGGTGAGCAGGGGAAGTCATTAGTGAAGCAGCAGGAATGTGCTGTAGGCAGTTGTTAGAGCAGACAACCACTGAGCTCTGAGTTTCTTATAAAGTGGCATGTCAGCTGTCCTCCCTATGACATACATAAGACCAATTTGCCTCTCTGTCTAACCAAAGGGTCATGTGTGGTTCTGAATACACTTAGTTTTTAGCAACTGTGAGGTTTGTGCTCAGACAAACGTTAAAAATAAATTAGTTGAGCGATAATGTAAAAAATAGGAGTCATGGGATGGAGAGATGGCTCAGTGTACTTGCTGGCAATCCAGACAACTAGCATTCAGTTCCCACCATGGGATCTAATGTCATTTTGTGGCTTAAGCAAGTACCTACAGCTAAGTGGCAAGCGCACACACTAAATGTATTTTTAAAAACATATCTTGGTTTCTTTAAGTAAGTTTGTTTTGTTCTTAGGTATTTGACAGAGAAAACTACCCAGACATGAGTTCAAACAAATAGAAGTCTTTGTTAGCCACCCACAGTCTACATTGGGTATTTAGGACCTAAGTGCAGTTCCAAATCTTTCTCGGGGTAAGGTTTTAAGCACAAAACATCTGGGCTTATCTTAGTTAGAATAGTAAACCAGAAGAAGAACTGCCGCCAAAACAAAACAAAAACAAAAACAAAAAACAAGGTTAGTACATTCAGGGACTTTGCCAGAAATATGAACCTTGATGGATTAGGTCTTTGTTCTCATTTTGATAGGTGTTGTTCTAATGTGCTGTTTTCTAAGACCTGAATGGTACTTTCATCATAGTGTCAGTTGTGCTAGGATATGGAGACCTACTAAGGCCTGGGAACCTGTTACACCGTGTGTGTGTGTGTGTGTGTGTGTGTGTGTGTGTGTGTGTGTGTATGTGTGTGTGTGTATGTGTGTGTATGTGTGTGTGAGTGCATGCGTGCACACATTTATTGTCAGGGTTTTTTAGAGTTATACAATGAATCTATCTATCATATATATGAATATGTTAAAATATAGTATGTATGTATATGTATGCATGTATAAAATCAAAACAGAAAAACTAGGCCTGAGAAGCTATCAAACAAGAAGCTTTGAACAGCTATGCAAAAGTCGATGGTGGAGATAAAGAATGAAAGGCACTGAGGTTTCTGATATGAAGAAGCCATCATTGTACCTAGCTTATTTGAATATCTAGATAACTGCCTACATAGCCTATTTTTCATGAGTCTGATAGGATATACAAGATTGAGTAGTCTATAAAGAAATGAGGCTTATTTCACTGTT
Organism: Acomys percivali; assembly: GCA_907169655.1. NCBI lineage: Eukaryota > Metazoa > Chordata > Mammalia > Rodentia > Muridae > Acomys > Acomys percivali. The sequence goes on along the minus strand of OU015746.1, from coordinate 101,038,429 downwards.
TTAAGGGCTAAAATTTAAAAAGCATTATTACAGCTTTCCTGACTGTCACATGACAGTTAGTTTTGCATGTCAAAATTAAGAGTTTGTATGCAGAGTCAGGAAGGCAGGGAACAGTGAGCACTTGTCTTGGTCTACTGTACAACTTGTTCTCACAAGAATTACCTTATTTAATTTCCAAGGACAACAGTTGTACATCCCCCAAATAAGCCCTGTGTCATAAAGGTCCCACTACCACTTAATGTTGCCATAATAGGTTTCAGGTTTTCAGCACACAAACCTTTGAGGATATAAACAACCTCCAAACCACTGGATCACACATCAGTTGTTATTAACTGTCCCTGAGGAGAGAATGACAAGAAAGAACTTCCATGTAGAGCCTGGCAGAACTGGGATACCAGGAGATACTGATTGACACATATGAGCTTGGGAGTTAGTTTGTTTTTGCAACCAGTAAATAGTAGAGACAATATACTTATCTGGTTTCAAAGTATTCCATGCATATGTTTGATTTACTCTGCCTAATTTTTTTTATTCTTGTTCCCTAACTTGGACAATGGACCTTTTCATGGTTTCAAGCTGCTATGGGCTCTTAAATATTTATTGCAGAGAATAATTGGCCAGGATACATTTTGTTTGTTTGTTTGTTTGCATAGTTTCTTTAACTTTGTAAGAAGGAAAAAAGCACCATTTTATGTGATTATTTCTCTGACTTTATAGGGCATTTTCCGTTTTTTTTTTTTTATTTTCTTTTCTGTTTTCTTTCTTCTACTTCTAACCACAGAATAGTGTAACCCAGGGAATATGAGGAATTCAGAGGAGAGTTCTTCTGAAAGGAGTAAGGTCACCTCTAGCACTGATGGAGAGCTGCCTTCTGAACTGTCAGTTGCAGTGTCCCACAAAATTTTGATGCAAGGACAGGTTTCAGTGGTGTGTGTGTGTGGTAAGTAATGTTGTTGAATTTATACTGTATATACTTCTAAAATGTTTACATTTTAATATACAAAACAGTTGAAAATTACCAGGAGAAAAGTAATCAAAGCTATTATATGCACAGGAGTATCACATGAAATAAAATGTATACTTCAAATTGCAGGGTGCTTTGGAGGCTTATCTCCCCTTTTAATAGGGACAAAGATGTTTAGTGTAGGTGTAGACTTTCAAAACCTACGTTAAACTGTTGAATTTGCTTTCTAATCTACAAACCAGAGGTAGGGGAGAAAGAAGGTTAATAGAAAAAAGGCGTTGAGGACCTGTTTAGAAGTAGTTCCTTGGGACAATTTCACTTTTTTTTTTTTTTTTTTTTTTTTTTTTTTTTTTGGTTGTCAGGACACTAGCAGTCCAATCCAAAAGCAAACACCAAACAGCCCCATGAATCAGTAGTGAGGACAAGATCCAGCAGAAACAGCAAGGCTCAGCTGAGTCAGCACGAGTCAGCAGAAAGGGCCAGAATCAGCTGCAATACTACAAGAAGTTCCCTAGCATACTTTACTCTATGAAATGATGACCAGCGAAGACCAGCGAAGACCAGCGAAGACTAACAAAGACCAGTGAAGGATTGCATAGCATAGCAATGCAAAAGTCTCATCTCACTCTCTGTGGGGTTCTATTTATATTCTTCCTAAACATCGTGTACCCTCTCATGTGTCTGTTGTTTTGAAAACCACCACATGGCCTCTCACAAGGCAGCTTCCAGAAAAAGATCACATGACACAACTGAGTTTTTAAAGAAATCAGAAACTTCCACTTCAGATTAGGATTTGAGGGGAGAATGACCATTCCCCAATCCATGGAGCTGTAGAAGCCTATGTATCCTCTTTATAAAGGTGAGTGGTGTAAACTGAACATTTTGGGGAAGGATAAACAAATAAATGAAAAGATAAATGGTCTCAAAGAAAACATGTGAATTTCATGTGACCACCATTCTCCTCTTTTTTCCTTGTTGGTAAGATTCACAATGCACATAGTGATAGAGAGCTTGCCTAGCATGGTTAGAGCCTTGGGTTTGATATTTCTAGGAGAATAAAGCCTTTACACAGACAAGAGAAGAGCAAGAAACACTTCCTCCTCCTGCCCAGGAACATTCATTTTAAACTAACTATCATACTAAGACAAAGAAATGTATAGGCATAGCATTTTCTCTCAGTAGGATGCTAAATCTATTGAGAAGCTTTGGTATTAGGCAAAGTTTAAAACAGTAGATTTTCTAGAGACCTTGTTGAGGCTTTCCACCTCTTCAGGTCCCCACCCTGGGAATAACATCCATAAGAATAAGCACTTAACTTTAGCAACCAAACTAAGAAATGATTTGGACAAAGTGAAGTTCTTGGTATACAGACAGTATCAATTTTTAGAGTGAAGCAAAAAATGGAAAGAAATGGATAGAACACTTATGACTCAGAATATAAGTCAGTAATACTAGCCACCTTTTCATGAAGAGGAAATACTTTTATTTAATTTTATTTGTTATTTACATCCCGTATTTCCTTATTACCTGACTACCACACATTTGAATTATTGCAGCATATTGTATATTGTCTCCTTGTCTCATTTATTACTTGTTGTTAATTCTCATCCTGCATTGCCTAAGGCTAACCTAGTCCCATTTTTATTTATATGAATAAGAACAACATAGCTCTCCAGTGGCTACCTAGGAGTTTTTATGTCTTATGTATGTAGCTAAAATTCCTTCGGAGTAGATCCCAAGGTACTGTTTTTTTTTATTTTTTTTAATTTATTCATATTACATCTCAACTGTTAGCCCATCCCTTGTATCCTCCCTCTCTTTCCTCCCTCCTGCTTCCCCCTCTACTCACTTCCCCTATGTCTGTGACTGAGAGGGACCTCCTCCCCCTGTATATGCTCTTAGGGTATCGAGTCTCTTCTTGGTGACTTATTATCTTTCCTCTGAGTGCCACCAGGCCTCCCCATCCAAGGGACATGGTCCTATATGGGGCACCAGAGTTTGTGTGAAAGTCAGATCTCCTTCTCCACTTAATGGTGGAGAATGTCCTGTCCATTGGCTAGACTGGGTAGGGGTTCGAAGTTTACTGCCTATATTTTCCTTGGCTGGTGCCATAGTTTGAGGAGGACCCCAGGGCCCAGACCTGCCTGTAGTTTTCCAGGACCCTCTGGATCCTTCTATTTCCTCATTCTCCCAGGCTTCTCACCCCTAAAGTCTCAATAGGATTTTCTCCCCTCTGACTCACTTTCCTGGTAGGTAAAGTTTTTCATGGGGGCGTACGCCTTGGACTAGTGTCTCCATATAAGTGAGTATATACCATTTGACTCTTTTTGCTTCTGGGTGAACTCACTCATTATGATAATTTCTAGTTCAATCCATTTGTCCACAAATTTAAGGTACTGTTAAGTCAGAAAAATATCCTACTATGAGATCTGCCCCTGTAACACAAGCTACAAAGGACCTTTTCAAAACTCTCTTGGGGCTCATGCTCGGTGCATCCATTCTTCTGTGAATGACATACAGGGAAGGTCTTTCTACTCTTCAATCCATGGAGTCTTCAATTTTCAAAGGGCACAGGCTTCCCTGTCTAGCAGTGAGTGATATCAGGGTCCATTTGTTCTCACTGAGTAGAAGTCTGTGTTTAGGTTTAATAGTTGCCTGTTTTATGTGCAAATTCTTCTTATTACCTTCTGAGGTCATTATATTGATATTTGGTTCTACTAATAGGAAAAAATAAGATTCAAAATCAGAAATCAAGAGATAATTTTGTCAGATGAAACAAAAGCCTTTCATAAAACAATCCAGTGTCCCTTCATGATAAAATCCTTGAGGAAGTGAAGCTGAAGTAATACATTTCAGGGTAATAGATAGAATTCATGACAATCTTATAGCTAACATTATGTTGAATAAGGGAAAACATAGAGTACTTTCACACACACACACACACACACACACACACACACACACACAGAGAGAGAGAGAGAGAGAGAGAGAGAGAGAGGACTCTACTTTTATATTTAGTGTTGAACTAGAAGGTCTAATTAAAACATTAAGACAACAGAAAGAAAGAAAAGATTCAAATAGGAAAAAATGATTCATCATATCTGTTTTTGAAGTTGGTATGATTCTGTATAAATGAGATTCTACTGACTCAATCATAAAATTCTTAGAAGTGATAGATTCAGTCAGCAAAGAGACAAGATACATACCTAGCATACAAAAATTATATGCATCAATAACATTGAAGCAATTTGCCCTTCTATGTATCAATAACAAATACCCAATGGAAGTAACCAGGAGAACAGTAATGTTCACAATTACTTCAAAAACCTCCTTGGAGTAAATCCAAACAAGAAAGTAAAAGACCACTACAGAGAAAACTTGAAAACACTCAAGAAAGATATTGAAGGTGGAAAAATCCTCCACGCTCATGGAATAGGAGAACCATTATTGTGAAAATGACAATCCTACTAAAAGCAATCTACAAAGTGACTACAATTGTCATAAAAATTTCTAGGAATATTCTTCAAATAAATAGACAAATCAAACTTACAATTCATCTACAATCACAGAAGATCATGGATAGACATAGAAACCCTGACATCATCATCATCATCATCATCATCATAATAATAATAATAGAGGTATTACCATATATGATTTCAACTTATGCTACAGAACCATGATGTTAAGAAAAGAAAAAAGAAACCATGTTACTGTCACAAAGTCACATAGATCAATGAAGGAGAATGGGACAACTATAGATATAACTTCCCTACAACTGTAGTAAATCTTGATCTTGAAAGAAATACACACTGAAGAAAAGACAAACATACTTGGATAACTGGATTTTCATATAGATGAGTGAATATAGATTCCTGTTTCTCACTCTGAACACACTCACACATACACACACACGTGCACACACACACCACACTACCCAAATTAAATATATATATAACCTCAACATAAGAACAGGATTTAGAGAATTAATTGAAGGAAACACTAGGGGAAATATTTCAAGAAATAAGTCTATGTAAGAAACTTTGAAACAGTCCCCTCGTTGCTGAGGAATTAAGACCAACATTGATAAGGTGGATGAGACCTCTCAAAATTAAAAAGCTTCTGTAGAACAAAGGAAATAGCTAATCAAACGAAGAGGCAGGCTACAGAACAGGAGAAAAATCTTTGACACCTATATATCCAGCAGAAGAATAATGTCTAGAATACTCAAAGGATTCAAATATTTTTAATCAAATTCAGGCCTGAAATCAATAAATTAGAAACAAAGAGAACAATAAAAAGAATCAATGAAATCCAAAGCTTGTTCATTGAGAAAATCAAGAAGATAAAACAAAATAAAACAAACAAAACAACCACAAAAACTTATGCAAGCTAATCAAAAGACCAAGAGACATTATCCAAATAAACAAAATAAAAAATGTAAAGAGAGAACAGACACTGAGTAAATCCAAAGAACCATTAGTTCTTACTTCAAAAGCCTGTATTCCACAAAATTACCTTTAAAAAAAGTCAACAGTGTTCCTTTATACAACTGGATTCAAAAGTAACTAAAATCAAAAGTCAGTATCCCTCCTTTAAACAAATGATTAAAAAGCTAATAAAGAAGTTAGGGAAACTACAACCTTCACATTAGCCATAGACAATATAAACTATCTTGGTGTAACTCTAACCAAACCAGTCAAAGACCTGTATGACAAGAACTTCAAATCTCTGAAGAAAGAAATTGAAGAAGATATCAGAAGATGGAAGATCTCCCATGCTCATGGAGTGGGAGGATTATCATAGTAAAAATGGGCATCTTACCAGATGAAATGTACAGATTCAATGCAATACCCATCAATATACCAACACAGTCTCTTACAGACTTTGAAAGAACAATTCTAAACTTCATATGAAAAAAAAAAACCCAAATAACTAAAAGAATCCTAAACAAAAATAGAACTTCTGCCAGTATCTCCATACCTTATTTAAATCTATGCATCACTGAAATAGTAATAAAAACTAAATGGTACCAGCATAGAAATAGACTGGTTGACCAATGGAATTGAATCAAAGACTCAATAATAAATCCACATACCTACGGATCCTGGATTTTAGATAAAGGAGCCAAAAACATACAATAGAAAAAAGAAATCATATTCAACAAATGGTTCTGGTCTAATTGGAGGTCTACATGTAGAAAAATATAAATAGACTCATATTTTCTCACCCTGAACAAACTCAAGTCCAAGTGGATCAAAGACCTCCACATAAAACCAGATACACTAAATCTAATAGAAGAAAAAGTAGGGAGGAGCCTTGAACTCACTGGCATGGGAGATAACTTCCTGAACAGAACACCAACAGCTCAGGCTCAAAAAACAACACTTAATAAATGAGATCTCATGAAAATGAAATTCTTCAATAAGGCAAAGTGCATTTTCAATAGAATAAAACAGAAGTCTACAGTTTGGGAAAAGGTCTTCACAATCCTATATCTGACAAAGGGCTAATATCCACAATATATAAAGAACTCAAAACATTAAATACCAACAGACAAAAACCCTAATTTAAAAGGTGGAGTACAGGGCTAAACAGAGAATTCTCAACAGAAGAATCTCAAATGGTCAAGAAGCACTTAAAGAAATGCTCAAGGTCCTTAGTCATCAGAGAAATGCAAATAAAAATTACTCTGAGATGCCATCTCACACCTGCCAGAATTTTCTAAGATCACAACCTCAAGTGATAGCACATGCTAGTGAGGACATGGAGTAAAGGAAACACTTTCACACTGCTGGCGGGAAAGCAAACTTCTTTACAACCACTTTGGAAACCAGTCTGGCACTTTCAAGAGAAAACTGGAAATAGTGCTACTGTAAAACCCAGCTATACCACTCCTGAGCACATAATCAAAAGATGTTCCAGCATACAACAAGGACATTTGCTCAAAAATATTCATAGCAGTTTTTTTTTCAAAGTGAGGCTCTGGAAACAACTTACATGTCCCTCATCTGAAGAATGGATAAGGAAACTGTGGTACATTTACATATAGAATACTACTCAGCTATTAAAAATAAAGAAATCATGAAATTTGAAGGCAAATGGATGGAACTGAAAAAGATCATCCTGAGTGAAGTAACCCAAACCCACTAAGACACACATGGTGTGGCCTCACATATATAAGTGAATTTTAGTACCATTGTACAGGATAAACATATGACAATGCACAGACCCAAGGAAGATCAGTAGCAAGGAGGACACAAGGGAAGATGCTCAAATTTCACTCGTAGGGGAAATAGAATAGACAGTGGTAGCGTTTGAAGAGAGGGAACAAGGTAGGAGAGTGAGCACTGAGAGAAATGAGGTCAGAGATCAGACCTAAGGAAAGAGGAAGGAGACAGACAAAAGACCTCCTGAAAAAATAGAAACTCTGGGTGAGGTCATCTTTGTGACAGCCTGGAGAACTAAGTTAGGATAGGCTTCTGGGAGGATATGAAGGGGACTCTAGATGAGAATTTTAGTAGCTGGGGTCATAATGTTTGAAGAAGACATGCTCTGACTAGATAAAACTCCTAGTGGAGGGAGGGGAACATCAACTCATCCACAAAAAATGTTGATCCCAAATTTCACCCTGTCTACAAGACATACAGGGATAAAGATAGAGCAAATAGAGCAGAGAACGAGAGAATGTCCAACCAATTCCGAGTACAACTCAAGACCTACTCCACGGAAGAGAGCCAACTCCTGACACTATTAAAGATACTCTGCTATACTTGCAGATGGAAGCCTAGCTGAGTTGTCTTCTGAGAGATTCTGCCCAGCAGTGGTTCAAATCAGATGTTGATCCTCACAGCCAAAATTGGGTGAAGACTAGGTAGTCTTGCGGACAGGAGCTTCACAGGAAGATGAGCAGTGCTAACTACCTAAGGCTCAGAATGGCTTGTGGAGACTGAAGCATGAACCAAGGACCATTTATGAACTAGATCTAGACCCCTACACAGATGCAGCCAATGGGAAGCTCAGGCTTCATATGGATCCTGTAGTAAGGGGAGCAGATTCTTTCTCTGACATGGACTCTATTACCTGCTTTTTGTTCTCTTGCCCCTGATGGGACTGCCTTGTCAGGCCACAGGGGAAATGGATTCACTCAATCATGATGGGACTAGATGAGCTGGGGTGGGGTATAGGTAGGTAGGGATCCCCTTTTTTCAGGAATAGGGAAGGGTGGAAGAGAGAGTGAGGGTGCGGCTGAGAGGAGAGGAAGGCTGTATCAGGATGTAAAGTGAATAAATAAATAAGACTTAAAAATGAAACTATTGCAGAAAAATAAATAGGACTAGAAAATACAATATGAGGTGAGATGTACATTCACTGTGGTGTGACTGTAGAAGCCATGAACTCATCAATGGGCCCATGAGATAGCAAAGGAGACTTTCAGCTAAAAGACTGGTGAGGCTAGTAAAATATATGTGATATGAGGGAGAAAATTTCACATGGAAAAAAGGAGAGCAGTGATAAGAGTCTTGAAGATGAAGGAGAGGATATGTGTGTGTGTGGCGGGGGGATACCAAACAACACTCAGTATGTAAAACTAGCTGGTTTGTAAATAAATCAAACAATAAAATAAAGACAAATCTCTTTTGTGATAAAATATTTAATTTGGATAGGCTGCATAAAACTAACAATTTACTTTTGTTATTCGATTTCCAAGATAGTTATTCTATTTCAAGAGTGCCTCATGATTCAGTGATGGGATATAGATAAGTTTCTTAAGGGAAAGAGCAATTTCACAACATCAAATTAGACTATCAAGACATTCATTTTCTATTGTGGGTTTAAAAATGTCAAGGGCAACACACACATTCATGGAATTGGATGCTTTTGAGGTTATGTATGTGAGCCTCACACATTGCTTATTTAAATAACACAGAATATAAGAAAGTCAGACAGCCAATGAAAGCCCACATGCAAATTAGCTATTGTCTCATATCTGATTTTTGTGCATCTGTTACATGATGGTACATCATATGCTAAAGCATATGGCTGCTGCTGAAGCCAAAGACACATAACATATGCTCAAAAGTAAAATATTTGTAAGTCTTGCTGCTTATTGAAAATTAATGAGAACAGCTGTGTGTATTTAGACTATTTTTAGTTTCTTACATAGATTAGCAGGGTTAATTGTGAAAGCTGCTTTTGTGAAGCAGTCAAATCTGGTTTTGTCAAGTTGTGACTCTCTTTCTATATATTAATTCTAAAACATTTATACATGCTAACACACACGCACACACACACACACACACACACACACTACATTACTGGGATAATCAGAGAACTTATTACTAAATCCTGTAGCTCAGAGTCCCTACCAAACACAGTTTAGGAAATTATTCATTAAAATTTCACTTCTGAAGTGTGTGTGGTGTTGTAGCCCATTGACAGAGTTCTTGCTGCACAGGTACAGGGGACCTGAGTTTGGATCTGGAGAAACCAAATAAAAGCTGCTGCAACAGCATCATCATGTAGCCCTATCCCAGGGAAGCAGAGGTAGAAGCATCCTGGGGACTCACAAAGAACTTGTTTCAGTCAGAGACCATGTCTCAAAGGATAAGATTGAGACGTGATTGAGAAATACATCTCTATAACAGTTTCTGATTTCTACATGTAACTGTATTGGGAAGTACACCTGTACATACACATGCATGCACACATATGTACATATATATCCAACACACTCTCTCTCTCTCTCTCTCTCTCTCTCTCTCTCTCTCTCTCTCTCTCTCTCTCTCACACACACACACACACACACACACACACACACAAACACACAAGGAGAAATTGATCTAAAATACTGATATTTCTACTGGGGGTGGTCATGTGTGTAAAATTAAAACAGAAGTATTAAAATACTTTAAGAAGATATTCACCAGACTTAAAAAAAAAACTTTCCTTACTTATACAGCTCTATGTAACTCTAAAGTGATCTCATGAGAAATATTTTCAATCTCATTGTTGGAGAAATGAGCTTAAGTGCTGGTACTCACTCTCCCAGCTGGTTTTGACAAAGTCAGGCCTTGAACCATTAGCTGGTGCCTCCATCTCCAGTCCAGTTTGCATTGTACTTTATGTGGCTTCATGAAAGATTGATGTATTAAAAGACAACGAATTTTTGGAGTCTAGTTTAATATTGGAAAAGTTGAGGAGCCAGAAGAATTGTGACCAGTACTACTACTATGAAGCCTGCTATTTGTGAAACTTCAGAAAATTCATGAGGTAAGGTCATTTGGCTATATCATTAACATCCGCCTCTAATTCTTGCCAAGTGAGAATTATAAGGAACTTTATGATTCTTCTTTTTCTAAATGTGTTATTTTCTTTGGAAGGAACACGAGGGTTGAATCTAAATCTATAATGTATTGTGACTCTCCCTAAAGCCTTACTATAGTCATGTTACTGGCTCCATGATATCTAATACAGACATCTATTACATGTATGCTGCATGTATCAGTCACTTTTTAAACTCAAAACTATTATGAAATATCAACAGACACAACGTAAGAGAGGGAAAATATGCATTAGCTCAGATATAGTGATTCAACCCAGGGAAATGTGAGGCAGAGATGAGCTGCTCATACATAGCACATAGGAGGCAAAGAAAGAGAATGAAAATCCTGTTGATTTTTCATTATCACTTTTCTTCCAGCTCAACATCGGCTCACAGGATGGTGCTGCCAACATTCATGGTCGGTTGACTTGCCTTATTTAATCCTCACTGGTAATGTCCTCATGTACATGTGCAGAGGTTTACCTTACTAATTTTCTAATCATTTTCTATACAACCAAATTGACAATCAAGGTTAATGACTTTCTTAGTTTGAGTTTCTATTGCTGTGATAAAATACCATTGCCAGAAGCAACTTGGAGAAGAAAGGGCTTATTTTGTAAGATCAACTTTTATTCTCCTGGCTCAATTGTTGCCTGGGAGGATTACTACCTACTTTTGCTGACCTAGGCCTAGTTCTGGAAGATTTTAGTCTCATCATAATCTAACCTAGGCCTAGAATATTGTAGGCTCTGAGAATTACTGCTTAATAAGCTCAACCTTACCTGTTCTTTCTGAGCTCTGGACTGGCTCGTTCAACTCAGCTGTTCTGGCTCGAAGTCAGAACTTCCCTTTGCTCTCCTTGTGAGAGTTTGGTGTATTCTATTCTGTCAAATCTTCTATGACTCATCATCTTTTCTGCCACTCAATTAGACATCATTTTCAAACATGGGTGCTTCCTTTTACAAACTAAATTTACCTTTGCTTGGGATTAAAGGCATGTACCACCACACCTCCATCTAAGCCTTTCTTTTCTTTCTTTCTTTCTTTCTTTCTTTCTTTCTTTCTTTCTTTCTTTCTTTCTTTCTTTC
>OU015746.1:100984582-101027042 GCA_907169655.1 Acomys percivali | reverse complement strand
TTTCTTTCTTTCTTTCCTTTTTGTTATAATTTATTCAGATACATCCCAATTGTTATCCCCTCAATATTGTCCCTGTGCCTCCCGCCTCCCTCTTCTGCTCTATTCCCTTCCACTAGACCTCTGACAGAAGGGGGCCTCCTCCCCCACCATATGACCTCAGCCTATCAGGTCTCATCCAGATAGCAAGCCTCTCCTTCCTCTGTGGTCAGCCAGGCCTCCCCACCAAGGGGAAATGAACAAATTGAGGCACCAGAGTTCATGTCAGAGGCAGTCTTCACTCTCCCCACAACTGTCGAGAATGAGATGTCCATTGCCTAGAACTGAACAGCGGGTCTACACTTACTGCATGCATTGTCCTTGGCTGGCACTACAGTTTGTTCAGCATCCTGCCTTGTCTAGATTAGCCAGCCTTGATAGTCTCCTTGTGAGATTCCTGACCCTCTAGATCCTTTCATCTCCCCAATCTTTTATCCCACTCTCACCTGGAGTCTAGCAGTGAGTCCCAGCATCTGTCCTGATCCCCCTGCTCTATACCAGGCTGGCCTTGAACTCAGATATGTTTGCCTCTGACTCCTGAATTAAAGGCATGCTTGTGTTCCAGCCAGATCAAACAGACCTGAAAGATTTTTGGATGTGCTGTCTTGCCAGGTGGATCACGTAGACCTAAAAGGTCTTTGGGCATGATCTCTTGTCAGAATGGCCATGTTCTGAATTAACATTCTTTTACATTATTTGACATATATATCCACATCACAGTCTATTATCATATGAAGTCATGGCAGGAACCTTGAGGCAGGAACTGAACAGAGACAACAGAGTTATGTTGCTTACTGGCTTGTTCCTACTGGCTTGTTCATCCTACGTTCTACGGCCCTGAAGGACCATCCGCACAGTGTTGGCATTGCCCTCAATAACCCAAGCTTTCCTACATCAATTACTAATCAAGACACTGCATCCACAGACATAGTACAGGCCAGTATTATAGAAGCGTTTTCTCAGTTAAGGTTTCTGTTAAATATGTCTAGGTTTGTCTCAGACAGACAAAGGCTAAGCAGCATGCCACCACTTTTTCTTGTTTAATATCTCTGCAAGAATACATCTGAATCTTCTCTGTCTTGGGACCTTAGCCTCTTCTTTCTCAAGTCTTCCCATGATATTTACTTTCTGAGAACCACATGCAAATAACATCATGTCATTTTCCAAACTTCAATTGTTCTCAAGAGTTTTCTAAGATTAGAACATTTCTAATTATATGATCATGACTAAAATTCTTTATTTCCATTTGTAGTTGCTTGTGGTACAAGAATGATTGATGTATACTTTGTATATTTTGGTCCTAACTTTCTTTTATTTTTGCATCATCAGACGCCATACATATTAATACCTAAAATGTAGACTTCTCAGCTTCCAAAGCTATGAAAACTAAAAATTTGCTGTTCTGAAGCTACCTGGGGCCTGCTATAGTGTTACATTATCTAGCTCCAGTTTCAGGGAAGGATTGCATAGCACTGTGTAATGTAGCCAGGGGTTTCTAATAGTCAGATAGCTCTAGACTCTCTTAAGAAGGTAAATACATCCTAACAAAGCCCAATTAATGGGAATTGTGGTTTGGCAGCTCCCACCAGACTTCTGAAGACAAGTGGCCCATGGCACTCCAATCTGGTGGAAGCTTGATATTTTTGCATCACACCTTCACACAGTGAAAGATGCAGAGAATGTTCAAAGCACTCTATTTTGCCAGGAAGACCAGAACAGTCATCGGGGATAACACCTTTGTTAATGTAGAAATTTTAGGCAACTCTGTCTAAAAGTGAGCCTTATTGTTGCTAGAATGTGTAAAATTTATAGATATCAAAGAATATTTCATTTTCTGATAAAAATCTAATGCTGAATTGCATATGTTTCTTTCTATCTTTGAAAATAACTACCTCATACAATATATTCTGGTTATGATTTCCAATTTGCCACACTACTAAGACCCTTCTACCTCCTCTAACACCTGAATTCTTACATTTTGTCTCTCTTTTCAATGCAAGCAAGTATCTAACAAATACTAATAAAGCAAATAAGATAAAACAAAAAACAGATAAAATAAAATATGACAACCAAACAACAATAAAAAAAAGTCAAAGAAAGAGCACAAGAAACACCGATGCAAAGACCCACAATTTTCCACACACAAAAATGGAAGCCACAATATATACAAAATTAACTATGAGGAAAAAGAATAAAATATAATAAAAATAAACATAAATTGATTAATTAATTAAATGCTTTGACCAAACATTATGAGAACAAGAACGTCCAAAGTTCCTATTGAGTTCTTTTTATGTTGGCCATCAACTGCTGGGCATGGAGCCTGCCCTTGAGAATAGTTTGTAGCACCAGTGAGACTCCCTTGGAGAAAACCAAATTTTTCATTTGCAAGGGGTTATCAATTGTAAATAGCTTCTGGGTTAGGGATGGGGGTTTGTGTCAATTTTTTATCTCTGCAATGAAACACAATTTAGTGCAAATTTGTACAGGCCCGGTGCATGAGGATATCAGCTGTGTGAGTTCATACATTCTATGCCTAGAATGTCTTGTTTCTTGGTGTCTTCCCTCTACTGTGATGTGGTATAGCTGGTTCTTGAGGTAGAACTATTCTCAGCTTCCTGAAGAACTGACATAGTGATTTCATAGTGGCTATAAAGTTTGCATTCTCACCAGCAATGAATGAATGTTCCCATTACATTCTTGCCATCATGAGCTGTCATTTGTTTTGCTGATTGACAATTCTGACTGGTATAAGATGAAATTTCAAAGTAGTTTGATTTTATTACTGTAAGAAAATGCCTAAAATATTCAATTCTTTTTTTGTTTGTTTTCATTTTGATTTTTCAATATAGGGCATTTCTGTGTAGCCTTGGCTATGTGGACTCACTTTGTAGACCAGGCTGGCCTTGAACTCACAGAGATCTGCCTGACACTGCCTCCAAAGTTCTGGGCTTACAGTCCTATGCCACTGTGCCTGGTTTAAAATATTCAATCTATTAACATGAAAGGTTTGTTTCGGTTTAAAGTTTTGGAAGTTTTAGTCCATGGTAAATTGGCCCGTTGTCTTTGGTTTTGAATGTAAATGAGAAGAAAAAAAGGATACCACAGATCTGAGATTATGTGGCTAATAACTAAAACTAAAACCTCCAGTTAATCTACAGTTTTTTAGAGTATCTACCACATGCCAGCGTCACTAAGCTGGAAATCAAGCCTGCAACATGTAGGACTCTGTGAACATTCCAGGCCCAAAGTATACAAATCATACCCAGCAGTATTTTTTATAAGAATGTTTTTCAACTTATAAATGAAAACACATTTTAAATAGCTACAGAGCAGTAGGAGGTAATATTAAATGGTGGAAGGGGAATTTAACTAATGCAAGAGGTACAAAAATAGCTGGATGAAGACCAGAAACACTGGAATTTCTTTACTCAGAGAATAGCACTCTGTACCAGAAAAATGGACAGGTTTTCAGGAGATAGTAGTGAAAAGAACTAATCAGTAGTGTCTAATGATTTGGGCTTCTGGGCATAGAAAAATTAATTATATAAATAAAAAATTTTTATTTATTAATATGCTTATATGTATATATTCATATACATATTCACACACACACACACACACACACATTAAGGCTACCAAGAAGAGACTTGATACCCTATGAGCATATACAGGGGGAGGAGGTCCCCCCAGTCACAGTCATAGGGGAGGGGAGTAAGGGGAAAATGGGAGGGAGGGAGGAATGGGATGATACAAGGGAGGGGATAACCATTGAAATGTAATATGAATAAATTAAATAAAATTTAAAAAAAGACAAAAAAAAAAAAAGAGTTCGAATGATAATGTAGACCAGGGAATAAAATGATGAGAATGAGTTCTTTATTTCCTTCCTTCCTCCCTCCCTCCCTTCCTTCCTTCTTTCCTCTTTCCTTCTTTCTTTCCTTCCTTCCTCCTTCCTTCCTTCCTTCCTTCCTTCCTTCCTCCCTCCCTTCCTTCCTTCTTTCCTCTTTCCCTCTTTCTTTCCTTCCTCCTTCCTTCCTTCCTTCCTCTTTTTTCTTATTTCATTTCTTAGATATATTTCTTTTTATTGAAAATATATCCTTTCAAACAATATATGTCAACCATAATTTCTCCTTTCTACTCATCCTAGCTCTCCCATACCCCCACTTTCTTTCAGATTCACCCCCTGTCTGTTACCTCTTCAGAAAAGACCAGATCACCAACATACA
Organism: Acomys percivali; assembly: GCA_907169655.1. Lineage (NCBI taxonomy): Eukaryota > Metazoa > Chordata > Mammalia > Rodentia > Muridae > Acomys > Acomys percivali. The sequence continues at coordinate 101,022,777 of OU015746.1, read as the reverse complement.
ACATATAGATAGGACAAAACAAAATAAACTAAGAAAGGTTAAAAAATCCTTACAGCAATATGGAAAAAGTAACCCAGTGAAAGATAAAGAATCTCAAGAGCAGGTAAGAGTGAGAGATGCAACAGTCAGGAATCTTACAGGAACATGAAGCAACAGCCATATCATATACAAAGAGGACATGGTACAGACCCATGTAGGGCCCATGCTTGTCTTTTTCAGTTCTCCGTGAGACCTTGTGAGCCACGCTTAGTTGATTTTGTGGGCCATTTTTTCCTGGTGTCTTCTACTCTGACTCCTATAGCCTTTCATCTCCCTCTTCCATGGGGTTCCAAAGAACACCAAGAGGAGGGATCCAATGGAGGCTTTCAATTTAAGTTCTCTGCATAATGTCTGGCTGTGGATCTCTGACCCATTACCATCTGGTGCTGGAAGAAATGTCTTAGATAATGACTGAACAAGACATTCATCTAGGACTATAGCAGAATATATTTTAGGTTTTTCATTTAATTTTATTTATTATTTTGTCTGTCATGTGGGTCTCTGGGCTATCCAGTCTGGTTCCTGGACATGCAGGCAGTCTAGGGCATGGATTCACTCTTGTGGTGTTTGCCACAAGTTAAACCACAAGTTTTGCTCCAACATTTCCCCAGCACATCTTGCAGTAAGGATACATTGTAGATGGAAGGGTTATGGGTGGATACCAGGTTTCTCTTGGGTAGACTGCAGAGTGCCTTCTCTTGACAAAGAGACTACAATGTAGCGATGAAGTCTCCAAGTTTGACCTCTTTACATTTAATAAGCTAAGGGGAATTGGACATTGGCTTCCACTGTCAGTTTTTAGACAGTGACTTTCTCTGTTAGCATTAGCTTGGGTTTTTTAGGGATCTCCATGAGCCCTCTTCAGCCAACAACTCAACCAAATGTAATTTACTCTCAACACTGTAACATGTCCAGGGCTATAAAAGATGGCCAGTTCAGACTCCAGATCACCCGTTACTAGGAGTTTTCACTAGGTAAACCCTAAAAGATTCCATGTAGCTTCCACTGCAGTATGTTTCCACAGCAGCTGCTAAATATCTCTCCATTCTAATTGCCTCCTGGCACTAAATCACTCCACCTCCTCACCCTATCTTTCTTTCTCCTCACCCCAGCCACCCCCAGTCTACCTGCAGAATATATTTTATTTCCCTTTCCCATGCAGATCCATGCTTTGTCTCTATAGCCATCCTCTTTACCTAACCCCTCTATCTCTGTGTATTGTAGCTTGATAATATTTTTCTTAACAGATAATGTTCATTTATCCACGAATAAATATCATAGTTGTCTTTCTGGGTCTGAGTTACCTCATTCAGGATGGTATTTTTTCTAGTTGCCTCCATTTACCTACAAAGTTAATGAGGTCATATTTTTTTAACCACTAAAGAATACTCCATTTTGTAAATATACCACATTTTCTTTATCCATTCTTCAGCTGAGGGACATCTATTTTGTTTGCAGCTTCTAGCTATTATAAATAAAGGCACATTGAACACAGTTGAGCAAGTGCCTTTGTGGTATGATGAAGCATCATTTGGATATATGCCCTTGAGTGGTATGCATGGGTCTTGAGGTAGATTGAGTCCCAATTTTTTGAGCTACTGCTGTATTGATTTACATAATGGTTGTACAAGTTTTGAGTTGCATTTCCTGATGGCCAATTCTTTGTTTCTCAGCCATTAAAGATTCTTTTTTGAGGTCTTTATTTAGATCTGTATTCATTTTAAATGGGATTGTTTGGGATTTTATTTTATATTTATTTATTTATTTATTTATTTATTTATTTATTTATTTATTTTTGGTTTCTCAAGACAGGGTCTCTCTGTGTTAGCTTTGGCTGTCCTGGACTCGCTTTGCAGACCAGGCTAGCCTGGAACTCAGGGAGACCTGCTGCCTTTGCCTCCCGAGTGCTGGGATTAAAGGTGTGTGCCAGCATGCCTGGCCTGTTTGGTATTTTAATAGCTAGTTTCTTGAGTCCTTTATATATTTTGGATATCAGGATTCTGTCTAATGTGGAGTTAGTAAAAAAAATTATCTCAAATTCCATAGGTTGCCTCTGCATCCTAATGACAATCTTTTGCATTACAGAGGATTTTCAGGTTCAAAAGTTCTACTTATTAATTGTTGACCTTAGTGCCTTCTCGATTTGTGTTATGTTCAGAAAGCTGTCAACTGCACCAATGTGTTTAAGGTTTTTCCTCACTTCATTTGTCAGGTTCAGTGTGTCTGGTTTTACGTTGGGCTGGACTTGACTTTTGTGCAGAGTGATACATATGAATCTATTTGTGTTCCTCCACATCCATTTGGTGAGGATGCTTTCTTTTGTATGTGTATGTCTGGCTTAATTATAAATTATAAATTAAAAAACATAGAGTGTGTGGGTAACCTTGTCTTGGTCTTGATTATACCACGTGGCTTTGCTTTGAGTTTATCTATATTTAGCTTGATATTGGCTATATGCTTGCTATAAATTGCATTTATTATATTTAGGTATTTCTCTTGTATCTCTAATGTCTTGAGTACTGTTATCATGAATGAATGTTGGATTTTGTCAATGGACTTTTTGGCATCTAATAAAATGTGTGTGTGTGTGTGTGTGTGTGTGTGTGTGTGTGTGTGTGTGTAGATTATTTATGAGATGGATTACATTTACAAATTTTTATATGTTGAACCATCCCTGAATCTCTGGAATGAAGCTTACTTGGTCATGATGGATGAATTTTTTGAGATGTTCTTGAATCAGCTTTCAAGTATTTCATTAAGTATGATTTTTATCTATGTTAATAAGGGAAATTATAATGTAATTCTCTTTCAAGGTTGACATTTTATGTGGTCTGGGTATCATGGTAACTGTAGCCTCATAAAATGAATTAGGAAATGTTCCCTTTATTTCTTTTGGGTGATAATTAGAGGAGTTTTGGTATTAACATTTTTGTTAGTAGTCTGGAAGAATTTTGCCCTAAAAACATCTGGCCTTTGCCTTCTTTTTGAATGGGTAACTTTTAATGACTACTTTTATTTCACTAAGGGTTAAAGGTACATGTAAATTGTTTATCTGAACTTGATTAAATTTGAAAAGTGATACTGTGGGTAGAATTATCCATTTCTTTTATATTTTCCAATTTTCTAGAGTATAGTTTTAAATATATATCCTTATGTTTCTCTGGCTTTCTTTTGTGCCTCTTGTTATGTCACCTCCCCCTTTATTTTTTCAAATTTCTCTTAATTTGGATATTTTTTGATCAGTCTTTTAGTTAGTTAGTATAAAGGGGTATCAATCTCTTTTATTTAAAAAAATAGCCAACTTTTTCTTTGATTGATTTTTTATATTGTTCTCTTTGTTTAGATTTTACTGATTCCAAGCCCAAATTTGAAATTTTATTGCCTTGTACTCCTCTTGGATGTTCTTACTTCTATTTATCCTAGAAGTTTCTGATATGCTGCTGGTTGCTAGTATGAGATCTTTCCAATATTTGTATTAGGTACCTAGTATCTTTATTAGGAACTTTACTCTCAGCACTGCTTTCATTGTATCGCATAAGTTTAGTCATGTTATTTATTGATTTTCATTGAATTCTATAAAGTCTTTCATTTCTCTATTTATTTCTGTCTTGACCCATTTTCCATTGAGTATACAGATGTTGCATTTCTATCAGTTTGTAAATTTTCTGTTGTTTCCATCCAGTTTTAGTCCATGGTGATTTGATAGGATGTGGGGTAGTATTTCAAATTTCTTGTGTCTGTTGAAACTTGCCAGTGATCAACTTTGAAGAAAATTCAAAGGTACAGAGAAAAGGGTATATTATTCTGTGTTTTGGTAAATTATTCGGCAAATTGTTGATGCCACCCCCGACCAGCAGGAAAGACACCAACACCGGGAACTCTTCTTGCAGCAGTTTATTCAGGAACCCTGATTATCAAAGTGACCCCGGGGAAAGCGCCCACAGAACCTTTATAGTGTGCCTGGTCCTATCAGAGACTGCCACGTTGTCACTCTTGGTTGGTGCGTTCGGATCACTCCACCTCACGCTATGCCTTCAGGCATGCGCATAAGGGGCTCACTCAAGGGCGCATTGCTCCGGGGAAGAAGCAGGAAGTGGATTTTGTCAAGTCATTGTACTTGGCAAGATTCCAGGCGCCATCTTTGTTGAGCGCTGGCCATGCACGTCTTCATGACTTATACTGTAATAATGTTTCTGTTACAAAGGATGGTGTACTTGTATTTGGGCTATAGATGTTAAGAATTGAAATATCATCTTAGTGCGTTTTTTCCTTTGATGAATATGATGTGTGCTTTCTAATCTCTTTTCATTAGTTATTCTATGAAGCCTATTTTGATAGATATTAAAATGGGTATACCACCTTGCTTCTTAGGTCCATTTTCTCTGAATAACTTTTCCTAACTCTACCCCAAGGAACTGTCTTTGATCTTACAGTGTGTTTTTTGTATTTGACAAAAGGAGGGGGTCCTTGTTTTATATCCATTCTGTAAATATGTATATTTTTACTGGGGAGTTAAGAGGTTGATATTAATAAATATTAATGAACAATAACTATCAATTTGGGCTAATTAGTTTTTGTTGTAGGTGGTGGTGGTGGTGGTGGTGGTGGTAGTGGTGTGTGTGTATGTATGTGTGTGTATGTGTGTGTGTGTGTGTGTGTGTGTTGTCCTTTCTGTTGGTTTTCCTGATGTAACATTATGTCTGCCTGGTTTCAAGAATGAATTCTTAACTAGATGAGCAACAGAACTTATTTGAGGGACAAGTATTTCTAAACATTTATTTCAGCAACCAATATCCATTATCTTATTTCCTCTGAGTATAAAAATCTGCTTGTCTTAGGAGTCCTCAAAGTCCTTTTTTGAGCTAGACATGCAGAGATGCATCTAAAGCAGCCCAGATCCTGGTCTTCTTGGACATACTCTGCTGTCCTTTGCCCTTTTTCTTCCTTTCACTTCTACATTCACTTTATATAAAATTTTTCTCCAGTGTAGGCAACAGCAGACTGTGGTAGCATTTGATGTTATCCTGCTGCTTTACAAAAAATCCATTGTTTCTATTCGAATCCTTGTTAGTGACTTAAAGTAATTTTGTACATGAGCAGTATGGGAAGTCATATCTGCTTTGTAATTTTGTACATGAGCAGTATGGGAAGTCATATCTGCACTACAAAAGCAATTCCATCTGGACGCTAACATGCTTGTTCAGTGCAAGAGTATCAGGTGCCTTTTCTGAGCCACAGATGAAAGCACAAGGAAGCAGCAATGCCTGAGTTCTTCTGCTCTCTCAGAGTCTACCAATTACAGAACAACATAATTAAGCCTTAGATTCATAGAATGTGAAAATGACTACAGATACGCTTTCTGAGTGACAACTAATAGTCTCGTGTCAAGATAAAACTATCTAGGATGAAAACAGAGAGCTGATAGGCATATTGCCTAAGGAATGCACCCCAGGCCACTGGCATAGGAGAGAAAGGAAGCCAAAAAACAGTACTCATAGTTCCTTGGCTGACCTATGGCATGAACCAAAGAGAATTCTTTCTTTCTTTTTTTAAATATATGGCTCTCTCTCTCTCTCTCTCTCTCTCTCTCTCTCTCTCTCTCTCTCTATATATATATATATATATATATATATATATATATATATGTATCTGGTTCAAGTCCCATGTGTAAAGGGTGAACACACATGTTAAACACCGGGAGAGGATTATATCTACAAGGCAGTATATAGACATTACATTTCTATAATTATAAGGTTCTAAAATTGAATGTAGGTGCCGAGTTGTTAGGTAAATATCTTCTATGTGTGGTCAGAGTAGTCTATTCTTTCCTGCAAGTGAAAAACCGGCAAGGGAGAAGGTAAAGAAAGAATAGGATACCGACTCTATCCTTTTGGACTTTCACTACCAAAATATTTAAATACTTCTAACTGCCTGACAAATAGTGAAGTATTCCAGGCAGGGAGCTACTTACTTCAATGAGAGTTGATTTTATAGTTAACTGTAAATTTTGCTTTCCTTAAACACTCCTCTGCAGAATGCTGTGTCTTAGTGACCAACCGTGTAAGTAAAGTGAGTACAGGGCTGGTTCTCAGAATCAGGGCAGGGGTCATTTTCTGCCCCAAAAGATAGTTAAAGATGAGCATGTGTCTCTTCCTATCAAGTTTTGACGCTGAAAATTCGGTGACAGCAAGAGGATAAGCATGCTGATGGAGACTAAGGTCACAGAGATGACTTATGAGACTTAGAGAATATGAAATGCCATCTGCTTTTTTCTTTCTTTTCTGTTCTTTTCTTTTCTTTTTTTCAAGAGAGGATTTTATCTTTTGCTGTCCTGGAATTCACCGTGTGGACCAGGCTGGGCTCAAAACCCAAAGACTCAGAGATTGGCCTGCTTTTGCCTCCTGAGTGCTGGGATTAAAGGTATGTGCTACCTCCTGGTTTGCTACTATGATCTTGATAATCTGTTTCTTAAATATCCTATATAACTGTTATAAAAATTGGGCTACGATCTTTTATAATGAAAGATATAAAAAGAGTGGATTTTGAGAAGAGTGGAGGTTGGGAGAAGGTGGGAGAAGTAGGGGGAGAGAAGATTGGGGAAACAATCATCAGTATATTATGTATGAACAAAGACTAATTTTAGTAACAAGAAAAAGGTGAGAAAAAACTTTTTACAGCTAAAAAGATGGACTAGTAATTATATTCATTGGGAGAATTTTTAAAGTGTGTGTTCATGACCTTATATCTTGACTTCATGAATAAGAACTTCTAAGAATGGGTATTAAAAATCACTTTTGAAATTGTTTTCATGTATTATGATCATCTGCTGAAGCCCTGGTGAAAGACGACAGAGTGTATGAACAGACACTTGAGCCCTGCTTTTCACCTCTCCTTCACTTACAAAATCAATTGCTTAATAGGCATGCAAGAGTTCCAGGTTAAAGCTTACCTCTGCAGAAAAGAAACAAAATACTTCCACCCTATGCCTAAATAAGCTTTTTCAAAAATGGGGTATTCTGAAGATAGAATGTCTTCCTTGTTCCCCTCAGTAGGTCTTGAATTGAAAACTGTCTCTGAACTTGAGGATGAAGGCAGGGAAATCAAGGTGGGGCCCACCCCTGCTGCCAAGGAATGGAAAGTTAACTTGTCTCCCAGTTAAATAAATATGTGTATGTTATTGAACTCAATGATAATTTTTTTGTAGCTAGAAAAATATTAGCAAGGTTATAAGTCAGTGAGAATGAACCCATCACTCATATGCAGTAGCCAATTCAATTTTTTTCTAAGACAACTTGTAGGGTGATCACAGGTACCAGTGGGTAGGAAAATAGAGTTCTGTTTCCCCTTTATTTGACAAACTATGAATAAACTGATTTTCTTTACCAATTGCTGTTTTCTGCTGCACTGGAAATATGTAGATATCAAAGTAATGGATTTCTAACCATAATTGCCCAATAATAGAAGAACCATACAATATTTATATCCACAATTTAAGGTGGTGATTTGATTTTTATTTGACTGAAGCGACATTTAATCAGGAATATAGTCATGAAAGAAAATAACACTGCTGTGTATGTAGCCTGTAAGTTTAGAGAATACAAAAGAAAGTTAGTTTGCTTCTATTTAATGGTCCTTAGCATGTTTTCAGAAACCAACATTTTTCTGTAGATTCTGCTTAACATTTTAAACTCCATAACGTCTTATTTAAAATGTCGTTACATTGATGATTCAATCATACCCTGAGATGATATTTTATTTGTCCAATCTTTAAATATTTTATTCATCTTCAATAATAACTATTTGCAAAAGACAGAGAAAAAATACTGAACATGCCTTTGCATGGATGTATAACAATGTGATGATGGATGGAGGCACATTCTAAGTACTTCTTTCTTTCTTTCTTTCTTTCTTTCTTTCTTTCATTCATTCATTCTTCTGTTCTTTCTTTCTTTATCTCTTTGTCTATTATAATTGGAAGACTACTCCTAGCATCTAAGGGATCATAATATTGTAGAAGTGGTAGAAGAAAAATAGGAGTATGATTAGAACATAGATCTAGGGTTCAGTTTCTCTACTGTTGCAATGTCAGAGTATCATACAGAATATTTAAGAGCACACATCAAACATGACATTTAAGGGTATGCTTTAGCAAACTGTGTTCTTGCTAGTCCAAGTCATAACTGTGTCAAAATGGAACATTTAGTTACTTGCCATTCACCATGGTGAACTTAATTTGGGGCACTGTGTTTGAGAATTTTAATTGCATTTATCCAAGCACAAAGATAATATTTTGAGTAGTTTCTGTAGCGAGGCTTTTTATACCATAAATCCAAGTTGTAAGACTTTCATGGTCACAAGGCCAGTTAAGGTTCTGCTATTCACCATCTCTATTGAAACAGATGGAGAGAAAATGTTGAAGTTATTCTTATAAAACTGTGTTTGTTTCACATAGTTTCTCTCTTAACCCAGCTATCACACACATAACTGAGACTCTTTTATATTTGTTTATATGGCTTTGCAATAAAATCTTGAGCAATGTAAGTCTCTCCTTAACCATCTGTCGTCCTGACTCCGTCTTTGCCACAGTCTCCAAGTTACTTGCTTTTTAGTACTTGTTGCTCCAGATAAGTCATTTCCATCATTTTTTGTACCTCTGCTTTTGGCTGAATCCCCTAGCTCTCCTAACTCCTCAGTCCCTGGGTTGCAGGAAGCCCAGCCCTATTCTCTCCCATGCTCATCAGTTGCCTATAAGCTACTTTATTGACTTATCAAGGGGACAATTTGGGAGCAGAACTTACAAAACATTTAGACAGAAAATCAAAATTTAAACTATAAAATAACCTTATGCCTACAGACAAAGATTGGAAAAGACAGTTTAAGTTTGTCCTTGAAAGAAAAAACTGAATAAAGACTTTAATTTCAAAGAAAAGTATGGACCCATTTCCCCAAAAGGGCAAAAACCAGAGGGTTCTACTCTTGATTGTTGTTTTTGACTTAGACATATTCTGTGTATCTGTAACCAGCATATCTGAAAGGAAGAAGTTGAGTTATCCCATACCAAAGTGGCAATGCTGTAAGTAGATATCACAGGCTAACAAACAAAAAAAACCCATTGTCTAGCATGAATTACTTCTTTTAGAACAGTTGGCCTGTTTATGTTTCATAAACTCCCAAATGATACAGGCATTTGCAATTGCTACTGATTAATTTCCAGAACTTGATGGTAAGACTATATTGCAAATTTTACTATATACTTGAATCTTAAAACATGGAAAAACCAATCTGATACTCACCTAGAAGCCTTTTCCCCACTGTATAGCTTTTATAGTGTGTAACATGATATATAAATTACCAAAGGAGAAAAGTAATCATCGGTCATACACAGCCGTGAACCCTATGAGCTACAGCAATGACTGACCCTGCAAGACATGTCCACTAATGCAGTAGTATGGAACATTGTAGAGGTAAATCAACACTTTCTGGGTTGCATCAAATGAAAGTCATATACAGCACCAATATTTAGTAAAGTGCCTAGAAGCAGATAGTTTGCAAGTTCTCAGGGAGAATCTATGACTACTATTCTGCTAAAGGTATATAATATTAAATCAACTCCTCATGATTTCTTGTTATACCCATAGAGTATGCACATCTTTCAAACTTCGTCAGAGATGCTTTTTGGTATATAATATAGCAACTAACACAAAAAGTAACAACTTTCTAAGTTGTAGAAAATAAGATACCTCAGAATACTTAGGCATAAATAAAATATCTATGTCACAACTCTTCCCAAGGCTCAAATAGGCTACAAGGAAATTGTAAGAGCCAGAAGCAGTATATTACTACAGGAAAGCAGGATCTTCTACACAGAGGAGAGCAACTGTGAACATAAGCTAACAGTGGTTGTGATAAATTTCACAAGACCTATGCAAGCTCACGCCATACAAAATCCCAGCACATATTGGCTAAGTGCATGCAATGTTCCACCTCTGTCTGAAAAGCTTTTGTCAATGAATAGCTGCTAGGAGAGAAGGAACCATTTTTCTTCAAGAGTGTAACCCCCAGAATGTTGACTATATTCCAGTAGAAGGGCACATACCAAGAAGATAATCGACACACATTGGATTTCATGGTTTAAAATGAAAAGAAGACATAAGTTAGGTGAGTGGAGAAGGAAACGTAAATTTGGAAGGAGTTCAGGGAGGTGGTTAATATTATCAAAACACATACAAAACCTTCAAAAATAACAATTTAAAAGACGAGAGAAAAAACAGAATAGCAACAAAAGCCACCAATTCATCCAAACATAAAAGTCAGAAAACAAGATCAGATTGTGGAGGTCTTGGTACTGATGTGGAAGAGAGTGGTTTATGTGTGTTGTGAACATGTACACAGATAATTGTAAATAGTGCTTATTAGTAAAAAGAAAATGGTTTGAAGGAAAGTAAGACCTGAGCATTGGGCTCTACCTCACACATCCCTTCTAACACACTAATTTTGCAAGTGAAAATTGATAAGTGTGTTCATTGCTTTTCTGTCTATGTGCTAAAATAGCATGACTAAGACAGGATTTATATTTGGCCTCTAGTTGTAGAGAGATGAGTCCATCACAGGAAAGAAACATAGAAGCAAGTGGTGAGCATTGCAACAAGAGCAGGATATTAAGAGATCACACAATTAGATACCAGCAAAATAAACTGAAAGTATGGTCGGGCTATACGGTCTCAAAGGCCACCCCCAGTGAAACATTTGCTCAAGTAAGGACACATGTCCTAAACCTACTCAAAAAGTGCTAGAGATTCAAGCATCCTCCCTTGGGTTTTCCCTGTCTCACAGTCTCTAAGAGACCACAAATGTAACCTAGACTACTATATCCAGTGTAATTCTCAATAACAATAGATGGAGAAAACAAGATATTCTAAGACAAAAGCAAAATTAAATAATTTCTATCCAAAAATCCAGCCCTATAGAAACACTGGAAGGAAAACTCCAATCCACAGAGGTTAACTACATCCAAGAAAACATAGGAAACAAATAATTCCACAGCAGCAAAAACAAAATAAGGGAAGCACACACATATACACTAATACCATCAATATTAAAATAAGAGGAATTAATAATCATTGGTCATTAATATCTCTCAACATCAATGGACTGAATTCCCCAATAAAAAGACAGACTAACGCAAGGGTGTGGAAAATGTGTTTAGTAAAATTTTAAAAGTTTCTGTAGTTTTAAAGTCTCAACATTGCTTAAAATCCAAAGTCAAAAGTCTCATGTGAGACAGACTGTAGTTTCTTGGAAAATGGAAATGCAAATTACATACTTCAAGTATAAGAAAAAAAATACGCAGATGAAGAGATGATTCAGCCAATAAAAACTAGGCACACAATAAGAGCATTAAGAAAAAATATCAGCAAGGAGAAGGAATACTGTACCAAAGAAGACATGAAACCCAGTAAGATAAACTCTAAATTGTACAGCTAGCTTCATGTCCAATGTCAGTGTGTGTAGATGGCTCAGACCTTACAGATTTCAACATAACTTCCTTCTCTTGGACTGGTTTCACTCCCTGTATACAGCTATTCTTGTCAGATGTCCCCAAACTGTAGCATGTCTAAAACCACAACCAGGCTGTCTCTCACAGCCTCCTAGCCTCAAAGGGACTACACACATGGACTCCCATTTCACACACTGCCTAGCTTCAGTATATTTTTGAAACCACCAAGTAAGAATCCATACACGCTCACTCTTGCATCTTTCATATCTCCAAGGCCAGTACTGTGTGGAACTCTGAATTAAGGATGGCAGATTGGAATGAACTGTGGCTTCCTTTGATAATAGTGCTATTCAGACACTTTCTAGAAAAAGAAAACTCTTTTTCTTGTCTTTCATAAGTTTGACACTTAGCTGAGTGAAGGATTGCCTTGTTGCAGTGCATTGCAGAGCAGCAGGTTTTTTCTTAAAATCCATAATCTTTTTCCACCTTCTTCTTTATTCCTTTAACCTCTCCAAACTACTCTTTTTCAAACACCTTCTGTGTTTTGCCTTATTTTAAATTGATAGCCTCTTTTTTTATTATTATTAGTGTGTGTACGTGTGTGTGTGTGTGTGTGTGTGTGTGTGTGTGTGTGTGTACAAATACAACCTGCTGGATCCATATTTGTAGCTAACAGTAATTAATGAAATTTGGCCATGAATTTGGAAAATAACAGGAGGGACATATGGAAAAGTTTGGAGGGAAGAATGGGAAAGGAGAATAATATAATTACCAGTACATTATAACCTCCAAAAAGGAATAATTAAAAAACACACACACATATATATGCATATATAGTTTACTTATTATTTATATAGTATTCTGCCTGCATATGTGCCAGCAGGCCAGAAGAGCACACCAGATCTCATTATAGAAGATTATGTGCCACCCATGTGTTTGCTGGGAATTGAACGCAAGACCTTTGGAAGAACAGCCAGTGCACTTAATCTCTGAGCCCTCTCTCTAGCCCTAAAAACTATAAATTTAAATGAACATAAGAGTGAACTACACGATAAAATACTGATTTGTCAATGAAACATAAGAAAGAAATATTGTCAATACAGCAAACGATTAAATGTGCAGGATAAGTAAGAGGAAGAATTAGAATATATTGAAAACTGTTTGAAGAAAATTATAATGAAATATATAAATTTATATAATCTAATGTGAAAACAGCACTTTGTTTAATACAAACAACATTGCTAGACATAAAAATTAGACATAACCTGTAATGTAACAATGGATAATATTAATACTCAGAATAATTGTAGAACTACAAAAACATTCCAAATTTCATTTGAAAGCCCAAAAGATTTGAAGTAACCCAAGCCAAAGACAATTCTGGAGGAATAATATTGAAACCATTGTAACAAAAACAAAATAGTACTGGGTAAATGTAGAATGAACCAGTGGAACACACATGAACTCCTAATCAATGTGTCTTCAACCAACTGGTTCTCAAAAAGAAATGCTAAAAATATGCATTAGAGGGGCTGTCCCTGACATGGACTCTGTTGCCTTATGTACATATGTTTGCACACAGAATGAAAGTGAACTGCTAAACTCCCACAAAGTTGGTATTATTAATTTAATACAAGAACCAAGTAAAGTCATAGAAAATTATATGTGCAATGGATTGTAGAAAAACAAATGTGAGTCACCTAAATAAGCAAGCTAGTAAGCAGCATTCTTCCATTGTCTCTGCTTCAGCTGTGGTCACTAGGTCCCTTCATTAGCTTGCTCCAATGATGGACTGTGATTGTGATGTGAGAGTTCCCTTTTTCTTACCACATTGCTTTCAATTGTGGCTTTATTACAGCAATAGAAGCAAAATAAGACATTCACTGACAGCCCAGAGGAAACAGGAGTTAAATATTCACAGAATTTTATCAGTCAACATGGAAATCATTCTTTTGAAATGATAGTTGATTGATTAAAGAAAGTAATGTGATATGTTAGAATATAGAGATGTGAGGTGTGCTTATTTAAATAGGTATGGCCCTCAGAAATTCATCTGTTGAAGTACTTGGCATATAGGGAGCGGCACTATTAGAAGAAGTAGCCTTGTTTGTGGAGGTGTCCCCTTGTTGGAGGAAGTGTAGCAATGTAAGGTAGGCTTTGAGATCTCCTATGCTCAGACTATGGCTAGTGTGACACATGTTCTCCTGCCTGCAGATCAAGATGTACAATGCTCATTCCTTGTCCAACATCATGCCTGCCTGAATGCCACCATGTTTCCCACTGTGATGACAGTGGACGAAACTTCAGAAACTGTAAGTCAACCCCAATTAAAAGTTTTTTTCTTTTCTTTTTTTTAGTAATTAAATATTTTTACATATACATTTATATTATTACACATATATACAATAAACTACCTATAGCACGAAGAACTATGACACAATCAGGAAGTATATAAATGTTACATTATTAGTGTCTTGTCTATTTGTATTTGACAGCCTTGAAGAAAACATCTTTCCTATCTTGGTGCATTGAAAATTCTGAATGTAAATCTCCATCACATCTTGTCATTATCAACTTAAAACATCTATCGAGACCTAAAAATATCTTAACCTCTAAACAAGTAAGCTTCATTATAAAACAGTTACCTGATCTTCAATGCCATCAGAGACTTGAGAAGGAATAAACTTGATTGCCTCAGTATGCTGGGAGTGCAGGTTAGTAGCTTTCCAAATGAGAAGATGACAGAGACAGTTTGCTATCTTAATAGTCACTCAAAACTCTGTATAACATTTGGAGTATCTTCTCCAGCTTCTGCCCAATATATTTGACAGACATATTTGTGAGGAAGTCCTGTTGAGGACTTGCTTACCCTGTGTTGGCAGAGTTTGGCTATCAACTCTGACTACATCCAAGCTTTCCCTTTTTAGGCAGAATTCTGTCTGTGGTAGAAATGAAGACATTTTGTCCAATGGCTTGTTTGCCACATTTGAAGCCACCTCCATAAGGAGGTTCTTTGATGCACATCATCCTCTCTGAGGTAGGCTGAGTGTTGCCAGGAGTTAACCCGTCTCATTGTCAGTGAACCTTTAAAATAATATAAGCATTTTAAATGCCATATTCTGCATGTCTCTGAGGTTTTTAACACCTTATTTAACTATCTTACTTTATCTTTCTATAGAATCATATCTATCTGCTGCACCTAAGATGTATATTCTTGTGATAAAAGTAGACTAGTAACTGACATGACCATGATTTGATCAACTAACAATTACCTTGTATAACTTATTTATTCTAAGCAGCCTTCAATAGCACTTTCAAAGCATTGGAAGTAAACCTTGTATTATAATTGGGTTATATGGGTACATTGCCTCATATTAAAGTATAAATACATATATATTATGTGTGGAGAATAATCTTACATTTGAATTCTATACCACTGTATATAGAATTAAACTTATTTTGCATCTATATACAAAATTCTATACCAGTGAATTAAAAATAACCTTGTGAGTAACAATTGAGAGAGAGACATCACTGAGTCTAACCTTGCTTTCTCTTTAAATAAGACCAATAATAACTTGTAAATAATTCCCATTGATAATAACCCTCTATAGCCCAAGAGAGCAACCAAAAGCCTACTCAACCTCCCTTAAAGGAAATGGGGCACCATTCTCTTAAGGTTTCTTCATGTTGATTTGGGATGAATATACCTTTGTAGGGGCCCAAACAAAATTGCCAAAATGGTTAAACAAACTAGGAATAGCATTTGTGGTCCAGTTCCTAAATGTTGAAAAATTCCAGGCTTAATACTTTATAAAAGTTATCACTGTCGTAGTGTTTCTTGCCAGCAATAGAATCCCTAACTACCAGAGACTAGAGTACTTCTGTTTTTGGGCAGATCATGCTTTGATTTGGAGGAGTGTGGATTTTGGGAGTTTGGGTTAAGAAAGCAGTGGATGTGATAAGGGATGCTTAATGGGCCAGACTAGTAGACGCATGGAAGACAGTGGTGCTGATGGGTGATTTGAACGGTAGGTGCCTTGCTCAAGAGGTTTTAGAGGAGAAAACTTTTAGCCGGCTGCCTAAAGATTGTTCTTGTTATATTTTGGTGAAGAATGTGACTGCTTTTTGCCCTTGTCTGAAGAGTCTTTCTGAGGCTAAAGTGAAGAAATTTAGATTTATTTAATTAGCAAAGAAAATATCAAAACAGCCCAGTATATAATCTCTGTTGTATAGTTATTACTGTTCACTTTTATGAAGAGCATTTTGATCAAAGGAAACAAGCTAAGCAACAAAAAATAAAAAATGTGCGTATTGAGGAGAAACAGGGCACCAAAAAAAAGTGGAAAGGAGCTAAATCCTATGTTCAAGAAGATAAAGAAATTAAGAAATGGCATAAAAGGAGTTGTGACGTCAAGGGAAGACCCTATGCAGCTTGTGAAAACGAATTTAAAGAACAGCTTAGGTCCAGGAATGACGGTACACACCTTTCATCCCAGCACTCAAGAGACAGAGGCATGTAGATCTCTCAGTTCAAGGCCAACCTAGATCAGAGCATGTTCCAGGAAAGCCAGGCTTATGTAGTGAAGGAAACAACTGAAAACTAAAAGCTGGTAAAGACATAATTGAAAGAAGGGGCCATGGTCCAGCTCTAGAAATCAGCAGACCTTGGCAGGTTTAGCCACATAATTATAGCTTTAGAGTCAAGGACAAAAGAAATTGGTTATGGAAGCTCGCTGTGAAACTGAGAAAAGCTGCTGAGGCCAAGGGTGTGGCAGGGATGTACCGGCATGGAAGCCAGAGAGGCCAGGTGTGAAGCTGTGAAGGTGAAGCCTAGATTGCCATGGAGACCCCAAGAGGTTAGAGGTTCCAGATCCATGGGATACCTGCTGAGGAGCGCTGCTAACAGAGCGTGGAGCCAGCCTAGGAGAAAGAAGTGTGTTGTAGTCCACAAAGCTACAAAGAGCTGGAAATCTAAAGAATTTTTGACATTGGACAAGGAAATACAGGGTTTGGGGTTAGAAATTTGCTTAGTTGGTTTTCAGTCTTGCTTTGGTCCTGTCTTCCTCACTCTGATCCCTTCCCTATGTTTCAGAACAATAATGAATATCATATGCCGCTGTGTGTTGTACATAATGTGATCACTTTTTAAATTTTGATTTTATATGGGATCATAGTTAAGAGATTGCATGTAGAAACTTTGAAATTTGGAATTTTAAACATTGTTGAGACTGTGATAGACTATGGGAGCTTTTGAAGTTAGGTTAAATGAATTTTACTTTATGTTATGGCTACAAACCTATGGGGGCCAAGGAGTCGAATGTGGTAATTTGAATAGGTATTTCTCCCATAGACCCATGTGTTTGAATGCTTGGTCATAGGGAGTGGCATCATTAGGAGATATGGCCCATTTGGAGTAGGTGTGGCCTTGTTGGAGGATGTATATAACTCTGAGGGCAAGGTTTAAGGTCTCCAGCTCTCAAGCTACATCCAGTGTGGCACACAGTCTCCTTCTGCTGCCTTCAGATCAAAATGTAAAATGTAAAACTCTTAGCTTCTCCAGCGCCATGGCTGCCTGCATGCTGCCATACCTCCCAGCATGACGATAAAGGACTAAACCTCTGAAAAGGTAAGCCAGCTTCAGTTATAAAATTTGCCTGATCAATATTAGGTATTAATAGTACCCTAAAATGTATGTTAAGGTCAAAGAGGTTCAGAAAGGGCTGCGGGCAGAGCAAGTTCTGATCCTAGGTTATCCAGACTACGTAGATGATACAATCCAAATTATGCTGAGGCTTTAGCTTAATACAATGCACATACGGCAAAGCTGGGTATGTTCTCTGTTATTTTAACCTCATGGGTTTCATAACGAAAGAGTAAAAAATGCTTTAATGTTAGCATATATCACCCTTAGAGATATTTAAATTTTCTTAGAATAATATTTATTTCCCAGTTAGGAAGAAAAACATGAACATGGCCATTTTATCACCTTGTTGTGATTAACACAGCCAGAGTTTCAAAACCATTCGTCTAGTTCCCAACATACAGCTAATTTCTTTAATCAAGGCTTGCCATGTCAAAGAATCTGCTTGACAGTTCAGATTTTTCCAGCCTAAGTTTCAGAGAGGAGAGTAAACCAGGAGGCTTTTAACGAGTTTACAGAATTATCTGAAGTGGGAATAATTATTTGAGGTTAAACAATTGGCACACAAATTTGCCATCATCTTCTTAGATTTCGGCTTAATTAATTCTTCAGCTGTTTCCATCATGGCTGCTCTGTAGAGAGTTGTGAGTTTCTGACCTTGCTTCAGACCTGTCTCCCACATTAAATAAAAATGCTGCCCCATTTTGATAATTCCAATATCTCCTGTGAGGTTGATTAGTCTGGTTTTGAAATTATTCAGTGGGGTGGAAAAAAAGACCAAATTGGAGTAAACTCAACATTGGGATATGAAGAAAAGTCTTTTTATTGCCTATAGCTGATCATACTCAACACTCTTTTCAATAATTTTGTGAAAGCATAATTTAATTATTTGAAACACTATAGTAGCTTTTAATTTTTATTTTATTCACAGGCATAATAATTTTGAAATTTTCTTATTTCTTTTTAAATATCTTGACTATGGTCTTGTGTTCTACAATGTAGATATAAATTACAAAGATTTATTTATTGAAAATGCAATTTTATTTTTCCATAGATTTTATAGGTACAGAACTCATTAAAGTATTTGGGCATTATGATGAAACTGTCAAATTAAAATGTCTTGAAATAAAATTACTTGCACTTTTATGTTTGAATTATAGCTTTAAAGAGAAAAAATAAAAATAATCACAATATAGAAAACTTACAAAGTTCATTTAAATGTTTTTTAACTTCTCAGACTATCAATTTAAGGCAATTTTAATACTTGTTCTATGCATATATCATATGAATAAAATATGCCCATGTATATATGTTTCTCCTTGACTCTGTATTTTAGGATCATTTTGTTGTGGTGACAAATACCATGACAAAAAACAGTCTTGGCAGGAAAGGACTGTTTGGATTTACAACTCCATAGTACAGTCTATGCTTGAGGAAAGTCAGGACAGGAATCAGGAACTTCAGCTATGGAAAAACACTGATGTCTCACTGGAAGACTTGTGTTTAGCTAGATTTCTAGCTAGCCCAAGGCCTCATTCCTACGAAATGATGCAGCCCACAGTCAGCTGGATACCCTTACATTAATTATTGAGATAGGTTCCTACAAACATGTCTAAAGCCCATGGGAGTCCATAGTGATGGTGTAGCAGGTAAAAGGAATTGATTTGCTAATGTGAAATTAAAGGAGTCTGTGATGTATGTGTACTTGTGCAAGTGTGTGCGAGGGGATTCTATAGTTCCATGACTAAGTTGTTTTTTGGTATTCCTGACTTCACATGCATGTTTTTTGGCTTCCTTCCTCTCTTAGGTAGGAGAAAATGGCTCCTGTGAATTAGATTGAACATTTCTGATTTTCTGCTCAGTTATATTCTGAGAAAAAAAAAAACCTTAGAGTTGGGCCATGGCTTGTGAATTTCTCTGATGGTAGACCACAATAAGTGTGTTCAAGTATGCTTCAAAGCTGTTGTTTGTTCTCCACACATTACAAGAAGCATGATGGTGTTTTTGTTTTGTTTTTTGTTTTGTTTTTTTGATCTTCACTATGACAGCTTGCAAGAGTAGCAAGAGAGAAAGCCCACAGAATGAGGGACCCCTGAGGACTGTGTCCTCAGCAGCTTTATTTTGGACATTTTTTTTGTGTGTGAAACCAGCAACAAACCTCTTTTTCCTATATATACATCAGACATAGGTTGTATTCATCTCAAGGGTGAAGTTTCTTCTACCAATGTGTATATATATTATGAAAGATAGGGAAAGAGAGAGAGAGAGAGAGAGAGAGAGAGAGAGAGAGAGAGAGAGAGAGATATTAACCAATTAGGCCACATAAATGCAAGTGCCATTAAATGCTAAGTGGCTAGAGAAATTTTATTATCTGGAGAGTCCAGAGATGTCCTGACTGGATGATGTGGTGGTGTTGCCAAGTTAGGAACTAATTCTTTCCTCTTTAAGACCTCAATGTTTGTTTCTGGTACTTCCTTGTCTGTTTGAGACTGACAAACATTGATAGAGTAAAATAGAGTTTAACTTAGAGTTTATTGCTATAAGTATATGCTAGTCATATTAAAACACTTATGTGGGTTTTTGAACCAAATAACTGAGCTCCAAAGCCCTTTAAGGCTATACATAAAACTAAACAACACCACTAAGTAATATAGTTTGGTTTTAAGTGAGATGTGAGATTTATTTTCTAAAACTAATGAATATATCTCACTGTTCAAAAAACAGTTCTTTACACATTTTACCAATGTTCTATAACATATCACTAACAAATAGTAAATCATTTCCAGCTGTTTATTACCAGTAATTATTCTATTGTCCATTCTATCAACTATCACCACATACTTAGGACAGTCTGTACACAGATAATTTAACAGTTATCTATATCATATACTCAGCACCATTAATTCAAATCACTATTCTTTCCATTAGCTTAAATTCCATTATTGTTCAAAGCCCTTATTTAACTTTGTAGAAACACAAGTTCTTGCTTTCAAACTACTAAAATTTACCTAATCTTGTATATCTATTGTTAGTAAATATCACAATGGAATTGGGTGATAAGTGAAAGAAGAAGCCCCATAGGAAGTACTTTAAGGAAGCTAAGAGCACATACCACGTATCTAGACACTAAATACTGTTCATCAGAGAGAAGTCAGAGACATTGGAAAGAGTGGAATTAAGAGCACAGTCATCAAAGGACTGAGCACCACTACATCTCAGACATTATAAAAAAGGTACCCTTCCTTTTGAGAGAGACTCTACTTCTTGACTTGGTAGCTCTTGTGACTGGGATATCATAAAACACAATGCAAGGTTTTATAGGGAGCTTGCTGCCTGTTATTCTAGAGCTGCTCTGTGAAAACACCCAGCATGGCCAGAGAGCTCTCCAGTCTTTCCATGCAGCCAAGCGAGTAAGCGATGCAATAACAGAGCAGGATCTTCCTAACAAATCTCACATTGGTGAGAAAAGAATCGTGGTTATTTTAAGTTATCATATTTGCTTAGAATGAGGGGTAGTCAGTGGACAACAGAAAAAAATGATTGCTATGATGACATACCATTTCTATCAATGGAGTTGTTATAAATCCAAATGTTTTACAGCTCAATTTGGTTGTGAGGCTTAATGAAAGATAAATATAGCTATATTGTGCTGACAGTAGCACAAATCAACAAAGCTCATTGTAAAAGGCAATATGGCGATTTTTAGTTATACTTTAAAAGTTTATTTATTTATTTATTTATTTATTTACTCAATGATCACATTTCCAGAGAATTATTCTGCAGTATATTTAGAAAAGTATAAAATTATGTATGTGCAAGTTTATCTTGCAGTATTTTATGTAATAACATCAGATAAAAATAGTTTGAATGTTTATTACTGGGATTCTAGTTTAATGTACAATAAAATTATGACCTATAAAACAATAAAACAGAAAGTCTTTTGTGTATTTATGTGGAAAGAGCTTAACTAAATTACTATTCAGTAAATTCACCATGCCAAATGATGTGAATAGGATACTGCATACTGTGTATGAAAAGGAGAACAAATCTATACACCTAGATGTGCACTTTAAAGCTACAAATGAAGTATGTATATAGGGCTAGGGTGAGAAGGGAAGAAACAGGGGTAGGACTTTTCCTGTATTATATTTTTATATTTTTAGGGCTACATATAATTATGTAACAAGTTAGAAATAAAGTAACTCTTTAAAGATGCAATGTTCAGGGCTAGAAAGATGGCTCAGTCATTAAGAGTACTTCCTGTTCTCGAAGAAAATTGGAGTTCAGTTCCTAGCACCCATCCAGGCAGCTTAGAGCCACGTGTAGCTCCAGTTCCAGAAGATTTGATGTCCTCTTCTGGTCTCCACAGACACGAAAACTCAAATGCCCATACTGTTATCCCCACATAAATACATATAATTAAAATGAAATTTAAATTACAAAGGAAGCAATGCTCATATAACCAGATACAAATAGACCATGAAACCCACACAGAGAGGAAGTAAGTTATACAGTTTAATACTATTATTCATATTAGTGCTATGGATGTCACTATGCAGAAATGTTCCTTTGCACCTTGATAGCCCTAAAACCAATTACTAAAAATGAATCACTGTATGAAAGAATATGAGCCTCCTAAGGATGTTTGCACAGACAGTTTTGCTGAACAGTGATATCAAATTTCCCTTTATTTGGATGACAGATATGTTCTAAATACCCAGCTAGAGCTTATTTCTTCATTTTATTTGTCTATCCACAAAGATGATTAGAAATATCTTCAGCAGGGAAGAGAGTCCTCAACTCAAACATAGGCCACCCACATCCATGACACATAAACTGAGAGGATAGAGGACTGTGGACCAAGTGAAAACCTGCTTGACCCATGGGCCACAAAGTTCCATGTAGATTTGGCATGGCCACACTACCGCAGACATTTCTCACGCTTTTTGCAGATAGGGAAGGACGTTTAAGGACGTTTGGCAGACAGTGTCTGAAGGAGTATTCAAGCACCCCAATCAAGCTCTGAATTTATAACCCCTATTCTACCTGTCTGTGATCTGAGAACACTCCAAAAGCTGGCACAAAAAGCCTAGCTTTCAGAAAATGAAAAGGTTAGTGTCTAAGAGTTAACAAAATATCCTAAGGAGAGTTAACTGAGTGGTGCCCTAACTCTACGCTATCTATAATTATATGGAAAGCAACCTGTCTACAAGTGGGGGAAAGACTATGTATAGATGGAAATACACATGTTTTTCAGGTTTCCATTAGTTGAATTAAGGGTGATTTTAGTTGGCTTAAATTTTAGAGAGAAGATAAACAAAATTTGCATAGTTAAATATGGGAGGCAGTATGTTTCATTCTATTTTAGTGATCTTCAGAAAGTCATTTATTCCTGTAGTAAGTACTTCTCCTACCCTTCAACTTTCCACTGCACCACAGAAGATGCTTCAACTTTATTCAGTTATTAACCATTCCTAGCACAGAACCCTAGCTTAACCTAGTCAGGAGAGGAAAAGGACAAGGACACAGCATATGGAACGGTTTACTTAAAGATGATCCATTTTTAAATAAATGGATATACTAGGGATGGAGAAAAGGGAGCAGTGCAGGAGAGCAAGGTTCACACAGTTGTATCTTGCTTGAAAGAAGAAACACTCATTATTCTACTAAAGTTACACACAGTAGCTGAATATATTTCAAACAATACTTAAGATAGTAGGATACATTTAAAAATTTTTTTCAGTGCATAAGCTCACAGAAATATCAATTGAACATCAGTTATCCATAAATCACTTGTGGGGCCATGTTGTTAATTCATTTGCCAATCAACAATAGCCATAGGCCCCCAAAATGGAGCTGTCAACTATTTAACACAGGGAATCTTGGCAGGCAGGCAGGAAAAGTTTGGTCAAGACAATACTGAACAAGTAAAAGAAATATAAAATAACAGGCTGTCCTGAACATGTCCCAGGATTTTAAAGTTGGCAGAATAAAGCACCATGAATGGAAGTCTGTATTTATTTTTATAGGTATGAAAATGATCTTTGGGAAATGCCCTGATTTAACACAGCTTTATACTCTGGAGTGTTTTTGCACTTTCACATATATATCTTGTGTATATAAGTAGGAAGTTTTCTCTTTGTATTAATGTATAGATTTTTCTTTACAGTCAACACTTTATTTTATCTTTGAAGACCCTTACCTTATAAAATATATGTAAGCAAACATAGCTTCATTTTCTATGTTGCTTAGGACAGTAAAAATATTTTAGGAAAGTCAAGGGATGTGAGTTAGACAACCAAAGATAAATCTCAGGACACTGGAGAGGCATTTTATTTTGTTCTGTGCCTTAGTGAAAGCCAGGTAAGTCCCTTTTCAGCACTACACAGAAGATGGCTGTTGCTTGCCTGCCTGGTTCCTCAGAGAAGAGGACAACTAAGTTGGTGAGAGCTCCAGTGTGAATGCCTTTGAGACACAGCTACAGAAGTGGATCTCAGGCAGATGTGTTGAGTGTGCTTTGTCCAACAAACAAAAGCTGTTTGAACTGGGAAGTCAGGAGATCAGTTGGTCTGTTATCTCTGTGGGTAAAAACTCATCTGTGTGACCAAGAAGGTGAGTGAAAACAACTTGCAGAGTCACCACAGTTACTTCGGAAACTGAAAATCTCAAATCTAATAGGTCAATATGTAGAAAGACATTGTGACAATATCCCTGAAACTCTGACAGAAAACTCAAAATATTGACTGGACTATTCATTTCTGCTATAACTGATCTCCCTGTAATTGTACCTTTAAATTGGCTTACCATATTTCTGGTAGGAAAATACATTTTACCTCTACTCTTCAGAGGTAATTATTTTCCTAACCTTTTGTTTTTCTCCATACTTGGGGCAGTTTGAATCTAGATTTCCCCATAAGTCTTGGGCATTTGGACACTTGGTTCCCATTTGGTGGTTCTTTGGGGAAAATTACACAGTGTATCCTTGTTGGAGGAGATACGTCATTGTAGTCAGGCTTTGAAGTTTCAAAGACTTGAACCATTTCAGAGTTAGCCCTTGCTGCTTCCTGTTTACTGGTAGAACTGTGAGCTGTTAGCTGCCCTCCCTGCTCCCATGCCTGGTGCTTGCTGCCATATTTTCCCAGCCTCCCTACTGTTATGATGATGGACTCTTAAAGCCCTGAGAATCTTAAGTTCAAAATAAACCCCTCTATCTATAAGTTGTGTTGGCTATGTTATTTAATCACAATAGCAGAAAAGTAACTAATACAAGAATTCTTTCTAATAATTGTTCAAGGAACATTGGATATATATATATATATATATATATATATATATGTATATATGTATATATATCTCACTGGTTGGTTTTTCTTAAAAGAAAGATTCACCCATACTTGAAGTTACTGTATAAATAGGAGGCAATGCACAAAGAATGCACAAAGTAGCACTCTAGAACTAAATATATATTTCAGTTATGCAAAATATTTTACCGTATGTCTTTATCTTATAGATGAAAACTCTGAGAGCTGCAGAGTTTCCACTGGTCTGAAGCTATGTGTGGTTACCAAAATGTCGGAAAGAAGATACATTTTTAGTGTGTGATGCCTGTTGCATTTTGTACAGATCTTACTGGAAACACGATGACTTTTTAGTGGATTACATATCAATATGATGATACATTGTACTTTCAAATTTGATATCATATATGTCTTTTTAAATTTTTCAAATATATTTTTTGATATTGGTTGCATTTAATCCAGACTGGCCCCAATTTTTCTATACAGCTATGGATAGCCTTAAGTATGGATCTTCCTGCGTCCACCTCCTGACTTCTGGGGTTATGGGCATAGATTATCACATCACTACTGTGTTCTTCTGATGAAACTCTCTATTGAAGCCACGGTGGGTTGATATGTGCTTAAGGACCCTCACATCCTAACAATAATAGCTTATCATCAGAGGGCATGTAAAGGCACATCTCTTCTTTTCCAGGTTGGGTGACTGAGCAGCTCTGCCTTGCAGGGCCACAGATACTAATTACATATTACTGACTCTTGGAAGTCAGATTTCTAGTTGTACTTTCTCCTAAACACATATTCATTCTGCATTATCATAAGTTGAAACAACTTAAGTGCAGCCGTTGTTAACTAGATACCCTATTTTTAATGGCAGCTTAGCTAAGAATAAATCACATTAATCAGTAAATGGTGACTTCATAGATTAAGGAAACCCTATCTTTTCCCTTTACTTTTCCAGCACTGAGTTTTAGCTATACTTAGCTGGAGGCCAGATTTTTAAAAAAAGCCTGGAATAACTTTAGAAACTTTAGTAACAACTTCAGAAAGTGAGTAGAAGAATCCTCTGACCTTGGCTTATCACTCTGTTTCTGATTTAAGATACAGAGCAAAGTCTTGGTTCAGATACCATGACTTAACAATGTGCAATACAGTGTTTCAAAAAAAATTCTTTCTTTTCTGTATCCTCTTAGAGATATTTGCAGTAAGTTTTGATGGTACCTTTAAACAAAGAAAATACACAGGGAATCATTTCAATTTTCTTGTATCTGTTGAGACTTTCTTTGTATCTGAGTATATGTGCAGTTTGGCAGAAAGTTTCTTGAGATGTGGAGAAGAAGGCATATTCTTTTCTGCTTGGGTAAAATGTTCTGTAAACACTTGCTAGCTCCATTTGGTTTATAATCTTTGGTTAAATCCAGCACTTCTGTTTCTTTTCTGTCTGAGTGAGAGTGGGGTGTGAAAGTCTCCCACTGTCAATGTGTAAGAGTCTATATGTGATTTAAGCTGCACAAACATTTCTTTTATAAAAGTGGGTGCTTTGTGTTTGAGTAAGTATTAAGTCTTTTTTGTACATTTTTCTTTAATGTGTAGCAAACAAGCTTCTCTATCTCTTTTGAGTAGTTTTGACTTGATATCTATTTTAATAGATATTTAAATGGATATACCATCTTGATTCTTAGGTTCATTTGCTTAGGTTTTTCTAACCCTTTACCCTGAGAGATGTACCCTGAGGTGTATTTCTTGGATGCAGCAGAAAGACAGATCCTGTTTTCCCATCCATTCTGTTTCTCTCTCTCTCTCTCTCTCTCTCTCTCTCTCTCTCTCTCTCTCTCTCTCTCTGTGTGTGTGTGTGTGTGTGTGTGTGTGTGTGTGTTAAATTAGGGAATTTAGATTATTGATATTAATAATCAATTACCAATCAATTACCAATGATTGTTGATTCCTGTCATTTTCTTGGTGGTGGTAGTGTGTGTGTGTGTGTGTGTGTGTGTGTGTGTGAGAGAGAGAGAGAGAGAGAGAGAGAGAGAGAGAGAGAGAGAGAGAGAGAGAGAGAGAGAGACTGTGTGTTGTATGTTATGCACTTTCTTTTTTGTTTTTGTTGGTTTGAGATTATTTCCTATGTTTTCATGGATATAGTCAACCTCTGTAAGGTGACTTTTTCTGACTTGCTCCTTCTAGATTTGTTAGGTTGCTAGATTTGTAGACATATATTATTTAAATTTGAATTTATCATGAATATCTTCATCAATGTTAGCATACTCATGCC
The DNA here is from genome assembly GCA_907169655.1 of Acomys percivali. NCBI lineage: Eukaryota > Metazoa > Chordata > Mammalia > Rodentia > Muridae > Acomys > Acomys percivali. The sequence continues at coordinate 100,996,033 of OU015746.1, read as the reverse complement.
CTGCTGTGTTAAGATATCTGGACTCTAGTGTAGACATATTGGTGTGACAGTTATTAATTGTGCTCTTACACTTGTATCTAAACATCTGGGTTTGGGGTGATTATAGGTGTAGGTGCTAATTTCTGAGTTTGTCTTTGTTGGGTGAGTGTTTTCATCAATGGCTCCCATTTCCTCTCTGAATTATCAGAAAGGATGATGGTTGTGTGTTGCCTGTTTTGCTAGTCTATTCACCTGCTGCATTCATTGGGAATGCCTGTTTATGTTAGATACTGAGGTACAGAGAGTGGGTGCAGGGAAGTCAGGAGGAGATGGTCTGTGGTATCCACAGGAAGTTTTGTGGGGGAGGAGAGACTGCAACTGGTGTCCTGATACAGTGCCTGGAGGACTGGGTCGGCTGAGAGAACAAAAATCTTTTAAAATTTTAATGCAGCAATTAAAAATTACAAAAACACACTGATGCATTTACTTATCTTTGCCTGCACAGTAAGTCTGGAGGATGACCAAGTGCCCATAGCTTGAGTGGAGCGGCATAACCCACAGCTACCTTCTTCTGATTTCCCCCATCATCAGAACAATGTGTAAATCTGACTCTGACAGCACAAGACAGTGTAGAGGTTCTTCCATTTTGTATTTTTGCTGAAGTTATTTCAATTTTAACTATACTATGATTTTCTTGATGGCAAGTCTCATGGAAAATTACCCAACTTTGCTCTAGGAACCTGAGGTCAGGGTGTCCTAGTTAACTTAGAGTCTTTTAAATTCTTGTGCAGAATCCCCTCCAGCTAACTGTTTATCTCAGCTTCTGTTAAACTCCTTTCCTCAAACTGCTTAATTCTGAGAAGACCCCCTGCGGTTGTCCAGCAAGGTGCCAGGACATGACTTCTGCCTTTTAAAACACTCTATTTAGAACACTTGAGGCTACTCTCAGATCCCCAAAACACTGCCTTTTCAGTCAGCTAGAATGAATTTTCACTTGGTTATAAGCTGTGTCTGCATAGTCACTCTGGGGAACTTCCCATAACACCAGTTAGCTACTTCACTATCCCTTAACTATTTTGTTTATTTTTAAGAAAATATGTTTATTACTTCACATATTTCTGACCTTTAAAAAAATCTTACAATTATGTCAATTTTCATGACTACCAATTAGTATAATAAGTCTAGTAGAAAGTGGTACGCAAAGAAAGGTTATATAAATTTTTCTTTTCTCCAAATTCAGACTAAAATAAGATGACCACCAAGCAGCCTGAGAGCCCAAGATAGCTGAGGATTGATTTAAATATTATCTCAGAGGGCTGAATGTCACATAATTCCCTTTACCCAGAAGATAGCTTGAGAGCAACCAATTCATACTAGATGTTTAGGTGTGCATCTAGAGTGTGACTGATTCACACTAAATCTTCAGACACACAGTAATTGGCACAAAGCCTTCTTCCATGTTTGCTCTCTAATCCTCTATATTCACACTGGAAACTGTTGAAAGTTAGTCCTGTTTGGATTGATGAAGGGGAGGGAGACTTGATTGCGGCACACCAGAAGCAAAGGCTGGGTGATGAGTTCAAGGCCAGCCTTAATTACACAGTGAAACCCATCTAAAACAGTAAAGCAAAGATCGTCACTCTTTCCTGTACATGACAGAGGAACAATTGCTACAAAAACTGTGCTTCTCATTCTCTGAGGCCCTACCTCACAGCAGCTGGCAGTCAGGCCCAGTTTCCTAGAGAAGAGGGCAAATGCACCTCAGAGACTCAGACAGATGACAGATGAGAACAATTCAATCATTGCACCAATCTGAGATGAAGGCATCCCCTACATAGGGTAGTCATAACTAAAACCTGGATGGATGCATTCAGGAAGAAACAGGACTTTATAGACAAACGCCCTCTCAAATCTAGATCTATTTCACTGTTCCCTGAGGATGCAATCAAAAGCCACACAAGCCCAAGGCTTTCAGCTACACACTCCCTGACAAGCCCACAGAGGCCGTGAGAAACGCTGATCCCTTCCTTCGGACATACTTAGTGTCATACTCTTCAATCCGTTTTTATTGGCAAATAGGTTGAGAAAGGGATTCATTCATTTTCAGTTATCCCCAGGCAGGAATTTGAAGCTTCTATACAAATAACAACCATAGCCTACCTCAGAGAATAACAATTATTAAAGTTTGACATGTAGTTTGGTAATAGTAATACATTTTATGTATTTATGGTGCTGACGAGACATGAAACTAATTGCTGAAAAATCAAAATCTTCTGAACTGAATGTCCAGCAAGTCTCGTCTCTCTGTACAGGACTGCCACAGCTGTTGGATTTTTATCTCAGCCAGAAGTAGTAGTAGTTAGTAGTAGTAGTAGTAGTAGTAAGAGTAACAATAATAATAATAATAATAATAATAATAATAATAATAATAATAATAATAATAGTAAATCTAGATTTGGGAGGGAATTGATCAATAAAGTCTGGTTTCTTCCTGAATGCAATTTTCCAGGTTTTACCTATGGATGAAAGTTCTCTTCTCATCTTGCAATTTTTCTCAAATGAGAAAAAAAGAGTTCAATTTCTCTCATTATCATAAAGGGTATTTCTCTTTCCTTTCCTCCTTTCCTATTCCTATTCTTCCTGTGCAAAAAGTCCATATGCACCTTTCTTGAGTATCTACAAATATCTTTTTCCTAAGCTTACCTGTCTCTCTCCACTTTCATTCTTAAATATCAAGTGATATATATGTGTACCTGATGTGTGAGCATATGTGTATGGAAGATAGAAGTTGGCTTTAGAAAAGGCTTTAGGATCCCCTTGTTCTACCTACATCGCCAGTATTAGCATCATGTGTTTAACCACTGAGGAGCATTCTTCCACCAGACTAAATTCAAGCTAAATTAGGGTTTATAGATGCAGCTTTATTGAGGAAGCCTTATTCCCAGTTTTCTGATATAGCACCAGATAGATTTCCAAAGTGGTTGTACAAGTTTGGGTTCCCACCAGCAATGAAGGAGTGTCCCCCTTTCTCCATGTCCTTACCAGCATGTGGTGTCAGTTGAGTTTTTGATCTCAGCCATTCTAATGAGTGTAAAATGGAATCTCAGAGTCATTTTGATTTGCATTTCTCTGATAACATTGAACATTTCTTTAAGTGTTTCTCAGCCATTTGATATTCTTCTGTTGAGAATTCTATGATTAGTTCTGAGCCCCATTTCTCAATTGGGTTATTTGGTTTGGTGGTGTTTAATTTCTTGAGTTCTTTATATAGTTTGGATATTAGATCTTTGTCAGATGTAGGGTTGGTGAAGATCTTTTCCCAGTCTGTAGGCTGTCGTTTTGTTCTCTTGACAGTGTCTCCAGCCTTACAGAAGCTTCTCAGCCTCATGAGGTCCTATTTATTAATTGTTGACATTAAGGCCTGGGATGTTGGTGTTCTGTTCAGGAAGTTGTCTCCTGTGCCAATATGTTCCAGGCTCTTCCCCACTTTTTCTTCTAACTGATTTAGTGTCTCTGGTTTTATGTTGAGGTATTTAATCCACTTGGACTTGACCTGTCTATTCCACTCCTTGAAATATACACAGAAAATGCTCCACCACACAACAAGGACATATGTTCCACCATGTTCATAGCAGCCTTGTTCATAAAAGTCAGAACCTGGAAACAGCCTACATGTCTTTCAGTTGAAGAATGGATAAAGAAACTGTGGTATATTTACACCATAGAATACTACTCAGCTATTAAAAACAAGGAAATCTAGAAATTTGTGGACACATGGATGGGACTAGAAATGATCACAAAAAGTGAGTTAACCCAGAAGCAGAAAGACTCACATGGTATATACTCACTTATAATTGGGCACTAGCCCAACGGCACATCCCACAAAAGTCTTTACTTACCAGGAGATTGGGATAGATGTGAGGACATCCAACTGAGACTCTAGGTAAGAGAAATATAGGGGATGGTGAAATAGAAGGATCCAGAGGGTCCTAGAAACCTACAAGAAGAACATCTTGATGGGTGGATCAGGGCCCAGAGGGGTCTGCTCAAACTATTACACTAACCAAGAACAATACAATAGTAAACATCGAGCCCCTACTGTGATCTTCCCAATAGACAGAACATTCTCCACCGTTATGTGGAGAGCAGGGACTGACTTTGACATGAATTCTGGTGCTCCATATTTGACCACCTCTACTTGGTGGGGAGGCCTGATGACACTCAAAGAAAGAATACGCAAGTTACCAAGATGAGACTTGATAGCCTATGACCATATAGTGGGTGAGCAGGTCCCCCTCAGTCATAGACCTTGGGGAGGGAATTAGGGTGAAAGCAGGAGGGAGGGAAGAATGGGAGGATACAAGTGATGGGATAACAATTGAGTTGTAATATGAATAAATTAATAAAATTAAAAACAAGAAACAAAAAAAAATAAATGCAGGCTTTATTGGGAGCAGCTCTTGGGGGTGCTCACCAGTAACAAGAAATGGAGCCAGGAAAGTCACTATGCAGGAGGAGAGAGAAAAACAGGCATTGTGGAGAGAGAAAATGTGTGCACAGAAAGGGAGAGGAGGGGAGAGCAGAGAGGGAGAGGAAAAAAAGAGGAAATGAGGAGAGAGAGAGAGAGAGAGAGAGAGAGAGAGGAGAAACACAGAAAGAAAAAAAGCAAAGGAATTCAAAATGTCTGGGTTATATAGTGAAGATCCTCTGGGAGACAGGGTAAATTGGCATCGAAATTTCAGGGTTAGAGAGTGGGGTATGCCAGTCATGCCCTGTAACAAGTAAGGTCTGAGGGGTTCTGGGAGAACCTGAAAGCCCAGTCTGCTTTGATTAAAAATGTACCTCAACTGCTAGTCCAGGCTCTGAAGCCCAACACCCACCATGCCCAGATTTTTAACATGGGTGCTAAGAACCAAATTAGGAGCAGGCTACCAAGAAGAGACTTGATACCCTATGAGCATATACAGGGGGAGGAGATCCCCCTCAGTCACAGTCATAAGGGAGAGGAGTAAGGGGAAAATGGGAGGGAAGAAGGAATGGGAGGATACAAGGGATGGGCTAACAATTGAGATGTAATATGAATAAATTAATAAAATATATTAAAAAAGAATCAAATTAGGATGTTCATGCTTTCATGGCAAGCATTATTTATACCAAATGAGCAATCTCACCAACACCCAACTTCACTTAAAAATATTGGATGTCTACATGTAAAAATGCAAATATATCCATATTTATCACCCTGCACAAAATTAAAGTCTGTTAGAAGAAAAAGTGGAAAAAATCCTTGAACTCATTGGCACTGGAGACAACTTCCTAAATAGAACACCAACAGCTCCAGCACTATGGTCAACAATTAGTAAATGAGACTTTATGAAACTCAAAACTTCTGTAAGGCAAATGACAATGTCAACAGAACAAAACAACAGCCTACAGCCTGAGAAAAGATCTTCACCAACCCTACATCTGACAAAAGGCTAATATCCAAAATATATAAAGAACTCAAGAAATTAAATGCCACATAATGGAATAACCCAATTAAGAAATGGGGCTCAGAACTAAACAGAATTCTCAACAGATGAATATCGAATGGCTGAGAAACACTTAAAGAAATGCTCAACTTCCTTAGTCATCAGAGAAATACAAATCAAAACAACTCTATGATTCCATCTTACACCCATCAGAATGGCTAATGTCAAAAACTCAAATGACAACACATGCTGGAGAGGATGTGGAGAAAGGGGAACACTCCTCCATTGCTGGTGGGAGTGCAAACTTGTACAATCACTTTGGAAGTCAATCTGGCATTTTCTCAGAAAATTGGGAACAGTTCTACTTCAAGACCCAGGTATAAGGCTCCAGAGCATATACTGGAAAGATTTTCCAGCATTCAATAAGGGCATATGCTCAACTATACGTTCATAGCAGCTTTATTCATCATAGCCAGAATCTGGAAACAACCTAGATTTCCCTCAACCAAGGAATGGATAAAGAAACTGTGGTACATTTACACCATGGAATACTACTATTCAGCTATCAAAAACTAGGAAAATTTGAAAATTTCAGGCAAATGTGTGAAACTAGAAATGATCATCCTGAGTGAGACAAGTCAGACCTAGGAAGATTATATTCACTTATAAATGGATATTAGTTCAACATAGAAGTCCTCTGAGAGACTCTGGGACAGATAGAGATGCACAGCCAGACCCTGAAAGCTCTATTGAAGAGTTGGGGGAAATAAAGGCCTGGAGGAGTCAGGGGATCTGCAAGGAGACCACCAAGGGCAGCAGATTTGGATGCAGGGAGCCTGCACAAACTGATGCACCAACTAAGGACAATGATTGAAGATATAGCTGATTGACAGCACGTTCTCCATGCGTGTGCGGAGGTGGGAGAGAAGAGACTGCCTCTGACATGAACTCTGTTGCCTGCAATTTGGTTACTGCCCTTTAGCAGGTGACCTTGCAGGCAGACAGAGGAAGGGATTCGGGCTATCCTTATGAGGCCTGATAGACTGTGATCAGACAGTGGGGGAAGTATACCCCCCAATCAGAGGTCTAGTGGAGGGAATAGGGCAGAAGAAGGAGGGGGGTTGGAAACTGGAAGATAAGAGAGAGGGGATAACAACTGGGATATAATGTGAATACATTACAATAAATTAATAAATTAAAAAATAATTCTCCAGGCCAGGCAGTGGTGGCTCATGGCTTTAATCCCAGCACTCTGGAGGCAGAGGCTGGTGGATCACTGTGAGTTTGAGGCCAGCTTGGTCTACAAAGCAAGTCCAAGACAGCCAAGGCTACACAGAGAAACCCTGTCTCGAAAAACAAACAAACAAAATAACACACACAAACAAAACAAAACAAAATACTCCAACTTTAATAAAGTAAAAACAGAGTTATCTTGGAATTTCTTTTCTTCATTTATGAAGAAGGAACACATAACTTTGGAACTGGCATTAGAATAAATTACAATAACAGTACATAGATTTTGAAGCTGCACTCAATAATGAGATCAAGGCCAATCTAAGCTAAGCTGCGAGGTCTTCTACTAAGCAAACACATTAATTAATTATTTTCATATTTAAATATAATTTGAAGCATTTGTTCATCACATGAAGGCATTATCCACAAAATATCTCAGTAATGTATGGCTAAAGTTTTAAATGAATAAACATTAAACAGACAGGAAGATATGAACAAGGAGATAATAATCAGGATGTAATGTGAATAAATTATAATAAATAAAATATTAAAAATTTAAAATGATTTAACAGAATTTGTTATATGCCAGGTTATACTGAGTTATACATACATACACATTTACATGTGTGTATGAGATGCAATGTAAATAAATTATAATAAATAAAAAATTTAAAAATTGAGGTATTATACTCACACAACTCAGTAATAATACAAAGTTTACTTCCAATACCTTAAAAGTGCTACTGAAGGCTGTTTAGGATAATTAAGTCATATAGGCTAGTTGTTAGTTGATCAAATCATGGAGTGGTCAATTACTAGTCTATTTTTACCACAAGAATATACATTTTAGGTTTAACAGATAGATACGATTCATAGATAGATAAGGTAAAATAGTTAGATATAAGTCTTCAAAAGCCTCAGAGACCTACAGATTATGGCATTTAAAGATGTTTTTATTAAAGATTCGTTAACAACAAGAAACGTTAATTCTTGACAACACCCAACCTACCTCAAAGAAGATGATAACCATCAAAGAACCACCTTATGGAGATGGCTTAAAAGGCTATAAGCAAGCCACTGGGCAAAATGTCCTTATTTCTCCCACAGACAGAATTCTGCCTAAAAATGGACAAGTTTGGATGCAAGCAGAGTCGATGGCCAAACTCTGCCAAGACAGAATAAGCAAGTCCTAAACAGTTCCTGCCTCAGAAATATGTCTGTCAGATATATTGGGCCAGAAGGCTGAAGAAGATGCTCCAATGTTATAAAGAGTTTTTGGTGACTGTTTAGGCAGCAAACTGTCTTTGACATTTTTTCATTCTGGAAGCTGCTAATCTGCTCTTCTGGTTTACTCAGGTAATTAAGTTCTATTCCCTCTCAAGTATCTGGGATTGAAGACCAGATAGTTTTGTTTTACAATTGAGCGTAGTTATTAAGAGGTTAGGATGTTTTTAGTTTAGATAGATGTTTTAAGTTGAGAGATATGAGACACGATAGATATTGGTTTGCATTCAGAATTTTAGACTTACGAAGATAGGAAAGATGTTTTTTCAAGTTTGACAAATACAAATAGCAAAACACTATGAATCAAAATTTATATAATTCCTGATTGCTTTGCGGTTCCTCTTGCCGTATGTAGCTTACTTTATTTATGTTTAATAATATAAATGTGTATGTAAAAAAGAAATACAATAAAAATAAATGGAATGACTGTTAAAAAATTTAAAAATGATTTAACAGAACTTGTAATATGTCAGGTTATAATGAGTTATACATACATATGCATATATATGGGTGTATATCATACACTGTATGCATATATATGCATGCATATATGTATGTGTGTGTGGTATTTAAAGTTTTCTTTTATTTTTTTTCTGATTTCTATGAAATCACATATGTATGAAAGTAGTGGAGAGTAGGAAGAAAGATTCCCAGGAGTTAGAGTTCCAGGTGGTTGTCCTTTGCCTGACATTGGTACTGGGAATAAAATTCTCATAATAGCTGAGCAATTTCCATCCAATAGCTGAGCAATTTCCATCCCCTAGAACTGAGACTTCAGAACATATCTGACTTGGGGATGTATGTGTGTCTAGTTTTCTTCTGTAATTGAAAACATTTGTTGTTCTTTACTTATCCCTCAGTTACGTGCAGTGTTGTCTAGACAACACAGCAATGTATTCAATGACTCGGGAAATGTAAATCATTGGACTCCTCACTCTTTCTAGTCTAACAACGTGAAGACCATAATATTATTCACACTGTTTTCAACATGGCATCTTCTGTATTTTCTATAACTCAATAAAAGCTGACAGCGAAGAGAGACTGATACCGAAATCTCTCAGACTATTTTCAAACAAGATTGCAGCAAATATGCTGGGACCTTTAGTACATGAGCTAAATGACCTTCAATCAAATAAGCATCACTGCACAAATGAAGCTAAAAGAGCAAGAGTGAGGTTCTGCTATCAATTTACTCACAAAGTGAATTTTAGTATAAAATTGAAAAGACTATTGAGAATTTAAGGTCTGAGAATAAAGCTTTAAAAACAACCAGGGATTTGGAAAGGAATTTTCATGTGAGTAAACCCTGGCTTCGGCGGTAGGTTAGGTGCAATTGTCACTTCAGAATGAGAGCTGGAATTTAAAACTTTTATATGACTCTTTTGTTATTTGCTCTACTTGAATTTTGAACTATGGATATTACATTCTGTAAAACTTTTTCATAATTTGGCATATAGAATACATATATTTAAATAAAATATGTACATGAAAAATCAGTCATGGATGGGCGTGGTGGCATATACCTGTATTCCCAGCACTCGAGGAGGCAGAGGTGGGCAGATCTCCGTGATTTCAAAGCCAGCTTGGTCTACAAAGAGGGTCCAGGACAGTCAAGGCTACACAGAGAAACCCTGTCTTGAAAAACTAAATAAACAAACAGACAAAATCAGTAATGACAAAATATATCTTTGTTTTCATTGATTCCCTTTATACTATCAGTGCATAAAGTTCTGAACAGCAGGCTGGCTGGCTGGCTGAGGTGAGTATATTCTAAGGAGACTCCTGTGCCCCCTCTTTGTTGATCAGTGAAATAAGAGGCAGCAAGAAATGCCTCACATTTGACTATGTCCCCTGGTGGGGGAGACCTAGTGGCACTCAGAGGAAGGACAGCAGGTCACCGAGAAGAGACTTGATACCCTATGAGCATATACAGAGGGAGGTAATCCCTCTGAGGAACAGTCATAGGGGAGGGGAATAAGGGGAAAATGAGAGGGAGGGGAGAATGGGAGGATACAAGGGATGGGATAACCATAGAGATGTAACAAGAATAAATTAATTAAAAACAAACAAACAAACAAACAAACAAAAAACAAAAAAACAAAAAAAGAAATGAGAATTTTCCAGAGACTCTCCTCTTTGTGGAAGTCTAAACCCCTGTGGACATTCAGAGGATAACTTGTCTCCTAGAGACAGATTTATAGTTCCACCGATGACCTGGAAGGAAAGATGTGGAGGGAAGGGCAATGAGGACCAGGGGACCATACCTCTTCCTGACTGCTTCCTGTTGCACATTTCTTGCTTTCTGCATAAATCTTACCCTCATCTTAAAATCCGAAGATGGGCTTTGGTGGTCACTGGATCTCTGTTCCTCTTTCCAATGTGGCCATATTATTAAATTTCATTTTTTTTTCTACATTTCACTACTATTTTTTTTCTTTTAATTGTCCTAGTGAGGATATATGGACAGATGTGGCTTGGTGAGACACAGGCTGTAACCCCAAGTTTGGTAACAGAATGCCAAGACAAACCCTGAAAGAATTTCCAGTTTGCTTTAAAATACAAAAATTTTGTGTGTAGTCAACATTTTCATCTCTGTGATACTGTCTAGAGCTGCACACACCACTTATTCTTGCTCTGCTCATTGAAAAATTGAAAGGTAAAAGAAGTTTGAAAGTCAAGAAAAGCTGAAGTTTAGCCAAAGAGGATATTTTATTAGAGTTTAACAGAAGAACCTAGGGCAGGCAAGTCATAGATGTCAGAAGTTGTATAAAAAGGACAATTGGATGACAGAAGGCAAAAAGTTATGGCCTCCTACTCACACAAATGAGGTCTGCCATGTGGCAGACAAGCAGACATATGATAGGAAGGAAAACTTCAGAGAAAGGGTAGAGAAGCCCAAAATTCCAGAAAAAAAATACATAAAATAAAAGCATACTTAAGCTTGGGCCAGCATTAGGGAAAGTGAGTGAAAGAAAAGAAAAGCAGAAAGATTTATGTCTTCCTGAGTCAGAAAAGTGAGCAGCCCCAGCTGATTCTCACGGCAGCTCTGAATGACAGTGCCCTAGCAGATGGGAATTCTAGGAAAGAAAAGTACTTTATCTCATTAAATAGATATTTTTTTCCATATTTTTACCATGGCTTAGGGTAAGCCTTCCTAGAGTTGTTCACCAACTTAAGAAGTGGTCCTTTGGTCGAACGATTAACCAGCCCGTGTGAATTAACTTAGCGTTTATATTTTGAATAGCTTGGAATGGACAGGGATATCAGTATCAGTTGCCGAGACTAAGCTTTGGCTGCAGTGGCATTAAAACTCAACATAAGCTAAGCAACCTCACCTGACATGCTTGTGCCTTTATATGTATTGATGTCTCTCAAAGCATACATGTTCCACCGAGTCCTTTAGTTGTCCATGAACTTATGTGTATGTTTTAATTTTGTGTGTGTGTGTGTGTGTGTGTGTGTGTGTGTGTGTGTGTGTGTGTGT
>OU015746.1:100946439-100984572 GCA_907169655.1 Acomys percivali | reverse complement strand
TGTGTGTGTGTGTGTGTGTGTGTGTGTGTGTGTGTGTGTGTGTGTGTTGGCAGGGGCAGGGGAATCTACTGCAGCTTGGGAAACATACTAGTGGCCACATCCCAAAAGCAAAATGATACTCCCAATACCAGAAGACATCAAATACAAAAAGCAACTTAGGTAGAGATGAACCCTTCTCAATCCACGCTAGAATTTTTGATTGGCTTGATTTTGTTTAAGTAAGCACAGCTGCGGCGAGTTCATGAGTGCAATGGTTTTGCTATATTCAGAAGACAGCGTTTCACAGCACTCCTTTCCAGCGTTTGGCTCTAAAATTGTTTCCGCTTCCCCTTCTAAGATGTTCCCTCCAGAGTTATGCTGGAGAAACAGATTCATAAAGATGTCCAATTTATGAATGAGCATGCACAGTCACCTCTTCTAAACACCTTAGTAAGTCTCAGCATTAACCACTGCCTACTAAAAATGATGCTTCTCTGACCTTGTTTTGGGTAGCACAAATGTATGGATGTAAACATAAATATTCAGAAAGCAGCTTGATAACATGACCACTCAGCAAAATAAAAATAGTAGGGTACCCACCTAGGACCTATAAACTCAGCAGCCTCGGGCATTTATTTGACCATCAGGAATGAATTTCCCCTGTGTGGATCAGCCTCAAATCCAATAAGAAAGTGGATGGTAAGCCCATAGCCTTCATGCTACTAATGCAACAGTGGGAACAACTTGTCTGGCAGGCTGGTTTTACAGTATGCAGCAGCAAGATCTAAGTGACGTCATTGATTGATGCCTTTTTCTCTCTCTCAATAGCTTACTGGAATTATGAAAGCAAGCCAGCAGGGAAGAATTTTCCCTTCAGTTTGAGACTGATTTTTCAATGTCCTATAACCAAAGTCTGTGATGCTTTCAGCCACAGAGTCTTATTATCTTGATATGTTAAGGAACCAAGGGTAATGGTGATAGCCTGTTTTTTTTTGGGGGGGGGGCTCTGGAGCCTTCCTGACCAAAATATGTATAGAGAGGTATCCCATGCTTAGCAAGATGATTCTAATTTAATATCTCATGTCTTCTGGTAATGACATGGTTCATGCAGGATTCCTCCATTCAAGTCCTTGTTAAAATGTGTATTTTTAAATGGCTTAGACACTGGCAAGTTTCCACATGGATTTTTCATACATGCTTAGTTTTGATCAACCCACTGCCCACTCCTTCCTGTCTCCCAACCTCCATTCCCCAAATTGGTTGTTGATGTGTATAAAATGGGACCTTTATACACTGTTGATGAGGGTGTAATTGAGGCAAGGATATTTTATCACTCAGTGGATATCTTGCCACATATGAAGACTTTAATGATCTTTGAAGTAGAATAAGGTGTTGCCAGCAACAAACCTGTATCATTTCAAAAAAGTCTTAGGTTTCTGAAGATCATCTATCTTATCTGAATTATTTGTTTTTAGATATTTTTACCTGTCTACCTAGGAAACATTTTTATGTAATTAACTAGACTAGTATCTAACATGACTGAGTTTGACAGTCTGACTACTAAAATGTATTTCTTAATTATATCCTAAATAATTAGTAATATCAGCTTTCAAAATGTCTAGTTTTTTTTTTTTTAGTTTTTCTTGTAGTTTTAAGAATTACATAGAGACAATATTTAGCATGTTGTATCAAAATATAATACAAAGATCTATACCAATGTAACATTTTTGGCTTATTAATGTTCTTTGGTCTAAAAGCAGATTCACTAATCTGACTCTTTACTTGCCATTCCTATAACCAACCACTTTAAAACAATAACAAACATCTATCATCCATAGAAAGACCAAAAAACATTCAGTATCTAGGAAAATAGAGCATAGTTTTCTTAAATTGCTTCCTGCTGATTTAGATCACGGTTTTTCTTTTGGGGGAAGGTAAGAAAATTGGAATATCATCCAGTATTTTAAAAGTTAGCTGTAACTTTTAATGTGCAGTCTCTGCATGCTGAGAAAATTCAGAGCTTAACTGAAATCCTGACTGGAACAGTCTGTGATGCTGGACAATGTAGAGAGCCATTTTAAAACTGTCTCAGATGGAGACTTTTGATGAAACAATGATTGAGGCTGTGTGTGAGGTTGGATCACCTGAGCTACTCGTCTTTTGTGGTGCCTGGTCCTCTTGCTGTACAAAATTTAACTTTCAAAGGATTTATACATTTTTGTATTAATATATGTATAGACTGTGCATTGAGCACAGTTCAGGTAATATGAATCTCATCTATGCAGTTTGAAAGAATGGCATGATAAGTCCTGAGGAATTTGTGACCAAAGATTCATTGGCCATGAATAGCCAAAGTCCTGGCTGGAGACATTTTCATGCCTCAGTCAGTGTCAGGGTGATTCCTATGTGGAGGGATCAGCAAATTATGTTATCTGTCCTGTTTAGTCTTCTTGATTTCTTTCCTTCTGTCAGCAGTCAAGATCTTCAGGAGGTCTCACCCTGTCAAATCTTTCTTCTAACAGTTTGGATGGAACACAAAGCTTTGGGTTTCCTATTAAGACAAGATTATATTTTCCTCCCCAACACAACACATTTCCTGTCTTTTTCCATTTTAGAATTAGGACCTTTATATGCTGATCTAATTCATCAGTCCTTTCTAAAATGCAGTGTATCTTGGCAGTTGTGCTATTTATCTCATTTGAAATTTTTGAAATCAATAATTTATTATTTAATATATTTTGGGGAGATATATTTCCTTTTTTACTGTCAACCCTTAGATCTCTGCATAATTTCTTGACCTATAGGATTGTAAGCTATACCTGTAACAGGCTTTGTGTCATAACATTTGAAAGGGTTGTTGTATTCCGAAGGATATACATGCGGAAGCACCATCAGCTCCAGTGTGCACAGGCATCTCCAAGACACTCTCCTTCTCTAACAAATGTATAACATTAGAATCATGCTCTCCAGAATTTAAGGCCATTGGAATTTTGAATATGAACATATGACAAGGTGTATATATTTTAGCTAATTAATCTCTGCAAAATAGAGCACATAAGCCACTGCATGACCTTGTTCTGAGACAAAATCAAACAGGATCTGCATTTCTACTTTAGCATATAGTCCAAATTTGCTGGTCTACAGGCAAAGGTTTTCTATCCAGCATCCTAATGGGCTGGCATTCTGCAATTTCTTCAAGACTTTGTGGACTTTTTTTTTTAATCTAGAAATATCTCTCTTGGTGTTAAGTTCCAGATTGGATTTCTCTGAAGGGTCCCTTATTTGATTCAAAGATTTCTCCCACCTCTGATTTCTAGCATTTAATTTGGCATAGACTTTCTCATCCTCTTCTTTCTCCAAATCTTTTTATCCTGATCTCTTCCAAAGAGAACATACAAAACTCAAATCATCGCTGAAAAAACAATTTGGATGTTATGAGAAGCAAACTAAAATGGAATGCAGAGGGACTGTGTCACTGTGTCTTCATGCATTCTCAACACAGAAAATAATCTTATCAAAAACCTCTCTTTAAGGACTTTACTTTTTTCTTAGACTCAGTTTTCCTTCTAGTCTGTACCAGTTCAGATGCTTGAAGCTTTTCAGTCTGTCTCTGGCTTCTGATTCCAGGAAGAGGCTTTTTTTTCCCCCGCCTTTCTTGAGGGATCTTGGCTCTTCCCTTATTCTGGAAAGTTATTGGTTCCACAAGTCTTTGCTCCTCTGGCCTTCAAGAGTCAGGCCAGCAAGAGCCCGTTCTCAAAGGATTTAGTTTCCTGTAGTGGCTAGGAAAGTTTCACTTTGAGAAGCTTGCTTGCATTAAAGAACTCTTTTTTTTTTCTTTCTTAGCAATGGCTAAAAGTACTGTTTTTGTGGGGTTTGTTTGTATCACCTTTGTTTTCTGCAGTCAGTTGGAGGCCTCGCTGCTCTGAGGGTGAGAGTGATCTGCCTAATCAGGAAGCTGTGAGTTCCTGCCTTAGAAACTGACGTTCCTCTCTTTCTTAATAGAACTAAGAAGCTGCTCTGTAGTTTTAATCTCTACAAGGGTTTTGGCTAGATTACTATACGCCATTTGTTACTGTTACTTTTATAAAGCTGTGTTTGTTCCTTTTAGTTGCTCTCTTAAGTGGCCTAGAAACATATAATTGAGATTCTTTTATATTTTTATAAGGCTTTACAACACAATCTTGAGCAGTTTAAGTCTGTTCTTTACCCTGTAGGCTATCTGACTCCATTCTTTAACAAAATCCTCTAGTTACTTGCTTTTTAGTTTTTTCTTTGCTCCAGCCAAATATTTGTTCCCGCATTCATCTCTCCTGTACCTCTGCCTGTGGCTGAAGCTCCTTTTTCCTCTTCCAGCTACTCTTCCCCTACCTTGCCGGAAGTGCAGCCTTATTATCTTTCTTGCTCAGTGACTGGCCTTAAGCTTCTTTATTGGCATGCCGAAGGACAACTGGGGAGCAGAGTTTGTACCACTTTGAGACAGCACAGTCTCTAAGCAAGGCTTTCAACCAGATATGGGGGTGTACAAAATTCAGCACTTGAATTGCACAATAACCTTATGCCAACAAATGACTTAAAAAATAATAAGTCTATAAACTTGTGCCTTCAGTCTCCCAAAGTTCTGTGACATGCTGAATCATTTGTGTTCTATGATTTTAGATACTTTCACTAAAATAAATAAAAATTACATGTTTTCCTATCCTGCCAGTCTGATTACACTTTAAGAACAACACTCTGGAAGCCTTGACTTTTTGTTGCTTTCAGGGAACAATCACGAACTTTTCAGTGTCCTGGTTGGATTTTGAGACATCACTTAGGCAAGAGAGTCACCTGGGATACTGGATGTCAGAAGATCTATGGAGCACTTTTCCTGGATATATCACTGTGTCTTATCAGGACCTAGGTGAACTTAGAATAATTCAAAATTGACCGTTTGCTGGGGATAATATATAGAGTCATAGGCAGACTATTTTCCTTGCATAAGTGAGGACCAGCTTGAGTGACATTCAATAGAGAAAACGATTCCTATCTACTTATCACAGAAGAAGGAAGGTCTATCCCTGAGCATAGGGTGAGAGTGGGAAGGAGTGCAGCTCCCATTTAATCACAGAAGAGAAATGTGCTCACACACCTGTCCGCTGGACAACTCCTGGGCCTGGGAGATTTAAGCATAGAGAATTAATACTACTGACTAGAATATTCAAAGAATTCAGGAAGTTCAAAAAGAGAACAAACAATTTACGAGGACTTAAACATTAGTCAACTGTTTCATGGTCCAGAATTCATGTGTGGAGACAGAATGCTTTCATTTAGGAGGAATCGTTGTATTTTCTGGGCTTTAATTCTTGAACATAAGATGAGGCATTCAAAAGCAGCAGAGGTGATCTCTCTGTCCCTCTATCTCTGTCTCTCTGTCTCTGTCTCTGCCTCCTCTTTCCAGTCCAACTCTTTGCAAAAGCTCTTAACCTCTGTGCCATCTCTTCAGTGTCCGCCCTCACGTTTTACTGCTGCTGACCATTGGCTCTATCCCCTTTGAATACCCCCAAGCTCTATGGAAAAATCATATTTCGTCTTCCTTGCTACTGAATTTTCACATTCCCAGTTCCAATGCAAACATAGTAATAGATACTTAGGTTATAAAACTGAAACAAATTTAACACCTTAATTCATAGTACTCCTGCCCAGGCTGCCCATGTGGAGGTTCACCAGGTGGTGATAGGTACTAGAAAATGCTCTACTGTTGATATTTACACATTTGAAATTAATTTATTGCATTTTCTTTATCATTTATTATTAATACATGTAATTATTTAGTAAAGTTTTGAATTTTTACTTATCATTTCCAATTCTTAGCAAAAGCAATCTCTCTTCCTACATTTACTCTCATTTGTTATTTATGTTCCAGTGAGATTTTTTTCTATTTTAAAATTATGTTTCCTTTTTAACATACATTTATATTATTACACATAAATAAAACACTCCAATAAATTCCCTTTACAAACACACACACACACACACACACACACACGTGTGTGTGCACACACACTAACATACACAGCTATCTATCTTGATATATATATATACATATATATATATATGTATATATATATATATATATATATATATATATAGAGAGAGAGAGAGAGAGAGAGAGAGAGAGAGATGTAGAGAGTTTTGTTTATAAGTTCTGTGACTCTAGAGAACTCAGAATAATACAAGCATACACCCTGTGTGTTAGTATTGCTATGACTGGTTTGGAGCTAGTGTAAGGTTAATGCCACAGTTCTTATCTGTCCATCTTTCTTGGTCTTCTCTATTGTTCATCAAAATATAAAAACAAAATTCATCTTTTGGTACAATAGTCCAAAGTATAATTGAATGTTATTTAACATCTCAGTAAGAATAATCCTCTAACTGTTTTTGCATTAGCTTGGTCATATCACCTATATCTTAGGATATTATCAGAAAAAATGATGAAATATTGACAATTTCATAGAGCTTAATATGCCCTTTCATTTAAGGATGAAACTACTATAAACATATCTGTATGGTATTTTCGTTATATGTTTACAACTTTATGTTTCTTTCATTTTGTTTACTTGATGAAATTTATTTGGAATACCATAATTCATATGTTATTATTGAACAGATTTGTAGCTGACCCAAACTCAGGAATTTTTGACCAAGAGCATAATAGTCAAGTGCCATAAAGACACAGTTTTTTTCTGTTGTTATCAACAATATTACTGTTCAGCATTATCTGTCTGTGATGCAAATATACTTTTGACTGAACTATAATAGTAATGGAAGAGGGATTGATAATCTTTGCATTAAATGGGGCTAAGAGAGATGAAAGGGCATGCATGACAGGGCTAAGGGAATGCTTGTGATATGGGGTTGAGAAAACTGGCCAGTGACAAAAGATTCAAAGGAGCTATGTAACATCTTGCTTAAGCAACTTATCTGACATCCCATGGCTGAGAGTGTGTGCACATAGGGCCAAGTGGGATAGGAATTATGAAACATGGGTCTAAGAGGGTGCGAGTGATATAGGACTATTTTAGTTTTAACAATTTTTATTATTTATGCTATTTTAGCTTTCAATATACTTTGACCATATTCTTCCCCTTCCCCAAGTCCTTCCAGATCCTACCTCCATTTTTACCCACTCAGCTTTAAGTTCTTTCTCAAAAGCCAAATACAAATCTAATATAGCAGCAAGTACCCTAAAACAAGAGGAAAAAACATTAGCTAATTAAAGGTACACCAGTAGACTGTGGAGTCCATTATGTTGATCAACTACTCTTGAACAGATGGCTTGCCCTGGGGTGCTTGCCATACCAGTGTCACTCTATTGAAGGAAAACTGATTTTCCCTCTCCCAATAGGTATAAATGACAGTTAAGTTGTTATCCTTTACCCCAGTGACTAAGTTTTCTTTCACTCAATTTTTAAAAATATAACAAAATCAGATAAAAGAAGATAAGAATGATCACATCAAAGTTAGATAAGACCAAAAAAGGAGTCCAAGAATCAAAAACATTCTGGTCCACAACTCATAAATGTCATAAAAACACTAAATTGAAAGCCATAATAGAAATTCAGAGGATCTGGTTCAAACCCGTGTGGTCCCTGTGCTTTGCTCATGTTGATTTAGAACGTCATGTTCTCCTGGTTTTCCCCATCTCCTTTGGCTCTTACACTATTTTCACTTCCTGTTCTGAGAGATCTCTGAGCTCTGAGTGAGGGAAGGAATTTAATGGAGACAAGTGTTCCAATATTTCCCACTCTATGTCTAGCTGTGGGTCTCTATGTTTGTTCGACTTTGTTGCAGGAGGAAGTTTCTCTGATAATGGGTGAACAAGGTACTGATCGATGATGGGTATAGCATTTGGAGTCATCTTATCATTACGTTTTCCCCTCTTTTTTTAGACCGGTATCATTTGGTTTGATTTGGGCTATGCATTATCAGGTTCTTGGTCACCAAACAGTGTCTAGTATGGATTGCATGTTGTGGACTGAGCCTTAAATTAAATATGGTATTTGTTGGTTACTCTTACACTAGGGGGTAAAACAACACTGACAACCAAGCCATTGTGAAACACTTGAGAACTTTGTCCAGGAGCCTTGGCCCTTCACTGCTGAACACATTTTTTTCTGAGTAAGTGGTCCTGGAAAGACTGCTCTTAAATTGAAATATGTGAAATTGTACTTGGCAGTCATAGCACAAGAAGGACAAATTTTGTTCAGAATGGCAGATTGCCCTTCTCGTGCTCCCATTTTCCCTCTTTTTTTTTTTTTAAAAAACTTCCTCTCACTTCCTCAAATGGTTTCTTTTCTTTTCTTTTCTTTTTCTTTTTTGTATATCTGGATAGCTTGAAAAAAGGGGATGCTCCTCTTTTTTGACAGAATCTGTGAAAACAGAGATGCTGAAATAGTTTAATTCAATCCTATCCTTTATAGTTTAACTGAAAGCTATCATTGATGGTGTTTTCACAGGACGTTTAAGTTCTGTTAAATGTAACATTATCAAAACACTCATTTCCTGTTTTAAGGCTGGGCCATGTCACAGCTGTGTTCAATTAAGTCTTTTTATAACAGAAGAAAGGAAATAAGACAATTTACTTAAATTTCCCTCTATGCTCTAATAATTCTGTGAAATAAATAAATAAATAAACTCAGACCTTTCTAATGGACCTCCTCTTTCACTACTTTTTAATTAGAAACCTGATAAATATCACTCATAAGCAATAAAATAACTATCCTTCTTGACTGATCAAAACAGGATAAGAAAGCCCCTTATTTGTAACTATATCCTAGACTAGCTAAAATTACTGAACACTGTAACTGCCAAATACATTTTTTTAAATCCCATGATGGAAAGGTTTTACATGCAGTGAATACAAAAGGGATTCAAACATCTAATAAATGCAGTAGAATGTTCAGAAGGAAAGCGTTAAGAGAAATTCATGTTTTAGAAATGACCCTCATTGAAGTCTCTGAATCTCTTCTCAGTATTTTTGCTATCTGTATTTTCTGTTTGTTCTGTAGTCTCATCTCATACTGTATACACCTTGGGTCAAATAAAACTGAAACATAGGGTGTGACAATACCCTGTGTGACCACTGATACCTCAGGGGTGATTATGTAGATTGTGAGCTTTGAGTAGGTAGGAGAACTTTCTACAGTGCTTCAATGGTGTGGACAAGGTTTCTTTCCAAGCAAGAGTTTCAAAGTCACTGGATGTGGGTTGAAAAAAGTCACACCTTCATAACTGAACAGCATCTTGGGCATTGGTGTACAGAATGTGGGCAGATGATCTTTGTCACAGAACAAGAGTTGGGTGCTTCATCATAGCATAGAAGACTTTTCACACACACACACACACACACACACACACACACACACACACACACACGGCATGTATATGGCAACATCAGTGAGCACACTTTCAAAAGAAGTGATTTCTTCCAAGTAGCATGTCACAGCACTCACTATTTCTCATGAGAAAAGGGTTTCATTTTTGTGATGTGGTCATGAGATAGTTCTTTCTTTCTCCCTGACTTTCTTCGATTTTCAGTCTCTTGCCTGTTTTTCTATTCTTATTTCTGAAATAATGTTTTTTCTGTTCTTAGGTACTCTCTGAGGATGCTTCTAGACTCTCTCTTCCTCCCTTCCTCTCTCTCTCCATTCTTCCCCCCACCTCTCTCTGCCTCTTGTTCTATATTCAGTCTTTCTCCCTTTGTTTGCTCACATGCAGAAGGGGAATAGAAAAAAAAAACCAATACGTACATCCAAGGGTCATGTGAGGAATTAGAGTTCAAAACATCAGCACATATCAAATTATAGAGAAGCATTTAGTGTCCTTAATATTATCATCTATGTGTTGGTTATTAGCTAAAGTGTAGTGGATGTAAACATGTTTTTGTTTTGCTACCAACTTTGGAATGTGAGACTGCCTCATGTGAGTGCATGCGATGTTTGTCTGCTGGAAACAGACTCAGGAGAGGCTGTGTGATCTTTGTCAGCTGAGAACTGCCTTGTACAGGGTCATGTTCCTTGTCAGTTGGAAAATATCCTGGTACAGGCTCTGACAGGAGATAAATAGGAGCCCACAAAACAGAGAGATATCAGTTTGAATACTTTGCATAGCTTCACTTTGCTTGGCTATGCATCACCGTACTTCAAGACACTCCTAGAAAGAAATGTTCCAGAGAAAATTTCCAAGTGGCTGCTTTGGTCCCTGCTGCTGCTTTTTCCTGCCTCTGTGTTTGCAGTTGAAATCAGGATGATGAACAGTCGTATCACCCCAGGGAACCAAGTCTAAAATGGTTTACATCCACTGTCCCTGCTAATGTTCTTTTTCTCCTATCTAGGGTACGTCTTCTGGAAGGGAGATAGAGGCATTAAAGAACACCAAATAAAGTAGGTTTTTAAAATATCTAAACCTACAACAAAGCACCAATCAATCTAGTGTTTCCCTTAAAGTCCCACAATGCCTGCTTGGAATTTCTACTCAGAGGTCAAACTCCAAAACCTATCAAATGGAACTCCTGTTTTCACCTAAGGTGCCTTTTTCTTCTGCCTAAATCTTGAGATTATTGAAAACAGCAGTTTAGGTGTTTACAATGGCAAGTTGGAGCAACACATCTGAAGACATTCTTTTTCCACATGACACCTATCACCAAGTCATGTTGATTGTCTCCCTGTGACTCAAGATCTTCTGCTTCTCCAGAGTAGTGATGATCACAGATCCATGATTTCCTCATTTTAGCATGTTACTTCACACCTGCGATGCTCATGATTTTCAACTATTGCTCTAGTTTCGTTCTCTATAATCTGACCATTGAAAGCATTTTAAATTATATAGATGATGGGATAAAAACTTCAAGGAGCTTCCTGTTGCCTGAACAAAGTCAATGTTTAGTTGGCACCCTTGGCCCCAGTCTACAACACATCCATGTTTTTCTCCATCTTCAACCAAGTCTGAAATCCATATTGTTCTTTAATAAAGTGCTTATCTCCAAACTTGTTTTTTAATTCCTACTTTGGGAAATATCTCTTTCTTCGCTTGCCTTAGTTGACAAGAAGCGTCTCTCACTGTCTCATAATATCTGTTGCCACATCATTTTGTTATTTGCTTCTACAATGTTATTGTTTCTAAGGCAAGAAATTAATGATACTTTGCTATATTTAAGCAATTATTATATTGCTTGGTTCATGGTAAACAGCCAATAAATAAGTGATATAGGAAGGGAGGGATGGATAGAGGACAGGAGAGAAAGAAAGAGAGGAAGATATAAAACCAAAATCGTCTTTTTATATATCAGGTGATTCATTCTTATTAGATACTGATTTTATCCAACTTACACTGACCACTCTCTATCACAGCTCCTTCTAGTTATCTTCCCAAATATATAATACCTATAACATTCCATATTTGATATAGATGCATATTATTATCACTTGTTGATATAACAAATTTTATAATTGAAATTCTATGTAGAAAATGGCAGGGATTCCAGACCCTGTACGTCTTGGCCCCTTGAGTATTCACATAATTTCCTGCTTGTACAAAACTGTGGTATTCTTTAATGCTAAGGACAGCATCTTATGAGAGTTTTCTATTTTTCAGATTGGGATTTCTGGACCCAATTGGAATGAAAAATCTGGATCTTACTTACCTCATAGCAACAGAAGGAGTACATTACTTCAAAAGAAAATGAATCACAATACATGAAATGAATACATGGGAAAGACATTACTTAAGCTTCCAAGAACAATCAATGCTTATTAAAAATAACAGAAAAACTAAAGATATATTATATAGTAAATTCAACTCTTTCATTCTGTAGATGCAGAGAGATTCTTAACTGGAGAGATTAGTAAATGAACATAAATCACCAAGACACTTAATAGTAGCTTTGGTCTATTTGTTCAGGCTTGAGCACTTTCTGTACACTTATGATACTTAAAAGGGGCATGTCCCATGAAAGCTTTCACTTACCAGGAAACTGGGACAGAGGGGAGGACATCTTATTGGGACTCTAGATGAGAGAAGCATAGGAGAATAGCAAAGTAGAAGGATCCAGTGGGTCCTAGAAACCTACAAGTAGAACATTATGATAGGCAGATTTGGGCCAAGGGGTCCCGCTCAAACTAAGGCAACAGCCAAGGACAATACAGGTGGTAAATTTTAAACCCCTACCCAGATCTAGCCAAAGGACAGGACAGGACTCAGAGGAGTGCCACCAGGTCTCCCCCTCCAGGGGACATAGTCAAATGTGAGGCACCAGAGTATGTGAGAAAGTCATATCCCACTCTCCACTCAAGTGTGGAGAGTTTGAGGGGACCCCTTAGTTTGAGCGGGACCCCTTGGCCCAAATCTGCCTATCATAATGTTCTACTTGTAGGTTTCTAAAGAACTCAAGAAATTAAACACCACCAAACCAAATAACCCAATTGAGAAATGGGTCTTGGAACTAAACAGAATTCTCAAGAGAAGAATATCAAATGGCTGAGAAACACTTAAAGAAATGCTCAACCTCCTTAGTCATCAGGGAAATGCAAATCAAAACAGCTCTGAGATTCCATCTTACACCCATCAGAATGGCTAAGATCAAAAACTCAAGCGACACCACATGCTGGAGAGGATGTGGGGAGAGAGGAACATTTCTTCATTGCTGGTGGGAATGCAAACTAGTACAGCCACTTTAGAAATCTATCTGGTGCTATCTCAGAAAACTGGGAATAGGGCTTCCTCAAGACCCAGCTATTCCACTCCTTGGAATATGCCCAGAAGATGCACCAACACATAACAAGAAAATTTGCTCAACCATGTTCATAGCAGCCTTATTCATAATAGCCAGATCATGGAAACAGCCTAAATATCCCTCAGTAGAAGAATGGATAAAGAAACTGTGGTACATATACACTATGGAATACTACTCAGCTATTAAAAAAGGAATTCCCGAAATTTGGGACAAATGGATTGAGCTAGAAATGATCATAATAAGTGAGTTAACCCAGAAGCAGAAAGACTCAAATGGTATATACTCACTTATATCTGTATCTCATCTTAATCGTTTGTTTTAATATCAAGTTTCTTGTGTCTTTCTCCCCCCTCCCCTGCTCCTTTCTTTTTTATATTAGGCCCATATCACACGTGGAGTTGGTACAAAATCTGTATGCTGCTGCTTTGTCTAAATGATGGCCTCCTTCACCTCATAGAAGCTTTTTTTGGTTTCATAAGGACTCCTATATTGTTGACCCTAATGCCTGCAATACTGGTGTTCTGTTCAGATAGTCTTCTCTTTTGCCAATATGTTGAAGGCTATTCCCTGACTTTCCCTTCAATCAGGTTCAGCAATACCCAGGTTTTTTTTTTTTCATAATACTTTTACTATTTGGGAATTTCACATCATGAACCTCAATCATACTCACCTTTTAGTCCTCCCTGGTTCTCCCTCACCCTTTTGCCCTTCTGTCCCTAAGAAGGAGGAGGAGGAGGAGATAGAGGAGGAGGAACAAGTAAAACTTGTGTTTTCCATACACTCGCTGGACTCTGGTCAAACTTCTGGTGGTCAGCTCCTTAAAGGAAACTGAAACTTTCCCTACTACACCACCGCTAGACAACATCAATGGCAGAGACTTACACTTCAGCATCCTTTTCACTATTTTTAAGAGTTCTCTGATGGCCTTCTGTCTAGGCTGTTACCTATGGAAGAGTAGGTTAGGTTGGGTTAGCAGTTGTCACAGAAGCCTTCTTTGTCCTTCATTTTCAATTGCATGTCTGTAATAACCTATTACCACTACAAAAGCATCTTCCTTGTCTTTTACAGTCAGCAGGCACATGGATCATGTACTTCCTAAGCACAGCTCACACACACGTCAATATGGCTTCAGGAGGCACAGCAGACCATAACCATTTCCATAGCCTTCTGTGGTAACAAGGGCCATGGGCATCAACATGACCCCAAGCTGCTGTAGGACCAGGGACATCCACCTGAACCTTGGGCTTCAACAAGGCTTGGGACAGCAATTTATGAATAACAACATGGTCTCCAGGAGCAGCAAGGACCATAGAGGTCTTTTGAGGAGGTCTAACCCAGAATATGGGTATTCTTCATGCCAGACATCCTGCAGTTGCTCAGAACCAGGGCGATTGTGCAGCTAGGTGGCCTGTGTATATGTTGGGGTGGGTGTGGGGGGTTAGCAGAACCTGTAAAAGCTCTAGGACTCTGCACAACATGCTTTTGGTCCCACTCAGCAAGTATATATTCCCCTGTGCACAATAGGCTACACCTATTGCAGCAGCCACTTCTCTAGTTTTGCCCCTCTTCACTAGGCACTCACTGCTCTGTCCCTCCAGCTTTCCCACCTCTCTGTTTTATATTTGGTTTTCTGGTAGTGGCATTGGAAACTGCAATGTGCCACTCCCCACCTTCCTAAACCTCTTTGTATGCACATGTTCTTTGCAATGAGTCATTGGTCTGGTTCAAGGTTATCTGGTTTCTGAAGCACCAAAAATACTGGATCATTGTCAATCCTTGTCAACGATACTGTTGTTGTCCAGAGTCAGGGTAGGTGATGTCAAGATAGGCAGGACATCTTCAGACAGGGTCTGTGAGAGCTCCTAGTGGCTGCATACCTCCCTAACCAGGATGTCTGCCACTTCTTTGTGCTTGTAGCCTGCAGCCAATGCCAAAGTCCTGTTCTCTCCCTCTCCCAGCAGGGCAAACAGCACAGGCTGTGTTAGTGGTTCCATGCTGGGGGCCAGCTAGTAGGCCTGGGACCAGTCCAGTTCAGTAACTACGTATTTCCTTGGGTGCTCCAGGTTGATGCACATCACCCTGTCCTCAGTGTCCATCACCTCTGCCACTAACCAGGCATGACTGTTGAGCTTGTAAGCTTTATGCAGCATCACTGACCTTTGCTATATGTGGGTGAGCAGCAGAGGCTGCAGCCTCAATTGTTCTACATTGGGGGGGGGGAGGTCTGCTGGCCAGTGGGCATAGAGCCATCCTATTCTATAATGACATATTTCAGAGGGAGTTACAGGCTGCTGCACACTGTCTTCTCTTTGGTACCAGGATCTGGTTGCAGGCAGAGATATTGCTTCGCCCTTCCTGTCTCCCATCAGGGCAAGCAGCGCATATGCAGCCTTGGTGGCCCCATGCTGGGGACTGGCAAAAGGGCCTAGGGTCAGCCCTATTCAGTAATGACTTGTTTCTGCAGGAGTGCCAGGCCATTTCACATCTACCATTGATACTAGCAGCCACACTGCTCATTAGGCACGACCATGTGTGTTTGTAGCCTGCTGGCTGAGACACTTTGGAGAAGGTTATAGATTTGTCATTCTCTGTTGGGCATGACTTTGCTTTGCCATCTTTATGTGTAATTTTTGAGACCATTTTTTTAAAAGGATGTATTCATAGAATTTTTCCTTATTTATTTGATGTTTTAAAAATCTACTACTTATTTGAAGATACTAGGTGACAAGTATCTGCAAATAAAAATACTTTGACTTCTTCCTTTCCAATTTGTATTGCTCTTATCACCTTCATTTATCTTATTGCTCTAAGACTTCAAGGTACTATATTGAATAGGTGAAACGAGAGAGTGGAGGACCTTGTCTTGTAACTGATTTTAATAGAATAGTGGTATAGATCTGAGTTTCTTTTCATTTAATTTTATGTTAGCTATAGGCTTGGTATTAACTGCCTTAATTTTGTTTAGGTATGTCAATTGTAGTACTATCCTCAGGACTTTTATCCTGAAGGGTACTGGATTTTGTCAAAGGCTGTTGCTATATCTAGTGATATGATCATGAGTGTTCCTTTTCTTTCAGATTGTTCATATGGTGTATTTAACACTTACTGATTTATGTATATTGAAACATCCCTGAATATATAGGATGAAGTATGCTTGATCATGTTAGATGATCTTTTTTATGTGTTCTTGGATTTGGTTTGCAAATATTTGGTTGCATATTTTTTAAAATCTATCTTCATAAGGGAAGTGGTTTCTAATTTTCTTTCTGGGTTAAGTCTTTTCGTGGCTTAGGTATCAGATTAACTGCGTGCCTCATAGAATGAATTGGACAATATTTACTTAGCTTTTGTTTTGTAAAATAATTTGAGAAGTATTGGTCTAAATCTTGGAAAGTTTAGTAGATTCTGCGATAAACCTACCTGGCCCTGGGGAATTTTTGTTTATTAGTTTTAATAGTGCCTCTATTTAACTAGGGGTTATACGTCTATTTAAACTGCTCATATGCTTGTAATTTAACTTTGGTGAGTGGTATGTATAAAGAATTTATCTATTTCTTTTAAGTTTTCCAGTTTGGTGGAGTACAAATTTTTAAAGTATGTCCTTAAGATTCTTTGGATTCCCTCAGTATCTGTTGTTTATGTCTGCCTTTTTGTGTCTAATTTTGTGGATTTGGATAGTCTTTATCTTCCTTTTAGTTAATTTGGGTAAGGTTTTGTCATTCTTATATTTTTTTCTCAAAGAATTGACTCTTTATTTCATTTATTCTTCTATTGTTTTTGTTTGCTTGTCGGTTTGAGTTTTGTTGATTTCAACCTTGAGTTTGATGCTTCCTTATTATGCACTTATTTGAGGTGTGATTTATTCTTTTTATTCTAGAGTTATCACGTATATTCTTAAGTTCCTAGTATGAGTTTCTCCATTCTTTAGTGTAGGCCCCCCTTAGTGCTATGAACTTGCCTTTAGAACTCCCTCTATTGGACTCCAAGGTTATGCTGTATATTCATTTTCATTCAATTCTATAAAGACTTTACTTTCCTTCTTAATTTTTGTTTCGGCCCATTTTTCATTCAGTAGTGAGCTGTTCAGTTTCTACAAGCTTTCTGTTCTTTCTCTTGTCTTTGATACCCAGCTTTAATCTGTGGAAGTCAGGTAGAATGCACGATGTTATTTCACTCTTCTTGTATCTGCTGAGACTTGCTTTGTATCCAAGTACATGTTTAATATTGGAAAAAGTTCCAGGAGATTCTAAGAATAACCTATTCTTTTGTGTTTTCGGCGAAACTGTATTTATCTGATAGATCCATTCATTCTGTAAAATTAATTTTTTTCTAGCATTTCTCTCTAGTTTTTATTGGGATAATCTGTCTATTGGGAAGAGCAGGGTGTTCAATTCCCTCAGTATGATCTGTATGAAAGTTAATATGTGATATGTATTATAGTAGTTTTTGTTTGTTTATTTGCTTGTTTTTACCAACTTGGGTACCCTTGTGTTTGGTGTACAGATGTAACAAATGCAATGTCTTTTTGTTGGATTTTTCCTTTCTGCTTATACATAGAATCATTTTCCTCTGGCTGGAGTGCCTCACCAGGCCAGGGGAAGAGAATACATACAGTCCTGAAGAAACATGAAGCTTGGGGTCAGTTGGTAGCGGAGGAGGGTCCCCCTCTCTATGGACTAGGGAAGGGCCTTAGGGAGGAAGAAGGATGGAGTTTGGGACCAAGAGGAGAGGAGGGAGGCAACTGTGATTGGGATGTAAAGTGAGTACATTTTTAAAAAATTAAATAAAAAAGTAGGAGACAGTTGCTCCCAAAACAGCAGAACGCATACATATTGTTAATTAAAAGAACGCAGTCTGAATAAGAATCTATCTCATATGACTCCAGTTGCATGCCCGTTTGGAAGAAACAGAGTTATAGAGCCTGCCGGTAGATGCAAGATTTTCAATAACATGGTACATAGGTGAAGAGTTACATAAGTGGATTATAAGAAATCTTTTGCACCACAAGATAAATTTTGATGTAATTTTTATGCTAGACACTTTTCATTATTCCTTTATTAAAAACCTATACAATTATATTGTACAACTGGTAAACCTTGCTGTATGAACAAAAATAATTGATTGCAGTTCTGGAGTTGCAGGAAGGCTTGTAAACTTGGACATGAGATTCTAATTACATTATGAATGCATGAAGTGATCTCACTATCGGATTTGAGGAAAATGGTGAAGACTTAACATCACAAGTGATTGAATACTGTGAGGTTAAAAACATGTAGTGCTCATTACACACTCTAGTCCCACTGGGTCAATTTTTACAATGGGAGTGTGGATTGATGATGTTCACAGATTCTGGTACTGGGCTTGGGCACCAGGCTTCTCCCTCTAGAAGTAGGAGGAAAACCAGGAAGTGGAGGAGTTAGAATGAGCTATATAAGAGCAGTGAAGTAGAACTGAAAACATCAACCTGAGCTTCAAGCAGGCATGACATCTACACAGAAATATTTACAGATGTGCACATGTACATAGCTTAGTATAGAGATGTATTTTATTTTTGCATTAAATAAAACAGTCTAAAAGTAGCAATGTCTCAAAGCACACCTAATCCAGATAATAATTTCTGAAATGAACCAGAGCTATACTTTCCAGAAATAGCTGATTCTAAGACTGGAATAGGAGGTACCAAACATATTTTAACTTAAGTCACCAGAAAGTAATTTGTAAATTAAAGGCAACTGTTGTGGGGAAATAATAAATCAGAAGATACATAGTCCAGCTTCTGGTTTCAGGGTTTTGAGGCCTCAAAGTGGCCATATCTTAAGGAATCTGGGGGCAGTATAATATGGAAAAAAGCTAGCCTAGTTAATAAATATACATGATTTTTAATGATGAAAACAAATGCCTGAATGAACAGTGCAGTGGAAAGAATCAGTTCATTTTTTCACATAGAAATCTCTATAATTTATGTAGATACCCTGCCTCACAGGTCTAGTTCCCAGTGTGACTGTTGAGAAACTTTCTTCTAAGAGTGAAATGCAGGAAGAGATCAGAGACCCAACAAACATGACGTGATAAGGACAGTCAAATTAAACAACAACAGTAATAGACTGTGTTAATTATGCACATCCTTGATACAATGCAAGGAAAATCATGCTCATTTTCCTCAGATCTCACAGTCACGCTCTTAAAGGGCCTCAAGTAACCACCTATAATAAAGGCATCCTGCCCTGCCAGATGCTTCTCAAATTGCTAAGTCACATGAAACCTGAGAAATTATCTTAGCCAGAGGAGCCTGAGAAGAGGTGACAAGGAAATGTGACCTGTGCCCAGATCTCAAGACACCCCCCCCCCCAAAAAAAAAAAAAAAAAAACCCACCAGAACTCAATACCAATGTGAAACACACGAAGACCTTTAATTTTTTTCAACTTGATCAAGGCTCTTTCTGGATACCACTGTGTTGGTGACCATCAGAGCCCAGCTCAAGCTAAAAAAAAGTTAAAGGTCTCCATCACTATGGAGTACCGGTGGCCCTTTTTAGGGTTCCCGCATTCTGAGTGCATTAGGGATTGCCATCCTGAAGAAGATCCTGACAGTTTGGGTAAAAACCAAACATCCTCATAAATTTTGGGCATGAAATAGTGTAATGACACCCATATAGGTTCATTGACTGCAACAAAAAAATCCATACCAATTGGAAGCTACTAGTAACTAATGACTACAAGAGTAGGGCAACCGCATTGCCACCTTCAGGATCTAACTGTAAATTTAACTATCCCAAGTAAGAAATTTTATTTAAAACAAGAACAACCCAAATCATCTCCGGGTCATTGCAGAATAATCTGAACAACACATTTCTTTGATTGACAGGATTGGATTATGACAGTAAAAGACAGTAAATATATTTGACCACAGATTTTTTTAAATGAATATGCAATAAGAGAAATAGAGTGTTATTACCAAAGCATGAGAGAATAATAGTTTTGATAGCTGTGAGCCATTGTTAGGTGATAAAAGTAATGGATGTAAATTTCAGAACAGTGGAGTATTTGCATAATCCAGCAAGATCATTCCAAAGTAAATGAAATTAAAGCAGAGGGTTAAAAACAGTAGCTTTATGATGGGAAACCCCAGCAGTATAATAGTTAGCATACTAATAGTAAGGCATTTTGTATTTAAGATGTATGGAGAAAAGCACACTACTTTCTCTCATTTCTCCCAGCAATAATAACCACAGTACAGACAAGAAAAAGGCAACAGCTACATTAGCGATGCTTTGTTCACTGATCTTTCAGATTTTTTTCAAAACTTCAGGGTCATAAAAAGCAAAAAGAACTAGAAAACACTGCCTGGAGAAGACCAAGTGAAACTGTTTTGTATTAGAACCTAAAAGAGAAAAATGAAAGACTAATAGGGAAAAGAAAAGGTGGAATGTGAAAGCGATACAGAGTATCATTAATAATAACGTCCTGGACATGTTTGTTGGTTAGTTTTGGTTGTAAGCCTTTAATGGTTGAGCCATCTTTCCAACCCTTATTGGTTAGTTTTGCTTATTCTGCTATAGTTACAAGATAAGAACAGAAGCAAATCTTGGCCAATGGATACAGGAACATGCTGCTATTTTTATAATTCTGCTGTTCTAAAATTATTTCAGAATAAAAAGTTAAGCAACCGCAAAGCAAAACAAATCTCTCTCCCAAAATTCTGTTCCCCATAATCTTTGGCCTATTTCTTTTGGGACAGCTATTTGAAGTGGTGATTTTTTTTTCCAGATGAGAAGTGCTTGATTAAGAACCATTGAATTCCTCATTAAACGATTAAGTAGCCTTTGTCCTGAAAGATGTAATGATTCTTTCAAAGAATGTCTTGTTCCTCTTTTTAAAACATAGTTCTTGTTTGCTCAATGTGTTCTAAAAAACCTTCAGGATATTAAAAAACAAAGTCTAGCTGGGGTCACATGAGTCATTTTACTAGAACTCAAAGCCAGGTGCATATTAAATGCCAAGGGAAGAAATAACTCATCTGACTAGTTCAGACTCCAGGCACATTTCTTTAGCTCAATAACTTATTACATCCAATATGTACAAATGCAAGTTACTCATTCATCTACAGCCAAATCTCTAAATCCAACCATTGCTTGCAGCATTTTATAAAATAGTTCATTCCAATAATAATCTTACTCACAAAGTCCTTCCACCTGCATGATTTTACTTAGCTTTAGGAAGTAACTAATAGCTAAAGGAGTCTGTAGAGGAAGAAATTCAATCTGTTAATACAGTGTGAAGATGGAATCTGGGATTCATGTTTTACAATACAATTAATTTAGAAAATAAAGTGGAAGATTCCATATTGCTTAATATTCTATTTTTGATTTTAAGGAAAATAAGTGGATTGTGAGCATAGAATTAAAATGTCACTGCACCCTTTTATGAAATATTAAAATGTGTTCATTTTTTGTTAACCACAGTAAGGTCTTTTCTCACATTATGGGTGACACAATTTACCAATATTTTAATTTTATATAACTTAATAATTTTGTTAATTCATTTACATTTTCAGTTTTAAAAATTATCTTTCCTTTTTTTTTAAAAAGTAAGGACAAAGACCTTAAAAGAAGCCATAAATAGTGACTCCTATAGAGCAGATCAGGTGGCCCAAGAAACCATGGGTACAGAGACCACATTGCTGACCTGACCAAGGTTTGACTGCCCATGCAGCCACTTGTAGTCAATACTTGGAAGTATTTCAGGAGACCACATATTGTAGTTGTAAGACCAGGTCCAGGTCCCTGCCCTGCCACAGGTCAGGTCTCATGCCCATAGAGGTGGAGTTAGTACCGAGACTGGAACCTTCAGAGATTATACTGAATATATTTTCTTTTTAGGAATGAAGGACAGTTCTCCCATTTTTGAGACATTCTTTCTTCAATTCTACAAAATTGCATGTAACTTTATGAATACTTTTAAAAGATAGAGTTTGGTAAATATCTAATATCCTGCTAATTTGATTTTGAATTATCAATGTCAAGTATTATGTTTGGGGGGTTTTTGTTTCATTATACTTTGTTAAAAAGGAAAATTGTGCATTTCTAGAGTATTTTTATGAGTAAATCTAATGTATGGACAATAAAAATTTGAGAAAAAAAAAGAAGCCATAAATTAAACTATACATTAGTAGGTATAATAGATAGATGATGATGATAGATAGATAGATAATAGATAGATATATAGATGCATACATACATATATAAACAATATAGATATAGATACAGATATTTAGATAGGTAGATAGATAGATAGATAGATAGATAGATAGATAGATAGATAGATAAGATAGATAGATATTGTAAATCTGGTTGAAGATGTTATAATTTGTAGCCCACTGAGAACAATGAGAGATAGTAAAATGGCATGATGACCCATGGGTAACAGCTGAAGATGCCCCTGGACAAAGCACTGGAGAGTGTTACTGCTTACCTCAGATTCTCCCTGTTGGTGTTACTGGATCTGAGTTCTTGAGGACTCTGTTTTCCTTAAGCACTGTTGACAGTGACTGGTGTATTACAACTGTTGAATGAAGAATGAAGAATGAACTTTCTTTCATATTCTTTCATAACATTTTCACATCAGTCACTTAAGAGTGAGTCTGAGGACCTGCCTATGGTAATCTGCACTAAAGCTATGAAGAATATGATGTGACAACATGCCTTAAACAGCCATTTTTTAAAAAAATAATTCTTAGAAAGCATTATATAGAGAAAAATCTATGAAAAACAACATTTTCATCATGAGCATTTGAAAATATTTACAGACTACTTTTAGCCAATTTCTGCCTAATGATGACATTTTTATTAACTTTGATGTATCATGCTAGTCAATGTACTTAATTTTTTTATAGAGTCTTAGAGTCTAAAGCTTTGAACTCATATCTGAGGTACCAAGTTTAATGTTTTCATTCTCTTTATGTCAGATCAAAACACAAGAGATTGCCAATATTTGAATGCTTTGACTTAAACATGTCTATCTTATGTTGAAATTTAAAAAATAACTGAACAATAATGTTTAAACAATCACATAAGCTAGAATCAGACAAATAACAAAAAATATGCAGCATGTTTGTGAAGAAAGAAATACTACTTTTGGCTGTGAATTGGGCTTAGCATTTTTACAAAGTAGTGGACACTTGTTCTAAAATTTGCCATCCATGCTGGTGAAAGAGCATTGAAATAGGAAGAAACAGAATAAGATTAGAAACTAGAGTGGAGAAAAATAGAAAGAATTTAGGCGTTAGCCAATTACCATGGAAAAGAACTGAATAAATGTATCTGACAATTCTTATCTGGGAATCCACCAGATATTAAGACATACCTAGAAACTCGCCACACATGTAGGTTCACTGAACAAAGCAAGCTAGGAATTCACCCCAAAGATCTTTCTGGAGTGATTCTTCAGTCAAGATATACAGAAACAGTTAAACATTTTTAATTAAGAATCTAGATATTAAAAAATAACTCAACAATTATTTGGGCTCAACGGGAATATAAAAGGACAAGTGACATGGTAAAATTGAGAGAGAGAGAGAGAGATGAGACAGAGGGAGAGAAAGGGGGAGAGAGAGTGTTGGGGTGAAGGACAGTCCTTTTATTCACCCCCCCCAGGACACATACCTTTTGCACTTGGCACTTATAGCAGGTGATGGCTTAAGGTTTGGCTAGGGCCCTGAAGGCAAGCCAGTTGAATTACCTATACATAATACACAGTAGAAGATAGCATTACATAGGGACACAGTAGGAGGAATCATTACATAATGAAACAGTAGAAAGTCTTACATGGGAACACACTGAGCAATGTGTGGTCCTATAAGGTACAAATAAAGTTCCATGATGAAGGCACATTACTTATAAAATGATCATGACAACAGAAGATATTTGACTTCATCTAATAACCACTGCAGTCACTAAGAAGTAAGAGCAAATGACATGGGTTGGGGTGGACACAGTTATTGATAAGCTGATTTAGAGTGGAATACTAACCAGGACATCCGGTTTGAAGGGTTACAGACACCTACAGAAGAGATTAAGCACTCATTACCCACATGGATCTCAACATAATATCTGAAACTACTACAGAAAACTACCACAGAAAATATGGGACCTTTGCTACAAGTCATAGATATAGGAAAGCACTATACTGGGGTTGTTCAAGAAATAAGGCATCTGTGACATTATGAATTTGAAATACTTTTGTATATACAGCAAAGGAAACAGCCAACTGCATAAAGAGGCAGTCTACAGAAAGAAAAAAATATCCTTTTTCAGCTATGCCTGACATTAGACTAGTATCTCCAGAATAAAAGGCACTTAAAACAGTAAAGATCTAATAAATACTCTGAACAGAAAATGTTATGGATCCGGCATGTGCAAATGTGCCTGACAACCTGAATTAGATCACTGGGAACTCAAATGGCAGAAGGAAAGAACCAACTCACAAAGGTTGTCTTTTGACTGGCAATACATATGTTGTGGCATACACAACTCCTCAACTCCAAAACACATGCGAATAAATGAATAAATGTAAAAGTATTTCAAAATAGGCCATGGAGTTTAACAGAGAGCTCTCAAAGGAAGAAACACACATAGGTAATGCACGTTTTTTGAAAGTACTTAACACCCTTAGCAATCAAGGGGAAATTACGTTGAAATTCTGTCTTACTTCACTAAGAATGTACTTTAAGAAAACAAATAACAGAAAATACTGAAGAGGATCTGGGAAAGGAAATCTTTGTATACTGATGAAAATATTGTAAACTGGAATAGTTACTATGGAAAGAAATCCATTAAATTCTCCAAAATCTAAGAGGAGATATATGATATGCTCAGCTATACCATGTATTACCATGCACTCCAAAGACTATATCCTATGAAAGAAATATCTACACATCCACTTAATTGCTCCTATATTCAAAACACCTTAGAAATGTAATCAGCCTAGCTGAGTAGATAGTGGAAATGTGATACATAAATGCAGCAGAGTTCTTCTATTCAGCATTTAAGAGAAATAAAATTTTCAGGAAACAAATATAACTGGCAGGATTCTGTTAAGTCTCACCAGGGTACTCTACTGGGGTCCACAAAACTCAGACCAAGGTATGTTATGCCTTCACTGGACAGCCTGGCACAAGATGTGCAAGCAAGATGTCAGGTTTGTGCTCAAGTAAATCCAAAACAGAGAGCCTTTACCCAGAAACGGTTCACTACTATTTTCTCAGGGACTCTGCTTATACTTTATACTTTTAAACTGGAATCCCAATTACAACACTCTAAAGCAAGTAACCTTTCATTTGAAATGATTCCCAGTGAGATTAAAGGATTTACTCAAGCTTGCAGAGCTAGAGAATATTGAAACTAGGATTCAAATCCAGGTCATTGGCTCTAATATCTGTGCTCATTTAATTTTGTTACATGCACAGAAATGTCAATCTGTTTTTCCACGTGTTAGATCAGTGTTGCAGAATATATGAAAAGCTCAAGACAAAACTTGTTTCCTTAGAATGATCTAGACATTATTGAATTTTGTATATTGAATTATTCATGGAAGCTTCTGGCTGCAGCTCATGTGCCTTCTCCAGGACCTACTTTATACTCCAGCTGTGCAAAAAGGGCACAATATTCTTTATATCGTATGATATAAAAAAATGGAACGAAAGCATCACATGATGAATCCCTACTATGTGCCCATGATGTCCAGGCTTGGGTAGATATTGACTCACTTGGGACAAGTTATATGATAATGGAATTGATAATTCAGAAGCCAGGCGTGTTGTGGGACAATGCCCAAAAATTGCTACCCATTCCCTTGGAATTTCACTTTAAAGAAACAGTGGTGTCTGCCATGATTCCTACTGAACATATTCAAAGGAAATTTCAAAATGACTACTAGATCAAAGTTAAGTGAAATATTTTTTACTCTAGTGTTAAATTCCTCATTCTGATGGCCAACACAGAAGAAACTCTATTGTGTCTCTGGAGTTTGTTTTTTTTTCTCATAATGTTGATTCAAGGCATTATTTCTCTTTGCTTTTTTTAAATTATAATTTTTTCCCATTACAACCTGATTTTAACCCCCTACCTCTTATCTTCCTGTTCCCACCCTCCATCCCTCTTTTGCCTTTTCCCCTCCCATAGACGCTGACAGGTGGGGTCCTCTGGCCCCACTATCCGACCACATCCTCTCAAGTCTCATCTGCATAGTCTGCATCCCCTTCCTGTGTTCACACAAAGACTCTCCAACAAAGGACAGTGATCAAATCTGTGACACCAGAGTGTGTGTCAGAGGCAGTTCTCAGCTTTCCCACCTGCTTCCCCATGCGACAAATGAGCTGTCCATTGGTTATATCTGAATAGGAAGTCTAGGTTCTCTGCTTGCAATGTTCTTGGTTGGTGCAATTGGACCCTGGGTCCTGATCCACCAGGCTTGATGGTCTATTTTTGGAGATCCTGACAACCCACACCCCTTGTACTGTCCTTTCTTCTGATAATGCAAAACTCTCCCTTACAGCTCGGAATACCTTGCCCAGAGTCTAGCTGCAAGTCTCAGTATCTGTCCCAATTCCCTCCTTGGTGCAGTCTCTCAGAGGGCTTATATCCACTTGTAAGAGAGCATATACCATGCACGTCTTTCTGAGTCGGGGTTACCTCACTCAGGATGATCGATTTAAAAGCTGAATAATATTCCATTGTGTATATGTACCGTAATTTCTGAATCCAATCTTCAGTTGAAGGGCATCTACATTGTTTTCAGATTCTGGCTATTACAAATAAGGCTGCTATGAATATAGTTGAACAAATGTCCTTGTTGTATGGTCGATCAGCTTTCCGGTATAGGTCCAGGAGTGGTATATCTGGGTCTTGAGAGAGAACTATTCCCAATTTTCTGAGAAAGTGCCAGGTTGACTCCCCAAAGTGGTTGCACTCCCACTAACAATGGAGGAATGTAACCCTTTCTCCACATCATCACCAGCATGTACTGTCACTTGACATTTTGATTTTAGCCATTCTGACATGTATAAAACGGAATCTGAGTCATTTTGATTTGCATTTCTCTGATAACAAAGGACACTGAGCATTTCTTTAAGTGTTTCTGAGCCATTTGTTGTTCCTCTGTTGAGAATTCTGTTTAGCTCTGTACCCCATTTTTTAATTGGGTTATTTGGTTTGTTGGTGTTTAATTTCTTGAGTTCTTTATATATTTTAGGTTTTAGCTCTTTTGTCAGATGTAGGGTTGGTCATCTTTTTCCAGTATGTCAGCTCTCCTTTTGTTTAGTTAACATTGTCCTTTGACTTAAAGAAGCTTTTTAGTTTCATGAGGTACCATTTATTAATTGTTGAGCTATTGGTGTTCTGTTCGGGTTGTTGTCTCCTGTACCA
Source organism: Acomys percivali (assembly GCA_907169655.1). Classification (NCBI taxonomy): domain Eukaryota; kingdom Metazoa; phylum Chordata; class Mammalia; order Rodentia; family Muridae; genus Acomys; species Acomys percivali. The sequence goes on along the minus strand of OU015746.1, from coordinate 100,957,404 downwards.
ATGAATTCTAGGCTCTTTAGCAATTTCACTTTTAACAGATTTAGTGTGTCTGATTTTATGTTGAGGTCTTTAATCCACTTGGACTTTATTTTTGTGCAGGGTAATGAATATGAACCTACTTGCACTTTTTTTTTTACATGTAGGTTAGGCCAGCATCATTTTTAGAAGACGGTATCTTTTTTCCTTCTTTGTCAAAAATCAATTGTCCATAAGTATGTGGGTTTATTTCTGTGTGTATAATTCAATTCCAGTGATCGACCAGCCTATTTCTATTCCAGTACCATACCATGTTTAGTACTGTTGCTCTATAGTATAGCTTGAGATCTGGGATGGAGATTCCTCTGGAAGATATTTTATTGTACAGAATTGTTTTAGCTATTGTTTTTTTGTTTTGTTTTGTTTTATTTTTCCATATGAAGTTGAGAATTGATCTTTCAAGGGCTGTAAATAACTGTTTTGATATTTGATTCATAGAGATTGCATTTACTAACTTGATTGCTTTTAGTAAGATAGACATTTTTACTGTGTTGATTCTCCCAATCCATTAGCATGGGAAATCTTTTCATCTTCTGATATCCTCTTCAAATTCTTTGTTCAGAGATTTGAAGTTGCTTTCATACAAGACTTTCACTTGCTTGGTTAGAGTTACAACAAGATATTTTATATTATTTGTGGCTAGTGTGAAGGGTATAATTTCCCTAATTCCTTTCTTAGCCCATTTGTCATTTGTATATAGGATGGTTACTGATTTTTTTTGAGTTGATTTTGTATGCACCCATTTTGCTGAAAGTGTTTATAAGCCGTAGAGTTCCATGATAGAATTTTTGAGGTCATTTATGTATACAATCATATCATCTGCAAATAGTGATAATTTGTCTTCTTCCTTTCCAATTTATATTGACTTGATATCCTTTAGTTGTCTTATTGCTCTAGCTAGGACTTCATATTGAAGAGATTCAGAGACTGAGCGCAGCCTTGTCTTGTCCCTGATTTCAGTGGAATTGCTTTAAGTTTCTCTCTCTTTAGTTTGATGTTGACTATAGGCTTTACTCTTTTTAGGATATGCCTTGTATCCCTTATCTCTGAAAAAGTTTTAGTATGGACAAGTATTGGATTTTGTCAAATGCTTTTTCAGCATCTAAAGAGATGATCATGTGTTTTTTCCAATTTGTTTACATGGTGGATTATGTTGATGGATTTCTATTTACTGAACCACCTCTGCATGCCTGTGAAGAAACTTACTTGGTCATGGTCATGGTCATTGATATATTTTATATGTTCTTGGACTCAGTTTGTGAGTATTTTATTGAAGGTTTTTGCATCAATGCTTAAAAGAGAAATTGGTCTGAAATTATCTTTCTTGGTTGTACCTTTGTGTGGTTTAGGTATCAAGGTGACTGTGGCCTCATAGAATGTGCTTGGTAATACTCCTTCTGATTCTATTTTGTGCAATAGTTTTAAGCGAATTGGTATTAGCTCTTCTTTGAAGGTCTGGTAGAATTATGTGCTCAATCTACTTGGTCCTGGGTTTTTTTTGGTTGGGAGACTTTTGATGACTGCCTCAATTTCCTTAGGAGATATAGGACTATTCAATTCGTTTACTTGATCTTGATTCAATTTTGGTAATTGGTACCTATCAAGAAAATTGTTCATTTCATTTAGATTTTCAAATTTTGTGGCTTATAGGCTTTTGAAGTAAGAACTAATGATTCTTTAGATTTCCTCAGTATCTGTTGATATTTCTCCCTTTTCATTTATGATTTGTGTGATTTTAATATTCGCCCTCCTCACTTTAATTAGTTTAGCTAAGGATTTTTCTATCTTGTTTATTTTCTGAAGGAACCAGGGCTTGATTTTCTTGACTCTTTGAATTATTCTCTTTGTTTCTAATTTATTCATCTCATTCCTGAGTTTAATGATTTCTAGCCATCTACTCCTTTTTGGTGTGTCTGCTTCTTTTTGTTTTAGAACATTCAGATGGACTGTAAAGTTACTAGTATGGGATCTCTCCAATTTCTTTATAAAGGCATTTAATGCTATGAACTTCTCTCTTAGCACTGTTTCATTGTGTCCCATAAGTTTTGGTACATTGTGTCCTCATTTTCATTGAATTCTGTGAAGTTGTTAATCTATTTTTTTATTTTGTCCTTTACTCAGAGGTAATTGAATAGGAAATTGTTCAGTTTCCATGAGTGTGTAGGCATACTGTTGTTTTTGTTGTTGTTGAGTTACAGATTTAATCTATGGTGGTCTGATAACATACAAGGGATCATTTGGATTTTCTTGTATCTGTTGAGGTTTGCTTTGTGACCAAGTATGGTCAGTTTTGGAGAAGGTCCCATGAGGTGCTGAGAAGGTGTATTCTTTTATGTTTGGGTAAAATGTTCTGTAGCCATCAGTTAGGTCAATGTGATTCATGACGTGTATTAGTTTCATTATTTCTCCATTTAATTTCTATCTTGATGATCTGTCTATTGGGGAGAGTGAGGTGTCAGAGTCACCCACTTTTAATGTGTGGGGTTTAATATGTGATTTGAGCTTTAGTAATGTTTCTTTTACAAATGTGGGTGCTCCTGCACTTAAAGCATAGATGTTCAGAATTGAGACATCATCTTGGTTTATGATTCTTTTGATGAGTATAACGTGACCTTATCCATCTCTTTTGATTACTTTTGGTAGAAAATATATTTTATTAGACATTAGAATGGCTACTTCAGCTTGTTTCTTGGTCTGTATGCTTGGAATGCTTTTCTCGAGCCCTTTACTCGGAGATAATGTCTATCTTTATTGCTAAGGTGTCTTTCTTGTATGTAACAGAATGATGGGTCCTGTTTTTGCTTCCATTCTGCTAGCCTACATCTTTTTACTGAGGAGTTGAGGTCATTGATGTTCAGAGTTATTAATGAACAGTGGCTATTAGTTCCTGGTTTTTTTAATGGTGTGTGTGTGTGTGTGTGTGTGTGTGTGTGTGTGTGTGTGTGTGCGTGTGTTTCCTGTCTTTTGGATTTTGGATCTGGGGTTATTTTTTCCTTTGTTTTTCTGGGTAAAGTTAGCCTCCTTGGGTGGGAGCTTTTCTTCTAGTATCTTCTGTTGATTGAAAGTTTTGTTGAGTATAGTAGCCAGTGTTGGTGTCCATGGTCTCTTAGTGTCTGTATGACATCTGTCCATACTCTTCTAGTTTTATATTCTCTCTTGAGAAATCAGGTATAATTCTGATAGGTTTGCTTTCATATGGGACTTGGTCTTTTTCTCCTGTAGCTTTTAATATTATTTCCTTGTATTGTATGTTTGGTGTTTTGATTATAATGTGGCAGAAGATTTTCTTTGTGGTCCAATCTATTTGAAGTTCTGTGGAGTTCTTGTATATTTATGGGCATTTCTTTCTTTAGGTTAGGGAAGTTTTCTTCCATGATTTTGTTGAAAATATTTTCTGGGCTTCAGAGCTGGGAGTCTTCTTTTTCTTCTGTTCTTATTATTCTTAGGTTTGGTCTTTTCATAATGTCCCAGACTCTTGGAGATTCTGTTTCAGTTTCCTTTTAGATTTAACATTTTCTTTTATTGTTGTATCAATTTCTTCAATCATATCTTCTACCCCCTAAGATTCTGTCTCCCATCTTTGTATTCTGTTGGTGATGCTTGTGTCTGCAGTTCCTGTCTTCTTCCCTAGGTTTTCCATTTCCAGGATTGTCTCAGATTTTGTTTTCTTCATTGCTTCTATTTCCATTTTTAGGTCTTTAATCCTTTTATTCATTTTCTTCTCCTGTTTTATTGTAGTTTCCCATTTTTCACTAATTTCTTTAAGTGATTTGTTCAATTATTTCACCTCTTTCTTTGTGTTTTCCTGTTCTAGTTTGAAGGATTTATTTTCTTCCATTAAGGCCTCTATCATTTTCATAACTTCAGATTTGAAGACTTTTTCTTGTATGTTGGGTGTGATAGTATCTCCAGGGCTTGTTATGGTGGTGGGACTGCTTGTTTCTGGTGGTATCAAATGGCTCTGATAATTGTTGCTTGTGTTCTTATGCTGGCCTCTTCCCATTGTGACATCTCTGCTGTTAGTCATAGACTGCTCTTAGACTCAAATTTTACATAGCTCTGTTAAATTTACAGTATCAAAAGAGGTGAGGCAGTAGGAAGGGAACCAGTAAAAGTAGGGCATAGTACAGAATCCTGTGTGGTAGGAATATCAAAACACATGTAAATTGAAAGTAGGAGACTACTTATGGAATAAGGGCTCAAAACAAGATGAGATTGCATAATAGGAATAAGAGGAGTGGGGTGGAGAAGGCCAACCAAAACTAAGAATGCAAGAAAAAATATTCAAAATATATTACCTTATATGCTAACAAAAAGTGTGATTTTTTAAAGGAGTTTGAACAGAAGTACTCTGCTTAGGTAATTAAATTATAGGTTTTCTACAGAAGATACCAGTGCTAGGGATAGGGTAATTCGCCATGAGTTTTTGGCCAGCTAATTCCCAGAAGTCTCTCCAGGCAATACTTACTATTGTCATTGTTTTTCACTGCCCACCAAAATAGGACAAACTCTGTTGCTGAAGAATTCACACATTGGATACAGGAAACAGAGATACCAAGTAGAAACCCAGCTGCAGCTTCCCCTCCTCCTACCCCTACCTGTTGACTTATACTGCTAAACTTGCTATGCATGATGCTGAGATAAACGTCATGGATGACTAGTCTTCTAAAGACAGAAGCTCACATGCTTTAGCATGGATATGAAGAAGAAATTTCCTTATGGAGATGCAAATCAATACAGTCATTGTGTATACAGTCTGGTTTTGTGTCAACTTAATACTAGCTAAAGTCATCAGAGAGGGGGAAGCCTAAATTGAGAAAATGCTTTGATAAGATCTGTTTATAGAGCTTTTTCTTAATTAGTGATTGATAGTGTTGGGCCTGGCCTATTGTGAGTGGTGCTGTCATTAGGATGGGTTCTATAAGAAAGCAGGCTGAGCAAGCCAGTACACAGCACCCCTCCATTGCCACTGCACCAGCTCCTGCCTCCAGTTTCCAGCCCTACTTAAACTACTATGCTCACTGTTTTTGATGATGAATGATTATACGTAACTGAAGAAAATACATGCTTTCTTCCCCACGTTGCCTTGGTCACAATGTCTCACCACAACAGTAGTAACCCTAAGACATTATGAAAAGGTTCATGAAATCTTTTCTTTTTCTTTTTTAATTCATGATTTTGTAAGATGGCATGTAACACCCAGGATAGCTTGGGAAAAATCTGTGCGGGATGTGCAGCATTGCTAAAGAATAGTGATTCTAACAGTATGTGATGGTGGAGAATCTCTAATTTTATCAACAAAATCAAACAAGAAAATCTGCAGAGAGGAACAGAAGCAGTCAAGCTCAGGGAGCATATCTGTGTTTGGGAGTAAGCTTCAATGCAAATAATTGGAAACACAGTCTAAAACAGAGAACCTCAAGAAGCATCCATTGCACTTTAAGTACTAACATATTAAAGAGGAGGGCAGACAGGAGAGAGAGAGAGAGAGAGAGAGAGAGAGAGAGAGAGAGAGAGAGAGAACAAAAGCCACTTGCAGCAGCTACTGGCAGAGGCAAGGGATGTGCTGGAAAAGCCCATCTTGGAAGAAAAACACCTCCCCCCCAAAAAAACTGCCCAGTATTGGAACCCATAAGAAGTGCCACAAAACTGTGCTTTGATACCTGGACTGAAAAACAACTCCAGAAAACAAAGCAAAAAATGTATGCAAACTGTGCAGCAGGAAGGATAAGTGATCTGTGCCATCAGCATAGCCTCTGAACTCATTCCCTGACATTAGGAAAGGCTGTCTGAGAAAATGACCAGCACTCATAATCTGACCAATCAATCTGTTAAAGGGAAAGAACCTCTAGAATGAAATCAGAAGCCAGCATCCAGGCCAGAGAGTACAGTTAGACACTGCACTCCACATAGAAAAAATTCCTTCCTTGATTTAATATCTAATGTGAATTTAGTAAGCTGTCATTCTCTCTCTCCCTCTCCCCCCCCCCCATTCTCCCTCTCTCCCCCACTCTTCTGTCATCTGGAAGGCTTCTGTTAAATAAATTGACCCTTTCTAGCTCTTTCTGAACTCTGGATGGCTGGTTCAAACTTGCTGTTCTGGCTCAAACTCTTCTCCAATCTGACTGATTCAATCTGGCTTCTCTTGGCTTCTCATTGAGTTACTCTGCTCTGCCTCCTACTGACTTTGGCAATATGTTCTAATATTCTGGATTCTTGTTCTCTTCTTATTGTCTTTACCTGTGTATAGCTTGTTCTGTCTGTCACCTGTCTCTGTAAACCTGTCCTGATAAAACTGCTACACACACACTACTCACCCTATTGAATTGAAAGCAAGGACCTTTTCTTGTGCGTGTGAGAAACTTCTCACTGTCAAAGACACATATATTCTAAGCTAAATGAAGAAGAAAGTGCGCAGATACTAGCAATTCCAATTTATGATAAAACAATCCCATTTCAGTACTTCACTTTTACTAACAAATAATCCAGAACGCTCCAAAAATTATCTAACAAAAACCATGAGATTTAAATGCCATAACAATCAAATGGACTTGATAGAAATATATTATATTATACCTAACCCTATATATTGTAGAATATTCCTTCCTCTCTACAGAAGTTATAGAGAAATTTAATCAGACTTTAAAAGAGATGCTCGATAAACGAAAAGGGGTAACAATGATCCCAAGAGATAGATTACATAGTGGCTTATTAACTTTAAATATTCAAAATGCTAATGAACAAAAATCTAAATCTACTGAGAGACTATGGATTCCATCTAGAATAATAAAGATCAAATGTGAAAGGGGAGGCCTCTTGAAGATCTTGGCCACACACAAGAAGAGGCAAATTAAAAGGACAACAAAACAGATAATTTATATTGCCGACCCTGCTGCTTGTAAACATATCTGAAACTGGCTGAGTTGGAAAAAAAAAAGTCTTTGCATAGTCAATAAATCTTGTTGGCTACAAAGTCCTCAGTACTAATAATTCTATCCTTTCATATGACATAGATAAAAATTGGTATTACAGGTTGGTATACAAGCTAGACTGGTTTATAAAGAAAGACAGTTGTCTTTCACTTGCTCAAATAAAGAGCAATGAATCATCTTTAACTAATCTGTGCACACTGTGCATTCTGTACATGTGTTGCTACAAGACTGTATATTACTTGTAAGAGTTTGCATGTTTACAGAACAAAAGAAACAAACACCAATGGATTAGGAATGGATCTGACAAGATTCAACCTGAAGGATGCTGAGACGCTGACATGCTCATTCTGGCTTCCTGCTTGATTCAACCTCAGTCGGCCTCAATGCCTGTTTCATTGAAGCTTGCTTCCAGGACAGCTTTGAAGAAAGCTGCGGATCCCAATTGGCCCAGACTTTCAGACTGTTCCAATCAAGACTTCATTTAAGCCTGAATTTTCAGAGCATTTAGAGAACGAAAGATAAATGTTACAGTTAAGACTTCATCATTTTTCCAATTCTCTTGGGACCCCTAAAAGAAAATGTCACCCTAAAACAGCAAAAAGCAATGTTAAAAGAGCAGTGCTCTCATTCATGAGAGATGAGGTGGATGATTTTTGGTCATGCAATGTGTGATGGATGCTCATAAATATTTGTCATCATTAAAACAGGGTTGGATGCAAACTTACAATTTTGGTCAGGGAGAAAATGGGGCATAGGTAAAAGGGATTAAAATCATGGATTTCTCTCTTTTTCTTTTCTCTATCCCCTTTTTCTTTGTAGGGTGAGAAACACTGAAAAGAAAAAAGGGAAGATATATAAACAATAGAGGAATAGTAGGATTAAAGGGTAGATTATTAATATTCAGGAAAGCACATTATCATTTATACCAAATGATGTTTTATAAACTTTGATCCCAATATTCTCTAACTAGTTAAAATAAAGAAAGGCTGGAGTGCTGATTCAATGCCTAGCCTGGGGATCTCAGGAGTAAGTATGAGGCCAGGAGAAGCAGAGAAAGGAAGGAGAAGGAAAAATATGTGGCCTGATGGAGCAGATCCAGCCCAGACGGGATGATTTATTGGCAAGTAATTTTGAAAAGGCAACTGGGAGTTATTAGCCAGAGTAGCTTAAAAATTAGTTTAAAATGTGCCTTCCCAGTTATTGTCTAAAAGCTGTTTAAATAAATCAGTAGGTCTGTCTCTGTTATTTGTGGAACTAGACAGATACAGTAAGATTTCTCAAGAGTCTAATAAATATACCAGGACATGCCAAGTTATGGATTCAATGTAGCTGTGCATCAGCATACAAATATATACAGAAGATTATATATATATATATATATATGCATACAATACGGGGATTTATTTATCATTAATGGAGAATCAAGTTACAAGATTTGCTTAAGAATGAATGCAACTGGAGAGTATAGCATTAACCAAAGCAAGTCATAACTAGAATTATAAATATAATTTGATATCTGTTATTATAAGTCTGAAATGAATATACATGTATGTAGATATATATATGTAGACGTATGTATACAAATCAGCAAATATCTGTGTAGGTTCTTATACGCATATACACAAGACATGAAAGCCTAAAGAAGACTAACGGAAGGGATGAGACTAAAAGTAAAAGAAGGTAAGAAACAAGGAGGACTGTGGACTAAAGGGCAAAAAACGGTATTGGAAAACATTGTTTAAATGTACAATATACTTGAAATTGTCCACATGAAGCCTACCCCTATGCACTGCTATGACTACACATCAATATTAAAATAATGAGCATGTAATCACCACATGGCCTATCTATTCTGTTTCAGGGTACGTAGTCGGCAAAAGTGAAATGTGTACCCTCATGTTTACTGCCGTGTTACTCAAAAATAACAATTTTTAAAAAAAATAAACATAGGTATTTAGTGATGGGTGAATGTATAATGCAAATGTGTTTGGACAGCATGTGCATGTACGTGTACACATGCATGCTGTCAGTGGGGTAATATCTAGTTTTTTGTTTGTTTCTGTTTTTGTTGTTTTGGTTTGCTTTGGTTTTTCAAGACAGGGTTTCTCTGTGTATCCCTGCCTGTCCTGGACTCACTTTGTAGACCAGGCTGGGCTTGAACTCACAGGGATCCGCCTGCCTCTGCTTTTGGAGATTAAAGGTGTGCGCCACCACGCCTGGCCCCTCTACTTTTATTGATTAAGAAAATCATAGACTTTGCAACAACATTGGTAAACTTTTGCTGTGTGAAACAACCTAAGTCCAGAATGACAAGCCCTTCATAACCTATCTCCCCTATGAAGGAATTTTAAAATGCTGACCACCAAGCTCAGAGTAGAAGTGTAGGACCTCTGGTTTAAGAACAATAGTGGAGCAAAAGTGAGAAATGAAAAGGCATTTCTTTTGAGGGACAGGACAGAATTAATGGGTTTCCAGTATTGACTATGTGTCTAACAGACTGTGACAAAAACCAATTATTAGTATTTATACCTGACAATTAAGAGTAACTGACTCTCTCCACAAGGTCACATATTAAGTATGTGAGCTGATGAACATCTGAACTAGTTTCAAGCATTTTTGCAATGTGCACATTGTCAGTTCCATAGCATCACATATATTTAAAAAGAAGAAATAAAAGAAATATAAACTGAAATGTAAACCAGAGAAAGAAAAAAAGAGCAATTGTCTTAACCACAAGACATTGCAGGTATTACAAAATATTAAAAATACTTATATTTTACAGATGAAAGACTTGAGATCCAGGTAGCCCAACCAAAGAGAATACATGGACTGGACCTAGCCCCCCTACATATATATAACTGATGGCAGTTTGATATTCATGTGGATCCCCTAGTAAGTTGAGCTAGTGCAGCATATGATATAGATTCTGTTTCCTGCTGTCGATCATTTAGCTCTAACAGGGCTGCCTCTTCTGGCCTCAGTGGATGAGCATGAACTCAGTCCTGATGTGACTTAATGTGCTTGCTCAGGTGGGTTAGTAGGGGCAAGGTTCCACTTTTCTGAGAATGAGGGGAGGGTGATCAGGGGAAGAGAGTGGGAGGGAAGGATCAGCAGGAGATGAGGGAGGAGTTTTGATCAGGATATAAAGTGAATGCATAAATTAAAAATACATTTTAAAAAGGGAGAGCTCCAGGTGGTTAAAAACCTAATCTAAGCCATTATATTTGTACATTTTATACATGTGGTCCAAACTGTAATCATGTATTTCTGGATACTAGACATAAAATTTAAGCCACATTCATCTACATTAGCAGCTATCTCCCAAAGACTGTTTCATTATGTACAATATCTATTATCGTAGTTTTATAATAATCAGGTTATAGGTCAAGCCTGCATCTAGAATATACTATGAAAGCAAGAAAATTCTCTTTCTTCCTCATCCCATAATCCACAATAAAGTTCATGTTGTTTACATGTTTCCCTCAAGAAATTTGTTCTTTTACTAATTTTAAGCAAATTATGAAGAGATCTGATTATCAGTTGTAACAATCCATTTTTGGAATATTATAAAATGTTCAACATACAAAAAGGTTTTCTTGGGTGTTAAGATTGAACATTATATAAGTGACAGTTCTTTTTAAAGTAATTTTTAAAATTTTAGTGATTACAAAATAATGCTGAGATTTGAAGCAAATAAGTAACTTTCAATATCCAAAGAATTTGTTTGAAAAACTGAAATTTGTAAATATGTTCTAAAACTGGTTTATTGGCACGTATACAAAAATACACATATGTGTTTTGTCTTTCAGTAGACATAATTTTCTATTTTTCTTAAATAAAATACATGTAGTGACTCTCAGGTCCAGTGGTAGTTATATGTTTAACTTTCGAGAAAATGCCAAACTATTTCCAAGGGAGAGTATTATCTTTTCTTCTGACCAGCTGTATATGTGTCCAATTATTCTGGGTTCCTCTAGTCAAAAAAGAGAATAGTTTC
>OU015746.1:100890949-100939185 GCA_907169655.1 Acomys percivali | reverse complement strand
TCTCTCTCTCTCTCTCTCTCTCTCTCTCTCTCTCTCTCTCTCTCTCTTTCTCTCTCTCTCTCTCAACTTTTATCTAACTAGATAAGAAATGTCCTATGCTTCCTTTATTGGTGAAGTAAGTTACCATAAATAGCACTATGGCCCAGGTAGTAATTGTTCACTGTGATAAGGTTTCAGAAAAAGAGGAAAGTTCTCCAAGATAAGTTTGTGGTTTGGAATGAAATATTGTATTTTGAACCCCAAGAACGTACTTTTTTTTTCATCAAAATTAAAATCATTAGAAAAGAAGGTAAGTCTTAAAATTTGGACAAAAAAATGGAGATTGAGTTTAATAAAGACTCAGAAAAAGATGGCAGATACAGTGATAAAGGGGTTTTCTTTCTTTGCTTCCATTTCATTTCTTTAGTGGTACCCTTTTTTGTGGGTGGGTGAAAGAGTAGGGAACTCAAGGAAGACAGAGACCTGGCTGCACAAAATGAAGCAGAAGCCATAGCGGAACACTGCTTACTGGTTTGCTTCTCATGGTTCACTCAGTCTGCTTATTGTCTATTATTAAGTGTTTTTATTTTATTTTTACATTTATTTATTCACTTTACATCTCAAAAGCAGCTCTTTCGCTTCTCACCTCCTCTACCTACCCTCTCAGCTTTTTCCCCCTTCCCCTCTCCCCTTCTTCTCAGAAAAGGGGAGACCCCCCCCAATATCAACCCACCCCATTACATCAAGTCACATCAGGACTGAGAGCATCCTCCTTCACAGAAGCCAATCAGGGCAGCCACTAGGGGGAAATGAACAAAAGCAGGCAACAGAGTCCATGTCATAAACAGCCTCCTCATGGTACACTTTAAGTCAAAATGTTCTGTATGTTCCAGAAAATGCTCACTATAGAGCAAAACATTTCCAGCAGCTTGAGGTATTATAAACAGTCAGACTATTAGGATTTTAAAGCTTATCTTCAGGCTTCATAATTCCTCCACCATAAATTGCTGACCTTAACCAACTGAAAGGCACTCAGGGGTATACTGAGATAGATAAACTTAAGAAAAAGAACCCAATGTTTTGAGCTCTTAACACTAATATTCATGAACTAAAATCAGGTAACTGAATCAGATAACTGGAAAGATCCACAGTGGGATCTGTATCCACATGGACCCAAACCATTTGGTCATTGAGCATTTGTATGTATGAAATATCTTGGTAAATTGTGAAAACAACCGGTATTCTTCTCAGTGAGAAACTGAACCTTTAAATGATGATTCAATGACTTCCAGAAGATTTCATCAATTAAATTGTTTCAGCACAATTTATATAGTCAGTGAGATCCTAAGTGGGGAATATTTTTTAATATTATAATAAGGATTCTGTCTCAATATAATGTTACACCTTGAAATAAGAGCTTTCCATCTGACCTTATGGTTGTTGGTTTTATTTTATTTTATTTTTCTTCATCTTGGTCCAAGATAGTTATTTGGGAAAAAGAACCTCAATTGAGAAAATCCCTCTATAAGATTGGTCTGTAGGCAAGCCTCAGGAGAATTTTTTTAAATTGTATTTTACTCATTTAATCACTTTACAGCATGATCCCAGCCCCCTCCCTCCTCTCTTAGTCTTGTCCTCATGATCCCCTCTCCTATTTGCCCCTCTCTTCCTTCTCAGAGAAAGGGAGGCCCCTAGGGGTTCCATCCCACCCTGGCACCCCAGGACCAAATGCAGCTTCTCCCACTGAGGCCAGACAAGGCAGCCCAGCTAGGGAAAAGGTGTCCAAAGGTAGGCAATAGAGTCAGAGACAGCCCCTACTCCCATTGTTAAGGTACTCACATGATGACCAGTCTATACGTGTGTCGGGGTTCTATGTCTAGTCCATGCAGGCATTTTGGTGGATGTGAACCCCATGGGCCCAGGTTAATTTACTTTGCAGGTCTTCTTCTAGTGTCCTTGACCCCTCCCTCTCCTTCAATCCTTCCTCCCACTCTTCTTCAAAATGGCCTGAGCTTGGCCTAATGTTAAGCTGTGGGTCTCTGTGTCTCCATCATCTGCTGGATGAAAGTTTTTCAGAAGACAGTTTTGCTAGGCTCCTGTCTGCAATCATAACAGCGTATCATTAACAGTGTCAGGGTTTGGTACTTTTCCATGGGGTGAGTCTCAAGTTAAGCTAGTCATTGGTTTGACATTTACTCAATCTGCTCTGTCTTTATATCTACACTGCTTATAGGCAAGACAATTTTTGGGTTGGAGGTTTTCTGGGTGGGTTGGTCTCACTCTCCTCCAACCTGGCTACAGAAGGTGACAAGTTCAGGCTCCATGTCCTCTGCTGTTAGAGATCTCAGCTATGGCCCCATGGACTCCCAGGGGCCTGCCTTGTCCAAGGGGAGGTAGACATGCTAGTCTAACTGGATGTATGCATGCAGGAGATTGTGAATAGATCCAAATTTATCACCCTGTATAGAACTCAAGTTTAAGTGAGTCAAAGACTTCAACATAGTGTATCCACATAAAGTCTATTAGAAGAGAAAGTGGGGCATAGTCTTGAACTCATTGTCACAGGAGACAATTTCCTGAATGGAGCACCAATATTTCAGGTACTAGGAGCAAAAATTAGTAGATGGGATCTCATGAAACTAAAAGCTTTTGTAAAGTAAAAGACGCCATCAATAAGACAAAACGGCAGTCTACAGAAAAGATATTCACCAATCCTACATCTGAGAGAGGGCTAATATTAAATACAGATAAAGAACTGAAGAAGTTAAACACCAGCAAAGCAAATAATTCAATTAAAAATGGTGTACAGAGATAAACAGAGAATTCTTAACAGAGGAATCTCTAATGGCTGAGAAGCACTTAAAGAAATGTTCTATATCCTTAGTCATCAGGGAAATGCAAATCAAAATGTCTCTGAGATTCCATCTTACATCCATCAAAATGGCTAAGACCATAACGCAAGTGACTGCGCATGCTAGCAAGGAGTTGGAGAAAGGGGGACAGTCCTCTGTTGCTAGTGAGAGTGCAAACTTGTATAACCACTTTGCAAATCAATCTAGTGCTTTCTCAGAAAACTGGCAATAGTTCTATGTCAAGACCTAGCTATATACCACCCCTGGGTATATACCTGAAAGACGCTCTGCCATACCACAAGGCCACTTGTCCAACTATGTTCATAGCAGCTTTATTTGTAATAAACAGAAACTGGAAACAAGCTAGATATTCCTCAACTGAACAATGGATAAAAAAAATGAGGTACATTAAGACAATGGGATACTACTCAACTATTCAAAGCAAAGACATCATGCAGTTTGTGGGAAAATGGATGGAACTAGAAAAGATCATCCTGAGTAAGGTAACCCAGACCCAGAAAGACATATATGGTATATACTCACTTACAAGTAGATATTAGCCATAAATCTAAACATGTTACTACCCACAGCCCCAACGAAGCTAAGGATGGCCCAAGGGAGGATGCTTGAATCTCACACAGAGGAGGAAATAAAATAGACATCTGAAGTTGATGAATGTAGGGGCTATGTGGGAGAGGGTGTGGGGAGAATAAGTAGGATGGGGATCAGGTGTGGGAAGAGTGGGGGTGTGCCGTGTGGGGGAGGGGCATCAGGGAGAGGACTTGGCGAGGGTAATTTTTCTTAATTAGTGATTGATGTAGGAGACCTAGCCCATTGTGAGTAGTGCCACCCCTTGGCAGGATGACCTGGGGTGTTGAAGAAAGCTGAGCAAAACCATGGGGAACAAACAAATGTATTCCTACAGGGGTTCTATTTTAAATCCTGCATCCAGTTATCTGCCTTTAGTTATTGCCCTGACTTCTCAATGATGAACTCTTATGTAGAAGTGTAAACCAAATAAACACTTTTGTCTTCAAGTTGCTTTGGGTCATGGTATTTTATTGCAATAGAAAACCTAACTATAACCTGTCCTTTACATATTACAAGATCCATGAAGGGTAAGTTTAAGAGCTATTAACAGTCTTCCAATGATGCAACCAGAACGGCTTTCTTTCTGAGCATAAAAAATAAAATAAAATAAAATAAAACTGAAAAGAAAGCAGCAATAACAAGTTAGTTAAAAAGAATCAAGCCTATAGAAAATTAGAAAGATTAGCCATATAGGTTAACCAATACTTAAAATGTTAGTACATACACTGCTCTACCTCTCCCCCTTTCCCATCTATACACATCTACATGAATACAAATAAAGAATATATACAGTTAAAGACAGATCTCCCTTGTATTTTAATGTAATTGTCACATACAATAGCAACACTGGTCATTAAACTACCTATTTCTCATGACGACATATAATGGAATAGATTTTAGCCACAGTAGATAGTGTCACTTCATTTCCTTTCCATCACATTACAAGAAGAGGACAGGAGTTTTCCTCAATAGAAGGTGGTGATAAGTTGGACTCTGGGCTCAGATGGTATTTACATATCCTTTATTATGAAGAATCTTTCTCCTTTTGTAAATACTAAGAAGTCTGTGGGCATGTGCAGCAAAAAAACTTCAAGCAAAGCAAAGCTCTTTCAAAGAGCATTTCACTTAGAGATTTTTAGCATCTGTGCATTTCTTTTTCACAATAAAATACAACATTTCAGTTGAATGACTGTGATTTTGAAATTCTAATAGTTATGTCACTGTGTTGAAGAACTTGATCAATGTCTAAGGCAGGTCAGTATGTGCTTAGTAATGGCTTCCTTTGTGGTAGATAAATTAAAGTTTTTTCTTTCTTTTCTTTTCTCTTCTCTTCTCTTCTCTTGGCTTTCTTTCTTTCTTTCTTTCTTTCTTTCTTTCTTTCTTTCTTTCTTTCTTTCTTTCTTTCTTTCGTTATTCTTCTCTAATACAATACATCCCTTCCATAGCAGCTTCTTCCCCTCACCCTCCTCCCAGCCTGTCCCTCCCATCTTCTGATCTCCCGAGATCCATTGTTCCTTCTCTAGTTTCCTGTTAGAAAAGTACAGGCTTCCCAGTGATATTGACCAAACGTGTCATAGCAAGGTGAATTAAGACTTGGCATAAACCCTTATATCAAGGCTAGAGGAGGCAGCTCAGTAGGACGAAAGGTCCTACAAGCAGGCAAAGAAGACAGAAACACCCTCCAGTCTTGTTGTTAGGAGTTCAGCAAACATCCTAAGCAAAAGAACCAAAGCATGTCTGCAGAGGCCCTAGCACAGACCCTTGCAGGCTTCAGTCTGTGTGAGCCCCTCTGAGAGGTGCTTAGTTAATTCTGCTTAGTTAGTTCTGCAGAGCTCACTGTGGGTCAGAGAGCTTTTGTTATTAAGCTAAAGCACCATGATAAGCCCGTTTCAGCTCCTTGACTCCTACTGATTACGTTGTGCTATTGATGGGCAAAGTGTGACAATGAAGCAAAAATGGTGATTTGATTGAAGAGTAGTTTCACTTATAAATAAATATACATAAAGCAAAATATTTTGCAGTGAGTGGGTAGCAGGCAAGTAAATTATTTGCTTTAAATATGTGCATTTTTAATGCCAAGATTGTTAATAAAACTACTAAATGTGAGTTACTAACGCTTTTATTCAAACTCCTTTTGGTAACAATGATTATAATTACTTAAATGTACAAATACCTAATATTTAAAGGAGAAAGACACTCTGAAAGTATCCATTGATCTCTGAAAACTGAGTAACAAATATACATACATAAACATGCCATTTCTATTTAATGTATTTTCATATTATGTATACAGTATATATATATGAATATATATAATATATACAGTGTCATATATATGCATATATCTACACATACACACACACACACACACACACACAAACACACACACTCACAATTGTATTTTATATCCACAAAAGAGTCCAGGATAGATAGTGTGTTTAGGATCCAAATAACTTTGCCTGAAAGGTAAGGTTATACTCAATCAACAATTACATAACTAAAGAGAAATCAAAGGTCAGATAATGCTTTTGGGAAGACAACAACTCTCCTACCACAGTGGGTTCCTGGTAGATAGGTGATAGTTTTGAAAACTTGTTTAATAAGTGGACTGGGATTATCCTGGAGGTTTCAGGGCATGAATGATGGAGCTAAATCTGAACATTTGTGCTGCTCCCCAAAACCAGCCCCAGGAACGGTGAAGAGGAGAGAAGAGAGGTGGATCTGCAGTAGGGAGAGTTGAGCAGGCGGTGAACAGTTGGTTAAGTTAAAACAACCGTTGGTTGAACAACTAGCTTGAGGAAGCCGTTGTTGAGGAGAAAATGAGGAATGGAGGAAAAAGAAATACTCAGACACTCAGGCATCTGTAGTACAAGCTGAAGGTCTTAAAGGCCAGGAGAGCTTTCCTTCTGGCTCTCTATCTGTCTCCATTTCAGTCTCACTTGTCTTTATGTCATTCTCCTTGCTTGCTGTTGTTGCCCATTGATCTATCTCTCTTGCTGTTCCTCACTCACTCTAGGTTACTCTCTCATGTCTGTTACTTGCTTGCTCCCTTCTCCAACCCTAGAATTTTATTGAAATGAAGTTCAATTTTTTTTCATTACAGATTACATCATGATTTTTTCCTATCTTTATAATCACTAGGGCAATCAAAAAAATCAACAGAGTAAAAAAGGAAATACAAAAAGTTCTGTAACCTACACCAAATATACAACAAAAACCAACCAATTTCCAAGCAATGGTCAGCATGACCTGATCATTAGTTTTCAAACAATGACATGGGAAAATTTAATCAAAAATTGCCCCAGGCTAAAGCCAATGTGTTTACAAGATGGTCATAGAAACGTACCCTGAGCTAAATGTTCTCTAATTTTAAAAAACTTGACTTACTATCAGTCCCCAACCAAGAGGTGTGCTATCCAAGCCTAGTCTACCTGCCAAGGGATCCTACGTTATAAAATATCTGTAAAGCTTGACATTCCAAGTCCACCTTCTACTGCTCTCAAAGCAGATTCTAAAGAAACATTTCTACAGATGACAGTATCTAGCTAGGCACTGTTATGTCTAGGTCTTAACTTTCTTATATGCGGTTTCTGCTTGGGTGCTCACAGTCAGAAAAAAGCTCTATCATTGTCTCAAGCTTTTGGCCAGATGCCCTCTTTCAACATTCTCTGTGGGAAAGAAAAAGTTTTCCCTGTATGACCCTCTTTAGGCCTGAAAAATAAAGACAAAAAATAGTTTTAGGAGAAATAGTGGATTTCTAAACAACACTACACCTGGACCATAAGTAATATATGGTGGCAGTAGTAATCACATGGAGATCTTTGGAACTTTGTCAAGCAAAGCCTCAACAGCTGCTCTGCATGTCTAATGATCCTGCTGGACATTAAGAAGTTTCTGGAACTTTGTTAAGTAAAGCCTCTACAACTTATCCTCATGTCTGTGACACATTTGAGGTATACTAAGTTTTCTGCCTAAATATTCTGTTGATAGTTTTAAGGTACCTAAATAGTCCATTGGCTTTCCATCTCTCTACTAAGTGTGTGTGTATATATATATTATGTATGTTTCCTAACATTGACCCAAACATATAGATAAGTGATAGAGAGTATGTACAAACCATGGGTTTATCTCTACAACTGCAAAAAAAACCCTACCCTGAAATACAATGCACATATATGTACATGTCTATATATTCATAGTAAAAATGTATACACATTACACACACATAAACACATACATATTCACAGACATACAAATCCAAATATGTATTTATAATAGTAATTTTTGACATCAGAATTGTGCTAAATGAAATCTTAGGAATCAATCATTACAAAAAAATCATTTCTACAGATTATACCAATAACATTTTCATCAACTAACATGTTCGATTAAATTCTTGTGACATTAGTGGTCATAAAAAATAGTCTTCTTGAGCCATGTTCAAGATTTTCTGAAGTGCTCTCCCTCTGTGAGGCCACTGGCAGAGTAGTCATGCTACATAGCTGTGGGAGACTGATTACAACCTATGGGAGAATGAAATTCTTGACTCCTGCTTAGGACACTACCTTGTGACCCTCAAGATGGTCCAACAGGTCGAGACCTTGCTGATAAGCTTGACAACCTGAGTTCAATCCCTGGGACCTGAAGGTAAAAAGGACAGAACTAACTTCTGCTCCTGCAAGTCCTTCTCTGACCTTGACCTAAGATATGTGCACATTGTTTTAATTACTTTTCTATTTTTTTAATTGCATACCATGAACAAGGCAACTGTTGTAAAACAAAGTGTTCAACTGAAGGCTTGCTTACAGCTTTAGAAGGTTAGTACGGTATTACCATAGTAGGTAGCAAGACAGCAGACGATAGACATGGTGCTAGAGAAGTGACTAAAAGCTACGCCCTGTCCTCAACATAATAAAGGCTATATACAGCAAGCCAATAGCCAAACTCAAAGTAAATGGTGAGATACTCAAGGAAATTCCTCTAAAATCGGGAACAAGGCAAGGCTGCCCACTCTTTCCATATCTCTTCAATATAGTACTCGAAGTTCTAGCCAGAGCAATAAGACAACAAAAGGAGATCAGGGGTTTACAAACAGGAAAGGAGGAAGTCAAATTATCCATATTTGCAGATGATATGATAGTGTACATAAGTGACCCTCAAAATTCCACCAAAGAACTCCTAGACCTGATAAACACCTTCAGCAAATTGGATGGATACAAAATTAACTCAAAAAATCTGTAGCCTTCCTATACACAAATGACAAGCTTGCAGAGGAAGAAATTAGGAAAGCCATACCTTTCACATTAGCCACAAGCAATATAAAATATCTAGGAGTTACTCTAACTAAGCAAGTGAAGGACTTGTTTGAAAAAAATTTCGAAACTCTGAAGAAGGAGATTGAAGATGACATGAGAAGATGGAAGGATCTTCCTTGCTCATGGATCAGGAGAATTAACATAGTAAAAATGGACATCCTACCAAAAGCAATCTACAGATTCAATGCAATCCCAATCAAAATACCTACATAATTTTTTGAAGACATTGAAAGTTCAATTCTGAACTTCATATGGAAAAACAAAAAATCCAGAATAGCTAAAACAATCTTGTACAGTAAAAGGTGCTCCGGAGGAATCTACATACCTGATCTCAAACTGTACTATAAAGCAATAGTAATTAAAACAGCATGGTACTGGCACAGCAACAGGCTGGTTGACCAGTGGAATAGAATCGAAGACCCAGATATGAATCCACACACATATGGTCACTTGATTTTTGACAAAGAAGCCAAATCCATTCAATGGAAAAGGGATAGCATCTTCAACAAATGGTGCTGGTTTAACTGGAGGTCTATGTGTAAAAAAATGCAACTGGACCCATATTTGTCACCTTGCACAAAATCAAATCGAAGTGGATCAAAGACCTCAACATAAAACCAGAGACACTAAGTCACTTAGAAGAAAAAGTGGAGAAGAGCCTGTAACACATTGGCACAGGAGACAACTTCCTGAACAGAACACCAACAGCCCAGGCCTTAAGGTCAACAATTAATAAATGGGACCTCATGAGGCTGAGAAGCTTCTGTAAGGCAGGAGACACTGTCAAGAGAACAAGGCGACAGCCTACAGACTGGGAAAAGATCTTCACCAACCCTACATCTGACAAAGGTCTAATATCCAACATATATAAAGAACTCAAGATATTAAACAACACCAAACCAAATAACCCAATTGAGAAATGGGGCTTGGAACTAAACAGAGAATTCTCAACAGAGGAATATCAAATGGCTGAGAAACACTTAAAGAAATGCTCAACCTTCTTAGTCATCAGGGAAATGCAAATCAAAACAACTCTGAGATTCCATCTTACACCCATCAGAATGGCTAAGATCAAAAACTCAAGCGACACCACATGCTGGCAAGGACATGGGGAGAGAGGAACACTCCTTCATTGCTGGTGGGAATGCAAACTAGTACAGCCACTTTGGAAATCTATCTGGTGCTATCTCAGAAAACTGCGACTAGGGCTTCCTCAAGACCCAGCTATTCCACTCCTTTGAATATACCCAGAAGATGCACCAGCACACAACAAGAAAATTTGCTCAACCATGTTCATAGCAGCCTTATTCATAATAGCCAGATCATGGAAACAGCCTAAGTGTCCCTCAGTAGAAGAATGGATAAATAAACTGTGGTACATATACACTATGGAATACTACTCAACTATTAAAAACAAGGAATTCCCAAACTTTGTAGACAAATGGATTGAGCTAAAAATGATCATAATGAGTGAGTTAACCCAGAAGCAGAAAGACTCAAATGGTATTTACTCACTTATATCTGCATACTAGCCCAAGGGGCATGTCCCATGAAAGCCTTTACTTACCAGGAAACTGGTACAGAGGGGAGGAATCCTATTGGGACTCTAGATGAGAGAAGCATGGGAGAATAGCAAAGTAGAAGGACCCAGTGGGTCCTAGAAACCTACAAGTAGAACATTATGATAGGCAGATTTGGGTCATGGGGTTCCACTCCAACTAAGGCACCAGCGAAGGACAATACAGGCGGTAAACTTCAAACCCCTACCCAGATCTAGCCAATGGACAGAACATTCTCCACAGTTGAGTGGAGAGTAGGGTATGACTTTCACATGAACTTTGGTGCCTCATATTTGACCAAGTCCCCTGGAGGGGAAGACCTCGTGGCACTCAGAGGAAGGATAGCAGGCTACCAAGAAGAGATTTGATACCCTATGAGCATATACAGGAGGATGAAATCCCCCTCAGGAACAGTCATAGTGGAGGGGAATAAGGGGAAAATGGGAGGGAGGGAAGAATGGGAGCATAGAAGGGATGGGATAACCATTGAGATGTAACAAGAATAAATTATTAAAAAAAAAAAAGGGGGGGAAAAACTATGTCCTGGGCCACAGGCAGCAGGCAGTGAGATACAGACATTCTACCTGAAATAGGGTTGTGTCAGAGTCCACTCCAATGATGCACACCTCCTCCAACAAGGACGCACTCCTAATCCTTCCCAAATAGTTTATTATCTAGAGATCAAATATTTCAACAGTCATTCTTACAGAATCCACCATACGTATCGACAAAAACTGAATCTTAAGAGTAATTTTTTTTAAATAGTACTTAACTTAAAAAAAAAGAAGCTAAGTTTAGTTGAGCAGAGATAATAAATGAAATGAAAATCATTATTTATTTTTAAATGAAATTGAAGAAACTAGAAAAAAATGGCTAACAAAATCAGTAGGCAGGGGTACAGTGGTAAAGATGAGAACAGTGTTAATATTCACAGGACAACAGGTGCAGTGAATTTTAAGTGCCAGGGGCAGCTGAAAAATGTGGCAGTGGCAGCTGCCCATTTCCTAGCTGCTGCTGGGAGCCTCTCCCTGCCACCCGCTGCCCTTTTCAGTTCCATAGTGGCTCAGTAGTCTCCACATGCACATATTATCCTTCTATTGCTGATTACTAATTTCCTGAGTATTAATTACATAGTTCAATCTTTTCCCTATTGAGTCTGAAATAGAGAATGAGGGCTAAGTTTAGAACAAAAGCTTCAAATTCTCTTATCCACCAAGGACATTTAAGGCCAAGGACATGTAAGGCAAAGAGATACATCCCTCCTCTTTCAGGAAAATATCTGTGAAATTAAGATGACTCAAACATTCCTTCTAGTGCCTTAAAATAAAAGTGAGAGTGTTAAAAACATTCCATTTTTGAATGAGTCTTTTTTTTTTTTTAAGTCTTTTTCTGGATGCTATGGAAAGAAGGCTATAATTATCTCAGCTCATTGAACACAGACGCTCTGCTCTGTCCATCCTCCCCTGCATGATTAAACCATTGTCACAGTCACAGCTTTGCTTCTGTCTCAAAGAAGCTTATCGTTTTCGAGTTGATTTGAAATTAGAGAGAGGAAGAAAAATCTTTCAGTGTAATTCACTTCTTCCCCTTTGATCGCAGTTGCATATTCAGTCCTCTGGGGCTGCTAGTTGATTGTTTCAGCAACAAACATGAGTTTACTACACATCTTCTTAAAAGCACAGTGCCTGCCTAATAATCTCTAGGTGAGGCAGAAAAATGAGGCAGAAAAAAAAAAAAAAAAAAAAAAAAAGAAAGCTATCTACCAGAAGCATATCTGGCAGATTGCATTAGTTTCACTCGGATTGTCACAAAGATTATCTGACTCAAATATACCACTGAGGACTTGCTTTCAAGAAAAGTATGTGTTCTCATAAATAAAAAAATGTCCAAAGCTCACACAAGACCAGCTCTATCAATAATCAGTTACAGAAGGGAGCTAGATTTTTGGGACTCAAGCCTTTACCTCTCAACTGTTGGCTGTTGATGGATTCTGGGTGTTTTAGTTTGCTCTCTATTGCAGTAATGAAGACCATGACTAAAAACAACATGGGGAGGAATTTATTTGGCCTGCACATCTCAATCATGGTCCATTATTGAGGTCAGTCAGGGCAGAAATTCAAGGCAGGACCTTTGAGACAGGAACGGAAGCCACCAGGGACTGTAGAGGAATGTTTACTATCTTGTTCTATATGGCTTGCTCAGCATGATTTTTAAAACAACCCAGGACCACCTGTTCAGGGCTTGAACAGCTAGAAAATGCCCTTCTCAGACATGTCTGTAAGCAATGTGATAGAAACGTTTTTAGGATTAAAGCTCCTCTTCTGAGATAACTCTAGCTTGTACCAAGTTGGTAAAAACAAAAAACAAAAAACAAAAACAAACAACAACCACAAACTGGACAATGGGAAAGGAGAGCCCATCTATCTAACTGCATCCCCACTGCCTGGTACCTCAGATTTCAATGACTATCGTCACACAGATAGTCCTGGTTAATCTCAGTAGACCACAGAACAAAACAAAACAACATGAAGGAGAGGGAAAAAGTGAGGTTGATCAGTATGTATATATGAAATTATCCAAGAACAAAGTTCAGTTATAAAAATATTCCCAGACAGTTTTGATCGGTTGCATAGAGACGCTAGCAGCAATTTATATTGGTAGCTCAGAGTCCATGGGTTAGGGACTGAGACATCAATATTTCTCTACAATATTTCACTTGGACCCACAGAACAAAAAAAAATATTAGCAGAAAAACTTCAAAACAACCTTAGTAGTTTTTAGTGACCATATTTAATATGAGTCAGAATGAATGAAGATCTTCAGACCCTTCTTTTGTTTTGTTTTGGTTTTTTTCATCAATGTAATAAATGACATTAGTCTGGGCAGATGGTTCTAAACACTCCACAAATTTCTAAAGTTTTGTCATGGTTAAAAGCCTAACAGAAATCGCATGTACTTCTCAGTAAGGATTCCCAACCAGTTAGTTTATTTTGATTCAGCTCATTTGTGCTGGTTTTAATTCTTTAGGAATGATGACTAAATGCTGGTCAGCATGAAAAAGTTTATGAGACCATCTAACTTGAATGGAGAGAGTTGTAGTAACACTTTTACTGCCCATCAACCATTCACATCCCAAAGCATCTCTTCCCATGCCAAGAGATTTATGAATAATGATAGTACACTGACTAACCTGGACAGAAAAACTCTCTTTTCTCTTGCTTGTTCTTCCTCTCTGGAGCAAAATATGTATCATCACCTTTTGAAAAGTTCTTGCTTTCTATTTTACAATAGTTATCATTATTTTACATTTTAGCACTAAAACAAAAATTATTTTTCATGTTCCCCTCTTTGTAATACAAGTAAACATCACTTTTTATGCCATTTTGTTGAGCAAGAATAATAAGAATAATTAAGTAATTAAATATATGCATTAAAGTTTTACAGAATACAGTTCTACCAAATATCCAGATATTATAATCTAGAAAAGAAGATATATAAAATTAATCATCATAATAAATTATTTATTTTTAAATGAAATTTGATAACCAAATTCTGTATGAATATGAATCCCAGATGATGGAAAGATTGGTGACTGTGGATCAAGAATATTTATAAAAAATTCCAAAAATCTAATAATTTTGGCTCTGCTTATTTTTTGAGGGATTGCCAATATGAGGATTTTTGCCTATTCTCAACTTTTTAAAAATTATGTTTCATTTTCATTTTTATTTAAAAGTTTTATATCTGGATACAATGATCTATGAGTGTATGCAGTCCCCATTATTTTCTACTATCTCCCTTTGCCCCTGTTCTCCTTCTTCCTCCCTGTTGCTTGGTGGATAGACTGTTCCAGAAAGTGAGACCCTTCTAGAAGCACTGGCTAACAGTTTCCCAGGAAGAGGCAAGGCATTGTGAGCAACTCCTCTATCTACAGGGATAGTAAAGGGCCCAGTCTCTTATGAGTAGCCATAACAGATATGTGTCCAGTGTTGCAATGACTGTATCATATTTGTATGGTGGTATTTCATGGCTCTTCCCATTTTCTAGATCTTACATTTTTCAGATACCTTCTGAAGTTTTCAGGATTTTGTGAGCATTGTATTGATGTTCTAGTTAGGGATGGTCACAGTAAAGTCACATAATTTCCTTATTAACAATTGCTCTCTTCCAAAACAAATTTCCCCAACCTAGACTGAGCTCAGCACCAGACCTTATATATAAACATAAATGCTTAGAAGGAAGATTAGCAACATGTACATTTAGGGAAGCATCAGTAGTATGTGCCTTCTTTGAGCCTATTATGACTTCCCCAGCAACAGACTACTGAACAAGCTTATAATATCAGATATGTAGGGGACATCCAATGCAATCATAAAACAGCTGATTACCTCCAATATAGCAGTGCCACCCTCACAACACTGGGTATATCCTCATGATATTATAGTAAACATTGTGTAGTGCTTGATGAAACTATTGATCCTTTGCTCCTCTAGCAGCCTGCATGGCACCATCAAACACTAGCCAGGGAGAGAATTTCAGGCTCAGTTCCAACTAGATTTCTCTGTATCCTAGAACCAAAGTACATTGTGCCTTCGGTAGCAGAACCTCATCACTAAATAATATTCTGTAAGGGCTTCTCTGGAAAACAAATCTCCACCGACACTAGGTTTTTATTTAAAAGCCTATAACTTCTAAAATAAGCACTGTCCATCCATGAAGGACACCTCCATTCCAAGTCTCTCTTTTTCTTTCTTCCTCTTTTATTGGGGGTTGGGGTGGGGTTAAGAGAGGGTTTCTCTGTATAGTTGTCCTGGACTAGCTTTATAAACCCGGCTGGCCTTGAACTCAGAGAGATTCACCTGCCTCTGCTTTGATAAGAGCTCAGATTACAGGCATGTGCCACCATGCATAGCCCAAGAGAGGTTGACAAGCCTCTCTTAAGATTTTTATTTTTAAGTTTTTAAGTTTTAATTTTCAGGTTATAAGGTAGTAGGCCTAACATGGTTCTTTCATGCATCTTTAATTTTCATTCCCTCTTCCAAATTTCTCTCATCTTACTACATCAACACCATTCAAATCTTTTCATGCCTATTATCACTGTCTCCTACTTTTATATTCCATATGTTTTACTATCTCACCCAAACTTATTTTTTTTCTACCTCTCTTAACCATATTTTGTAAAAGTGAATTCAAGGATTTATATACATCTGAAAGCTAAGCAATGAGAGTTAGTTTCTATCTTATACTAAGAACTTCCTCCTTACTGACTGCTTTATTGTTGTTTATTTAATTCTACTAAGACATTCCTCTTTAGGATGCTGTAAGGATATGTGAACATAAAAACATTTAAGTGAGAAGAGTTAACGAATAAACATTATATAACAACCACCTTTAGATTGTCACTAAGTTGTACTTTGAGGGTACTTTATACACTTTGG
Organism: Acomys percivali; assembly: GCA_907169655.1. NCBI lineage: Eukaryota > Metazoa > Chordata > Mammalia > Rodentia > Muridae > Acomys > Acomys percivali. The sequence continues at coordinate 100,923,451 of OU015746.1, read as the reverse complement.
AATGAGATCTGTCCTCCTTTTTCTAAAACAGAAAAGAAAAGAAAAGAAAGGTTTTATAATCTGAGTAATTTCAAAAGGTACAGAGAATAATGGCTCTTGCTATGTCTTTCCTGGCCTGGGCGCTCCATCACTTCTCTTAACATCTGAATCTCTGAAAACTCAAAATTTTTCTTTAAAAAAAAACTGGAACAATTTTTTTCCAAAGGAATAAGTGTCTATAAATATTTTATTTATGCATTATGCTTAGGATTTTAGAATTAAATTAGAACTATTTATACATCAAAGTGAATTATAAAGTGAATGCCTGTCTTCTATAATCCATAAACACCTTTAAAGGGTGTACTTCTAGGGAAATGAATGTCTTACATACCTCAAGATCCATATGAAAGCAGAAATTCATTATTTCAATGTCTGTTTGAATTAATGTGCTTAGGTGAGTATAGAAACGGAGAAAAAGGGTGCTGGGAGGTTGGGTCAACAAATTAGCATACATGTTCAGTTTGTAATGCCTCCAGAATTGGGTCACCAAAATCACTTGATGGGCTTACAATTGTCTGTAACCCCAGGAGACCCCAAACCCTCTACAGGCCTCTGTGGACAGTACATACATGGTATACATACATATATACATACATACATACATACAGGCAAAATACTGATACACAAAAACTAAAACTAAATAAACCCTAAAAGCAGAAATGGGAAAAATTAGAATCCAATCTCATTTGCATTTGTGAAACTTATTCCTGATGAAATCAAATTGACAGCCTTTTTTTCACTGATGCATAATCTTTGTACTAATAATTAAGTCATAGCTATGATGAGTGAGCCAGTGAAAGTACAAATGGCACATTTCTCAAAAGAGTTCTCCTAGTCTTCCTAATAGGAAATAATGATGTGTGTGTGTGTGTGTGTGTGTGTGTGTGTAATATTAGAACTGATACCAGTGAACTCCATAAGATAAAGCCAGAGGTAAGCTTGAAACTGGAAACCCACTCTCATTTCTCATGTGTGTATATTCTCATGTGTGTGTGTGTGTGTGTGTGTGTGTGTGTGTGTGTGTGTGTGTTTGTACAGACTGAACTTGTAAAGATCAAAAGTCTCTGTAAACTTACAAACACAATGTGCCAAGCAATGAACCCAGTCACATTTTCTGTTGGGTAGATTTTTCAAGAAGCCATAGCTGAAAGTAATGGTGTGGAGAGCCTCACCCCATTACTTTCGAAGCAAATGATCCTGATGAAACCGTTTTATTACTCTCCTTTCAAAAAAAAAAAAAAAGAAAGAAAGAAAAGATGAGAATGGTTTATCATCTCCTGTAATAGATAGGAATATGGGCATGCTCTCAGTGTGGGACCACGGGCTAACTATAAGGTACTCATTTTGTCAATTTCTGTGCCCAAGCTAAAAAAGAGACATTTTCTCAGCATGCTTGTCAGCTGATGTTCATATCTGCTTCCTGGGTGAAGGTGTCTCTGGGTTGTGTGCTTCTCTACACAGTTTCTGACATCTTTAAGTCTATTGTTTTCCTTGTTGGACTTTAAGACAGTAAACTGAAAGAGAGGTATTTTAGAGTTTTTCTATAGTGTTTTCAATGTGCAATGTTAAATTTTGATTATAATTACTTATTAAGAATTCCTGTATTTTGACAAAGAAGCCAGGAATACACAATGGAAAAGAAGGCAGTATCTTCAATAAATGATGCTGGCCAAACAGGATATATAGATGTAGAATAATAAAATTAGACTCACAATTACCACCATGAAAGAAACTCAAAAGCAAATAGATCAAAGACATAAATGTAAAACTAAATATAAATCTGATAGAGCAAAGAGTGGGGAATATTCTTGAACTCAGTGGCACAAAAAATGCCATTCTGAACAGAGCATCATTAGTACAGGCACTATCATCAGCAATTAGTAAAGAAGTCATCATGAAAGTAAGAAGCTTCTGTCTGGCAAAGAATACCATCATTTGGATAAAGAAGCAGTCTACAGATTGGGAGGTATTTTTACTAATTACACATCAATGGAGATAATATCCAAATATATGAAGCTCAATAAACTAGGTATCAAGAAAATAATGAACTCAAGGAATCCACTTAAGAATGTGGAACATATCTAAACAGAGAATTCTCAAAAGAGGAAAATCACATTGCTGAGAAACATGTTGAGAACTGTTCAACATCCCTAGCAACCAGGGAAATGTAAATCAAAACTACTTTCAGATTTCATCTCATAGCCATCAGAATGGCTCAGATCAATACAAGTGACCATTCATACCGACAAGGGTGTAGATTAAGGGGAACACTCATCCGTTGCTGGCAGGAGCACAAACTTTTACAGCTACTTTAGAAATCAGCGTGGCAGTGCCTCAGGAAGGTGGGAATCAATCCACCTCAAGATGCAGCTATATCTATCTTGGAGATATAGCCAAAGGATGCTTTATCCTACTGCGGAGATACTTTCTCAACCACGTGCATTGCTGCTTTTTTCATAACAGCCAGAAATTTAAAACAACCTAAGATGTCCCTCAATAGCTGAATCAATTAAGGAAATGTCATAATTTTACCCAATGGAATTATTACCCAGCTGTTAAAAAGAATGAAAACATTAAATTCACAAGTAAATAAATGTAACTTGAAAAAAATCATCTTGAGTTAGGAAACCTGGACTCAAAAACACAAATATTGTATGTATTCAAATATCTGGATACTAGCTGTTAATATTATCAACTTGATAATAAGAAAGCTACAATCTGGAGAACTACAGAAGTTAAGTAAAGCATACAGGGCTAGAAGGTACAATATATCTTCCTAGAAAAGGGATATAGAATTGAAAGTTATGGCTTATTGGGAGATCTGATATAAGAGATTAAGTGGGGACAGGGGAGGAAATATGGGAAAAGACAGCTAAAAATAAGGTCCATTTGATGGGTAGTGTGGAAAAATAATACAGTAATTGTTTCCTAAAATATATGTATATATAAAGGCAATCTAAATGAAATCTACAAATATGGGAGAGACAGACCCCAAGTGGATCTATCACCAAATGAAGCTTCCAATACCAAGATTAGGTTACATCTAATTGAGTTGCTTATCAAAGGGATCCCATGGTAGCCTCCAAAAAACCCAGGCTATTCCCAAGTTTATAGTTTGCTTCCCACAAACAACAGCAATGCCTTGTTGCTGAAGATAACACATGTACAAAACTCACAGAACGTAGAGAAATCCAGCTGGTACCTTCATTCTATATTCTAGTGCCTTTGGTATAGGAAACTACTCTTCATGCAACCAAAGAAGAAACATAAGCACCAACTCAACCATAAATGCTTTGGTATACAGCCTTCCCACTTGCAAGACATGTAGTGCAATAGTGGCACAAAGTTTGAAAGAATAGCTACCTAATATCTAATTTGACCAAGACCCATTCCACAGGATGGAAGATTTACTCAAAGCTGCTTGGGAAAGTGGGAACCTGGAAATTGAAAGCCCAGAGACATAGAATTAAACTACTATTCGACTAAACAATTATGGCAATAAAATGATTCCTAATGACATTCTGCTGTACTCATAGACCAGTATCTTTCTCAGTCATCAAAGCTTCTTCCTGCAGTAGATGGGAACAAATACAGAGACCCACAGTCTGACAATATTCAGAGACATTGAAGCACTCAGTTCTAAATGGGATGTCTCCATCAAATACCTCCATTTACAGAGCAGGGAATCAGAATGGGAGGTGGAAAAGCGTAAGAGCCAGAGTGCATGGAGGACACCAAGAATATAAAGCCCTCATTTTGGCGGGACCCCTGGGCCCAAATCTGCCTAACATAATGTTCTACTTGTAGGTTTCTAGGACCCTCAGGATCCTTCTACTTTGATATTCTCCCATGCTTCTGTCATCTAGAGTCCCAATAGGATTTCCTCCCCTCTGTCCCATTTTCCTGGTAAGTGAAGGCTTTCATGGGACATGCCCCTTGGGCTAGTATGCAGATATGTCCCCTGGAGAGGGAGACCTGGTGGCACTCAGAGGAAGGACAGCAGGTTACCAAGAAGAGACTTGATACCCTATGAGCATATACAGGGGGAGGTAATCCCCCTCAGGAACAGTCATAGGGGAGAGGAGTAAAGGGGAAAATGGGAGGTAGGGAAGAATGGGAGGATACAAGGGATGGGATAACCATTGAGATATAACAAGAATAAATTAATTAAAAATAAAATAAAATAAAAAAATAAACATCAAATTCACAGAAAAAAAAAGAATATAAGGCCCTCTAAATCAACAGTATTGTTGCTCATATGAACTCACAGACACTGAAGTAGCGTGCACAGGGCTTGCATGAGTCTTCAACAAATGAGGCCCTAGTGGGCATATGCCCCCTTCTGTAATCCATAACTTATCTCTAATTTATAACTACTTGCAAATGAAAATTTCGTTTCACTTTAGGGAGGCTCACTGGGGAAACAAATTACTCTTAAGAATGGGCTGCATGCCCAGCAGTAGACAGGCAACAGAAATTGAACTCAAAGGCATCTTTAGAGGTCTTGCATCTCATAATGTTATTTCAGGGATTTGTTTTATTATTTGATTGGTTTTTTCACCATTGTCTGCTTAATTTATTTTATTTATACTTTTCTCTTTTCATCCTACAGGTCCTTCACTTCCAGTTTAACATTTGTATGGGGTTCCCTCCCAGTGTGCTAACAAGTGAATCTCTACACCTGTGCTGTTTCTGGTGCCTTTTCTTGAGATCTTTTCCTTCTGTTTTGTTGTTGTTGATGATGATGATGATGATGATGCTGATGCTGATGCTGATGCTGTTGTAACTGCAATCCCATTCTAACACATTGGATTTTATTTAACTAGTTATTTTATTTTACCATTATCACTTGGCAGCCTGTTTGTCTTTTAGAGACAAAAATGGGGTAAATCTGGACAGGAAGAGAATAGGGGAGGAACTGAAAGGAATATAAGGAGAGAAACAATTACGAGGATACATTATATGAGAAAAAGTCTATTTTTTAACAGAAGGAAATAATGGGCAAAGATATTGCTCATTGGTTAGGAGCACTTCCTGCTATTGCAGAGTTTCTGTGTCTAGTCCCAGCTTATAGCGATCTGCAACTCTACTTTCAAGAGATGTAGCACCTCGTTTGGACACCATGGGTACCAGGCACCCTCATGTGGCACATACAACAAAGAAACATACATACCCTTAAAATAAAAATTTTTAAACAAATAAAATAATTCTTCCCAGAGAATAAGATAATAGGTAAGGGTAAAGATAAGAAGGAATGAAGAGTAAGGAGGCTCAGGTCTGTTGTTTAAGTTTGTAGCTTCTCGGTTTGCATGAATTTTTCTATGCCAGTTTGTTTTGTTGTAGAGTATGTGAAGAGATGTCTAGTACAGGAGAAGGGCCACATAGCCTAGCTTCACATCAGCATGTTCCATGCCTCTGACACTTGGTTGCTAATATGAGCATCATAGTATAAAGAATAAAACATGTACATGCTGGAAAATTGAAAAGCTATGTAGAAACACAGCAGTCTATTTTCTACTTCTAATAGGACAGTGTCCCAGGCTGAGTTTGTTATCAAGAAATTTTTACTTTGGCTTATGATCTTAGAAACTTTGTTATATCTGGTTACAGCCTCACTGTCAGAATGTGTCATCTCACATATGGCAAAGCAATTGATATGAGAACTGCACTTGCTCTCTCTTCCTATAAAGTTAGTGACTCGATCATTGGTCTTCACCTCTAAACCCAGCCAACTCTCAATGATCCCATGTCTAACACTGCAGCTGGGTTAAGCTTTTAATCTGTTAATATCTCACTATGTGTATTAAATTTCATCATGAGATTGAAAAGCAGACCGTGTTCAAACATTGTAAGAGTTGAAGGTCATCTAATATGGAATATAGAATGTGATAAAAAGAATTTCCATCCATTTGCCCACAAATTTCAGGATTTCTTTGTTTTTAATAGCTGAGTAGTATTCCATAGTGTAAATATACCACAGTTTCCACAGTCATGTGGAGAGCAGGGACTTACTCTGACATGAACTCTGTTGCCTCATATTTGACCACTTCTCCTTGGTGGGGAGGCCTGGTAGCACTCAGAGAAAGAATAAGAAGATTACCAAGATGAGATTTGATAGACTATGACCATATTGTGGGGGAGGAGGTCCCCTTCTGTAACAGACCTAGAGAATGGGAATAGGGGAAAAGAGGGAAGGAGGGAGGAACAGGAGGAGACAAGCAAGGGGATAAAAATTGAGATGTGATCTCTGGTGCCTTATATTAGACCACATCCCCTGGATGAGGAGGCCTGGTGGCACTCAGAGGAAGGATAGCAGGCTACCAAGAAGAGACTTGATACCCAATGAGCATATATAGGGTGAGGAGGTCCCCCTCAGGAACAGTCATAGGGGAGGGGAGTAAAGGGGAAAATGGAAAGCAGGAAGGAATGGGAGGATACAAGGGATGGGGTAACCATTGAGATATAATATGAATAAATTAATAAAATATATTTAAAAACTGAGATGTGATTTGAATAAATTAGTAAAAAAGGAAAAAGAACTAGCCTATGCTTTATAGATAATAATTTTATTCAAAAGAATTTATGGGAAAGTTGCCTGTGGTAACTGTAGTAATTGCTATAGTCTATAACATTAAGGACAAAGAACACCACAGTTTATTGTATGGTAAACACTATGCTGTAATATATGGGATAGTGGTTAGTCTGAACCTACTATTCCATGCATACTAGAATTGAAAACTATAAAAAGTATATGGTAGATGGTAAAAGCACGTTTCATACTGGTAGAATGTGATATAAACATAAGATTGGGCTAGGATGGAGAGCTATGTAGTAATAGATTTTAATTCAATATAACACTACAAATTCCTATTTGGCTTACTATAGATACAGTGATTAAAGATAACATATTTACAGATATGTGTGTTCCTGGATTAGTACACATGGCTATTATTTCTTCTCTGTTAATTGAGGCTTTCTAGAAACAATAAAACACCAAAAGAATTGCAAATATTTAGCACTAGAGGTTGTTTCTAATATTTTTTCTACATAAAGTGAGATTCCTTGGTTAAAGTTTAGATTTTAGAACTCGGGTAACAAATAAATAATATGAACCTGGAGCATTTTATAATGCCAAGAAATAATGTGGTTCCCTTAAAAAAGAACAAATCAAAATAAAACTGCAGTGATTGGCTGTGTCAAAGGTACATAAGCACCAGCCAAAATGACTCTGAAAGTGAAAGTTAAATAAATCTAAACAGCAAAGGGCTTGCTTATAATACAATGTACAAAAGAGATATTCAGAAATCCATGATGATATAAAAACAATTGAATGCATTAAAATATAATTTCCTTTGTAGGAAAACTACAGATAATTTGTCTCAAAAGGTGACTTCATGCAGTAAACGATAACGTGGGAAGTAGGAAGAAGGGGGGTAGATTTAGAATAGAGACAGCCAACAAACATCTCCTTACCAGTCATGGAACTGAATTTGTGATAAAGTCTATACTCTTGGAGCCTGGTACAAAGCTCTCTCCAGCAAGTGACATCAAGTAATAGTGCCATACAGCCAAAGAAGAAAAGCTATAGAATTCTTCCATCACAGAAAAGAGCAGAAGTGGCAATAAAGTCATACTTGATAGAAGTGTGCAGATTTTTTTATTCAGCCATCAGTCTTCCAAAGCCAGGAAGAAGAGCTGACGGTACCGTTTAACTCCACAGCTTGAACAGAGGAGTTGACAGGTCTCTCTGTGTAAGATTCCAAGAAGCAGGTCAGTCTGTTACTGTTAAGCGCATGCAAAGTTAGGTGAGGTTGTCATTCTCAAATGTGTAGCTATCAATCTGAGGGCATAAGCATTATCTTCATCACCCAGAAGGGGAATTAAAATGAAACAAAGGATATGACACATTTCAAAGAAATTATGAACCTCCAGTTATGGACAGAGAAAAAAGCAGATATACTAAGAAGAATATGACAAAATTTAGAAGTCATTTTGAATTCAAGGAGATGTAAGAAAATGTGAATAGAAATGCGATTTGTAAGCAAAATTATGAAAAAAAAAAACACTGACAAAAATAGAAATAACTGAAATAGAAACAGCCTGAATATGGGCCATTTAAAATTATCAAAACGGAAGAACAAAAAGAAAACCAAATTTAAATGAATAAAGATGGCCTGTGGGAACAATCAGACACTGCTACAGTCTGAAGATGCAGCAACTCAGCTGTTTGAGGGCTCTGTTTGAGCCATTCGGTGCTTCTGGAATTTGTGTCCTAGGTGGTGTCGGTAGATGAGGAGGAGCCTTGCAGGACTGTGGCACAGCTCTGCTTCTGGCTCTGTTCTCTGATTTCTGGTTAGGTATCCCATGTAGCCAGCTGCTTTATACTCCCAATGGACACAGTCTGAGTGGGTCTCACCACCCTTTCCTCCTCCTCTACTCCCTTCAAATAATTGCCCCAAATGAACAAATGAATCTTTCCTCTTGTCAACAATGAGAAAAGTAAATACTGATGCCATCTAGCAAACAAATTTTGGGTAAACAGAGTTAAAAAAATAGAAAGAAAGACGGCTTGGACAACATATTTTAAACAAAAATTACTAGTATCCAATATATCTCAGTCTGGGAAAGATGACAACGTAAAAATACAGAAGGCTCAGAGGTCACTAAGGAAATTCAGCTGGAAATGGAAATCACTGAGATACATCCTAATCAAATGTCCAAGACAATGAAAGAATGTGACATATGTACAGTGACTCAAAACATGGCTTTCAGGGGATTTCCCAGCAGCCAAAAGTGGAGTGGAATTAAGTATTCAAAGTGAAGCTAAAGGAGAAAAAAAGTCTCCCAATTAAGAATACTTAACTTGGTAATGTCCTTTAGAAAGAAAGGAGAAGTTAAACCTTTCAAGCACAAAGTGATATTCTTCCTATTTTCTCTTAATGTCTTAATTAAAACAAAACCAATAGATAAAATTATAACCACAATAAATTAGTAAGAATGATGAGAAAAGTATATATTTCATTAACAACATCATTAAAATGGTGGAAAAAGTGTAAGGTGTAGAAGTTTTGTAAGAGACTAAAAGTCACCTCTATTAGGAGAACAAAATGTATTGTACTGGTCATGGTGGTACAGGTATGTAATTTCAGCAGCACCTGAAAAATGGAAGCAAGGGCTAGACTTGAATAAAAACGGTCATAAGTTCAAGGCCTGACTTGGATAGAAAGTCCAAGGACAGCAAGATTCTGTCTTAAAAAAAAAAATCAACTAAAATGTCAACAAAAGACACCTAAGGCTGGATATGTAGCAAAGTGGGAAAGTTTTTGTCTAGCGCGTATAAGGTCTTGATATCAGCTCTGATTTCTGAGCATGTGTAAGGCCTTGGTTTCAATCCTCACAACAGGTGATCCCCTATTACATCAATTACCAATCAAGAAAATGCCCATAAGCCATTCTGATAGAGGTAATGCCCCACTTGATGTCCCCATTTCCCAAATGAGTCTAGTTTGTGTCAAGCTGGCAGGAACTAATCAGCTCAAGAGCTTTTTTTTTTTTATATTCCCTTGATGTTGCTGAGGGCAATGTAAGTCAGCACAACCAGTGTGTGAAACACCGCAGTGGTGGCTCACAATGTAAATGCAGAGCTATGAGCTCCAGAGAATCCTACTTCAGGTTACATACCTACAGGAAACAAATTAGCATTGCCAAAGGCACATGGAAAGCCTGTGAGATGGGTGTACCTTGAGGGTATTGTGTGAAGTTAAAGAAGCTCAACTCTGACAAATAGCACACACTCTTGCTTATGTGAGATAAAATTGTCTGACCCACATCACAGGCAGAGGAATGATGATCATTGTAGCTGTGTAGCAGTACAATGGCGTCAACGGCATCGTTTTAGATGAGGTAGAAATAGGTTTGTGAACTATTGCGTAGAAAGTGACAATCAGTAATGCAAGTTTGTGATCTATACCATAGAAAGTGACAATAATCAGTATGGTAAAATAACTAAAGCAATGCATTTCGAACATCTCAGTCCATATGGTATATCTGTGAAATGAAAAGAATAAGAAGCCATGTCATTTCTCAGTAAATAAAGATTTGGGTCATGGGGTCCCGCTCAAACTAAGGCCCTAGCCAAGGACAATACAGGCGGTAAAATTTAAACCCCTACCCTGATCTAGCCCATGGACAGGACAGTCTCCACACTTGAGTGGAGAGAGGGATTTGACTTTCTCATGTACTCTGGTGCCTCACACTTGACTATGTCCCCTGGCGGGGGAGACCTAGTGGCACTCAGAGGAAGGACAGCAGGTCACTGAGAAGAGACTTGATACCCTATGAGCATATACAGAGGGAGGTAATCCCCCTCAGGAACAGTCATAGGGGAGGGGAATAAGGGGAAAATGGGAGGGAGGGGAGAATGGGAGGATACAAGGGATGGGATAACCATTGAGATGTAACAAGAATAAATTAATTAAAAATAAATAAATAAAAAGAAAAGAAAAAATCCAACAACTCTTTATATTACAAAATCTCAAGATACCAGGTACAAAGGAATACTCTTCAAAACAGGTATAACGGTTCATGGCAAATGCAGAGATGATACTACAGTGGATGGGACAGGATGAAAGTGTTCGGTTATAAGAACTAGTGAATGTCCACTTTCTCCACTTAAGTTCTCCAGTCCCAGGGTACTCATATAATATAAATATATTTATTGAAAATAAATCAAGAAAGATGTTAATTTAAAACAGTTCCTTTGGGATACATATTTTAGTGTTTCTTAAAAATGAGAGTAAGTTTGCATACCAATGAGACAGATGTGCTTGTTTGATTTTGTATGTAACTAAATCATAGTCAAGCAGTTGTCCCTGCAGGACACAGAGCATCTTCAAAGTTTTTTCAGTTGATCAATATTCTTATTTGGTTCTAGAAAATGTTGCAAATACACTACAATACTTGGTACAATGTGTCAGAAGCATGATTTAGGCCATTTCAAATGTTGCTGGACATTCTGTCCTAATATGAAGTCAAAATGTCTTCAACCACTGTAAAATGTTTTTATTTTTCACAACCTCAGAATATATGCAGTGTACACCGATTACATTTTCTCATTTCCCTTGCTTGCTCCTAGCACTCTGGCACAACCACTTCTCTACAAGAACTATCCCTCCTAATTTGATTTCTTTTTAATTTTGCTGTTTGTGTGTGACCCACTGTGTGTAGCTAGAGTTGCTTGCATTAGCTCAGTGGGGAGTTATTTACTCAAAAAGGGAAACTGATCAACAGTTATTCCACCAAGGAATATGGCTCCCAGCTTCCCTTGCAGCCTTAAACTGATCCCTGGGGAGAAGTGGGTCACCATGAGCCATTCCAGTGCCAGACAAGGTCAGCGATGTCTTTCCTCCTCTAGCAGCCTACATACTGTCTTCCAGAGCTATGAAGCTAACTAGTGGGGAGGAAGCCTCTAGCTCATTTCTAGTATGATTTCTCTTTGTTCTGAAACCAAAATGTGTATGATATAAGAAGTCCTTTTATTATATAGGATCACTTTAGCTTTTGGGTTTTTTGTTGTTGTTATTGTTCTATTCTGTTTTTGTTTTGTTTTGCTTTTTGTCTTATTATATGACTTTCACAATTGTTCTTTCAAAGTCTGTAAAAAATTATTTTGATTTATTGATAGGGATTTCATTGAATCTGTAGATTGCCTTGATAAGATGGCCATTTTTACTATGTTAATCATACCAAGCCATGAGCATGGAAGATTTTTCCATCTTCTGATATCTTCTTCACTTTCTTTCTTCAGAGACTTGAAGTTCTTGTCATACATGTCTTTAACTTTCTTGGCTAGAGTTACTCCAAGATACTTTATATCATTTGTGGTTATGGTAAAGGATGTGGTTTCCCTATATGCTTTCTCAGCCTGTTTGCCATTTGTGTACAAGAGGACCACTAGGTTTCTTTAATCTTGTATTCAGTCACTTTGCTGAAGGTGTTTATCAGCTTTGGGGGTACTCTGGTGGAATTTTGGGTGGCACTTATGTATGCTATCATATCAACTGCAAATAATCATAGTTTGACTTCTTCCTTTCCGATTTGTATCTTCTTGATCTGCTTTAATTGTCATATTGCTCTAGCTAGAACTTCTAGTACTATAATAAAGAGGTATGGAGAGAGTGGGAAGCCTTGTCTTGTCCGTGACTTAAGTGGTATTGCTTTGAGTTTCTCTCCATTTAATTTCATATTGGCTATCTGCTTGTTGTATTTAGCCTTTATTATATTTAAATATGGGCCTTGTGTCCCTGATCTCTTCAATGCTTTCATCATGAAGGGTGTTAAATTTTGTCAAAGGCTTTTTATGCATCAAATGAGATGATCATGTGATTTTTTTTCTTTTATTTTTTTATATGGGTAATTACATTGTTTTGTTTTGTTTTGTTTTGTTTTGTTTTGTTTTTTGTATGTTGAATCATCACTGCATCACTGGGATGAGGACTACTTGATCATGGTAGATGATATATTTGATTTGTTCTTGGATTCAGTTTGTGAATAGTTTCTTGAGTATTGTTTCATCAATATTCATGAGTGAAATTGGTGTGAAATTCTTTTTCTTTCTTTTGTCTTTGTGTGCTTTAGGTATTAGAGTGACTGTGTCCTCATAGAATAAGTTTGGCAATGTTCCTTTTGTTTCTATTTTGTATAATATTTTGAGGAGTATCAATATTATCCCTTCTTTTAAAGTTTAGTAGAATTTTTCCCTAAAATGATCTGGCTCTGGGTTTTTTGTTTGTTTGTTTGTTTGTGAGATTTTGATCACTGCTTCTGTTTCCTTGGGGGTTTTAGGACTGCTGACACTGCTTAGGTGATCTTGATTTAACATTGGTAGGTGAAGTCTATCAAGAAACTAATCTATTTCCTTTTGATTTTCCAATTTTGTAGAATACAAGCTTTTGAAGTAACACCTAATGATACTTTGGGTTTCCTTGGTGTCTTGTTGTTATACTCTCTTTTAGATTTCTGCTTTTGATAATTTGAGTTCTGTCTTTCTGCCTTTTAGTTTTCCTAGTGGTTTGTCTGTCTTGTTGATTTTCTCAAAGCACCAGCTGTTGGTTTCATTGATTCTTTTTATTATTCTCTTTGTTTCCAAGTTATTGATTTCAAACCTGAGTTTGATTATTTCCTGCCATCTACTCCTTTTGTGTGAGTTTGCTTTTTTGTTCTTTTTATAAAATTTTCAGGTGAGCTGTTAAGTTGCTAGTATGGAATCGCTCCAATTTATTTATGAAGGCACTTCATGATAAGAACCTTTCTCTTACCACGGCTTTCATGGTATTCCATAGATGTGGGTATATTGTTCCTTCATTTTCATTAAATTTTAGGAAGTCTTTAATTTCTTCTCTGACCCAGTGGTAATTGAGCATGATATTGTTCAGTTTCTATGTGTTTGTAGGCTTTTTGTTATTTCTGTTGTTGAGGACTAGCTTTAATACTGGTGGTCTCATAAAGAACAATGGATTAAAACAATTTTCTTCTATTAGTTGAGATTTGCTTTGTGACTGACTATATGGTTGATTCTGGAGAAGGTTCTATGGGGTGCTAAAAAGAAAATATTTTCTTGTTTGTTTGGGTGAAAAGTTCTGTAGACATCTATTAGGTCCTTTTGATTAATGACCCCCTTTTTAAAAATTATTTCTCTATTTTGTTTCTGTTTCAATTATCTGTCTATTGGCGAGAGTAGGGTATTGAAGTCTCCAACTATTGTTGTGTGGGCATCAATGTGTGATGTGGGATTTAAGCTTTAATAATATTTCTCTTATAATTGTGGGTATCCTTATGTTTGTGGCATAGATGTTTGGGATTGAGATGTTTTCTTGGTGGAATTTTCCTGTGATGAGAATGAAGTATTCTTTGCCATCTCTTTGATTAAGTTTGATTAAAAGACTATTTTATTAGGCATTTGGATGACAACTACATAGTTTTTCTTGTGTCCATTTTCTTGGTAAGATTTTTTCCAGCCCCTTACTTTGAGGAGGTGTTTATCTTTGTTGCTGTTGTGTTTTTTTAAGAGATGTTGGTTCCTGTTTATACATCCATTCTGCTAGCCTATATCATTTTATTGTACAGTTGAGGTCAATGATGTTGATAGATATTAGTGACCAATGAATATTAGTTCATTTTATTGTGGTGTTAGTGGTGACAGTGTGCTTCTGTGCTTATCTTCTTTTAGTTTTGCTTTTGCGAAATTATCTATATCCTGTGTTTTCATGGAGGTGGTTTACCTCTTTGGGTTGGAGTTTTCCTTCTAGTATCTTCCGAAGGGCTGGGTTGGTGCTTAATATTGTTTAAATTTCGTTTTGTGATGTAATGCCTTGTTTTCTCCCTCTATAGTGATTGAAATCTTTGCTGGGTATAATAGCTTAGGCTGGAATCTGTGAAATCTTAGTGTCTGCATAACATCTACCCTGACCCTTCTTGTTTACATACTCTCTGATGAGTAGTCAGGTGAGATTCTGATAGGTCTGCCTTTACAAATTACTTGGCCCTTTTTCCCCTGCTGCTTTTAATATTTTTTCTTTGTTCTGTAGATTTTGTGTTTTGATTATTATGTGGTAGAAAGAATTTTTCTTCTTGTCTAGTCTATTTGGTGTTCCATAGTCCTATTTTATGTTTAAATGCATCTCTTTCTCTAGACTGGAGAAAATTTCTTTTATGATTTTCTTGAAAATATTTTCTGGTCCTTAAAGCCTGGGGTTTTCTTTTACTTCAATTCCTATTATTCTTAGATTTAATCTTTTCATGGTGTCCTTGAATTTTTGTGTCAGTAATTTTGTTGATTTACTATTTTCTTTGACACATGTATTGATTTCTTCTATCGCATCTTCTGTGCCTGAGATTCTTTCCTCTATCTCTTGAAATCTCTTGGTGATGCTTACCTCTGTGGTTCCTGTTCTAGTCTCTAAATTTTCTATCTCCAGGACTTTCTCTATTTGTGTTGTCTTTATTGATTCTATTTTCACTTTCAGGTCTTGAACCATTTTCTTCACCTGTTTGGTTGTATTTTCCAGTATGTCTTTTATGGCCCCTGATTGTTTGACTGCATTTTCCTGTATTTCTTTAACAGATTTTGTTTCCTTTTTAAAGGCCTTTATTTGTTTAATTGTATTTTCCTGTGTTTCTTTTAGGGATTTATTCATTTCCTCTTTAAGTTATTCTAAGAACTTCATAAACATATATTTAAGGCCATTTTCTTGTGTTTCCACTGTATTGGAATATCCTGTGTATTGGGGCGGGTTCTGGTGGAGCCATATTGACCTAGTTTTTGTTGATTGTGTTCCTACACTGGCCTTTAGCTATCTGTCTGTCTCTGCCATTGGCTGTTTGTTCCCAGAACCTACTGTATTTCATGGCCATTATGATTCAGCGGGGTACTGCAGGTCTCCTCAAGACAGCTAATAGGTCTTTTTCTGAGGCTCGTTCTGCAGACTCTGGAGTCCGGAATCTTCTTCAAGGTGGCAAGAAAAGACTAGGGGAATGTAAATGGGGGTGTTTCAGAGTCAGCTGTGCAGCAGGTTTCTAGCCAAGCAGATTCTTATGGGGTCCACCATCTTGGAGCCTGGGACCCTGCATGCTCCTTTTGTTCAGTTGATCTTCCCTGTGGACCAGCAGTACTGTGGCTTGGAGGTTGGGGTGCTACTTCCAGTATCCAGGCACTGCCCTTGGGGAACCAGAAGGAATCTGAGATCTAGTTGTTGCCTCAGAGTAGCCCTGGAACTGTGGGCTTGTGCTGAGTAGACGGAAGGCACCTGGTGGTCATAAAGTGGACTGGAAGCCTGGGACGATTGGAAGTGTCAGGTGCAGGCTGTGAATCCCTTGTAACCCTTGGACACAGTAGACAGCCACAGGGGCCCTGGAATTGTGCTTGCCCAGTTTCTGAGATGCCCTTTCCCATCCAGGAAACACCAGCATTGGTGTTTTGGCATCAGTCACCAGGTTGCTTAAGGGATTCATAGTCTCTGATGCTCTGCCACTCAGATACAGTATGTCCTTGCTGCCACCATCTTGCAAGGCTCTGTAATGTCTTGATGAGTACCATTTATATTATTTCTCGTATGGGTTGTTCCTTTGGATAAAAGTACATTTTTGTTTTTAAAAATATGGACTAAATTAAAATTGCTTTTTAATTTTTTAAAAGAGGACTGGTTTAAATTCACTAAGCTAACTTAATAACAGGTTGGAAATGTTCCTTTTAAAAAACAGAACAGTATGCAATTTTAATATACAAATACTTACCATGCTCAAGCTTTAATAATCCAGAGAGATAAATTCAGTAAGGCATTCACTGGTCTTTGTCTTCAAGCTGGAGACTGTAGTGTACAGAGCAGAGAGGCCAAGTGCAGCACGTTTATGGCTGCACCTGAGTACAAGCAGGAACAGAATCATAAAGCAACAAATAGTGTTTTCAGATGCCAAACTGCAAGAGAAGATTGCTATTTACACCTGCAATTATGACCCAAAGCACACACTGTATCACATACTCTGCACAGATGTGGAGTCAAACTTTGCAGCTGCTGCCTGTCTGTTGGCATTTACAATCTTCAGTGCACATAATGAGGTCTTCTGCACATGATCATAACTGCAGTGATGGGAATGTTTCTGTGCTATGATGGGCAACTAGAGATCGCATGACCTGTATATAATGCATATTCTCTGGGGAAGAATTTTGTCATTTGAAATTTGTGAGGACCTCTGATTATTCTTTAAGGAAAGCTTATTTTTATCAATAGCAAAACTCTCACCTTATTTAAGACATGCACTTAATCTATGGATGTAATTCTATAGTGGAGCACTTTCTTAGTGAGTGCAAAGTCTTGAGTTCAAGTCCCATCACTTCCAAAAAAAGGACTGAATTGGATATGAAAGGAGAGCTGTATATGTTGAATGGAAGCTTGTAAACAGGGTTTCATGGTCCTCAGTGGATGAATCAAAAGTCAGGAAGTAGAATCATATAGAACATGGATAGTAGCAGCAGGTTTTTGTAGGTTATTTCTTATGTATTCAGAATCATTCTTCCCAGAAAGGGAGCCAATCAAAGCATATAGCCTATTCCAAATAGAAGCAAGCAGAATATGTTTGGAACAGGCTTATTCAGATATTTGAAAAAGGACTGCATCTTGGTATATAATAATATCTTCTGAGAGTAACGGTGCATTTACAGAGGAATCTGAGCAGGCTGCTTTAATTAAAAATTGAAAACTGGCAAAGAAATGCCATACAAATAAAATCCCCATGACACTACCTTACTTGTTCCTAAATACCGACATTGATCATGGTTTAGTTCTTTATACCAGTTGTTTATACCACTGATGGATTCTCTATTTAGGAGAAGATTCAATTTTCAAGCTCCATGGAGTATCTCCAGCTGCCAGACCTCTCCACGAATCTCTCCTACCTGTTGAGTATCAGACTGCCTCCCTTGAGGCAGGAATACTGAAGCCTTTCCTCTCAGCTATTCCAGGAAGCAGCTTTGAGAACCTCTTCCAGGCTCAAGTTTCCCCTCTGGACTCATTACTAAGACTCAGCTCTTTTGGCCATGCAAAGCTTCTATTCCTCCCAGCCAGTCTTCACTTTCCCCTAAAAATCTTTTTTCATCTGTCCTTACATGACCCCTGAGAGCATGCCTCATCTCCAGCTGAAAGATGAGATTATATCCAAAAGACACTGGAAAGCAACTAGTACTCTCATACATGGATCTCAAATATAGACTTAAAGTCTCATAAATCTAGGAATGAATGAGTATAAGGACCATTCAATCTGCTCAATTTCCATAGCCTGGTTGGAGGTCCTCGTGTCTCCTCACCTCCTCCTGAATTCAGACCCTGTGCATTGGTAGGTCTCAATTCCCAAACTGGAATTCATCCATCAGTGCACAGGCCAAATGTCTTGTAAAACTTTAAAGAATGGCTGTCATTAGATACCTCAGACACCCTGTGTTAAAATGTTAGCTACTCACAGATATATTTGACTGTGATCAGGGAAGGAGGTAGTACTGCCCTCACAACACAGATGAATGGCTTAGTGTTTAGCCCAAATTGGATAGTAATTGGCTATTCAGAACTAAGAGATCAGCATTGTGACAAGAGACTCACACACAGGGGGAATAAAGAATATTCAGTCAGACTAGCTCACCAATCTAAGACAAGTGATAGAAAAGGAAAAGGTATTTGCTTTGTCAGCAGGGATTATCACTTATGACACTAGGAAGTGAAGGGTCACTCTCCTGAAAAAGATGTTCCATACAAAGAAGTGTGTTTCAGCCATATTGGAGTCCATGATGGACCACAGAGATTCCCTTCAGATCAGGCTGACCTGCGTGTGCTGCTGAAAGCTGCTAGTTGATAGGCTGGGCTCATCTAGAAACAGGCCTTCATTTTCTGCTCATTATGGCATGAACTTTCTAAAGTTGTCCATGGAGGTGTTGTTATGTGGCCTTTAGCTGGACAGCATTTACTTTCCTATGATTTAGCGAGCTTTCTTGATACCCTGCATCTCATAATACATAATTTAAATGATCTGAATTCTGGCCAACCTGGAGATAACTCTGAAGACCTGATAAGCTTCAAAACACTAATCACACAAGACTGTTGTTAAGACTGCATCAGGAGCCAATTCCTCCACCTAATTTGACTGCTTTTCTTTGTCCTCTTGTTCTCCTATTCTTGTCTCTTTCCCTATCTTCCTTTTTTGTTTGTTTGTTTGTTTGATCAAGCCTTCTCATAGGGCTCAAACTTACTCTCAACTTATAATCTTTCTACATCCATCTGCCAAGTATTGATACTATATCCCTGGGGAAGGTGATAAAGTGTCATGTATCACAGCAAAAAGGAGGTGATCCCATGCTAATGCAAATCGAAAAGGCCTTCTCTAATTAAGTCTCTGAATGAGAGTCTCTTTCTGAAGAGCTATTTCTTTAAGAAAATTGATTTTCAGTATTTTCCAAAGATTAGAAGTAAGTGTTCTGTGTGAGTAATGTAGAGGGTACACTACATAGCCATATAGCTTGTCTTTTTGAGAATGCTTGATGGTATATGTAAATTTTCATAATGTAACATTGAGTGAAAAATAAGTATGAGGAAAGGGGGCAAAGCAAAAAGCAAGGGAGGAGAAAAATGGAGAAGAGTAAAAGAGAGAGAGAGAGAGAGAGAGAGTAAAGGAGAGGTGGAGAATGGATGGAGAAAGTGAAAGTGAGAAAGCAAAAAGAGAAAGCAGTGGTGAAACAAAATGCCACTATATTTTGTATACATCAGCAGAGCCCAGCCAGGTTTAAGATATGAGGGTTTGCCCTCTACTTTTATTTTACAGAACACATCACAATTAATGTGCAGTGTTATGTAGTTGTAAAGGGCTATGCAAATGGACTCTTCAGTGTTTGCTCCAAGAGCATGGAAAATCACAGAATTTTCTGGTATTAGCGTGACAATGTTTTTTAATTAATGAGTTTATTTATTCACTTTACATCCTCATAATAGCACTCTCCCTCCTCTCCTTGTGGTTCCATCTCCCTCCCTCTTTCCCCTATCCCCTTCTCCTTCTCCTCAGAAAAGGAAAGCTCCCCCCACTAACCCACCCCAGCACATCAAGTTGTGTCAGGACTGAGAGTATTCTATTCCCCTGTGACCTAACAATGCAGCCTTGTTAAGGAAAAGTGATAAAGGAGCAGGCTACAGAGCCCATGTCAAAGACAGCCCAGATTCCTCATGCTAGGGTACCCACATGAAGCCCAAGATGCCCATCAGCTACATCTGTGTAGTGGGGCCTAGGTTCATTCAAGGCATGGTCTTTGGTTAGTGCTTAAGTCTTCACAAGCCCCTCTGGGACCTGGTTAGTTGGCTTTGTTGTGAAGCTTCTGTCACTTCCAGGTCCTTCGATCCTTCCCCTAACTTTTCCACAAGACTCCTTATCCTTCACCCAATGTTTGGCTTAGAGTCGCAGCATGTGTTTCAACCTGCTGCTGGGTGGAACCTCTCAGAGGACAACTATGCTAGGCTCAAATCTGAAAGCATAGAAAAGTATTAATAGTGTCAGGGGCTATGCCAGGCATTGGCTGGACATTTCCTCAATCTCTGCTCTATCTTCATTCTTATAAGGACCGTCGACTTCCTATAATGGCCTCTCTAATCTCTTGACTTGCTTTTAGATAGAAACTGAATTGTAACTATGGCTGAACTGAATTGAAACATATTGATCTAGAACTTTTGGCAATCCTCTTGCTGCAACTGTCCAAGTGCTAAGATTATATGTATGGAACATCATGTCCAGGTACCCACTATAGTCGTTTTATGATGGTAAAACTATGATGGAGTCAATAGAGTCATTGCTTTGAAATATGTACTTCAGTTAGCCCTTCAAAGCCTATAGCCTTCCTATGTCTTTAAAGACAGGGGTGTATATACTGTTCTTCTTACCTTGCTAAGATAGAGAGTGGATATGTTACAAGAGGCTGTCCCTGTTCTGTTACTGCATCTAATTCACAGCAACGGCTCTTCCACCTGTAGGACACAAGCTTCTATAAGTATGAGCTAGAGATGCTGCCTGATTGCCAATTTTAAGCTACACTCTTTCACATTCATGATTCATTTCTGATGTGATGTCTTTTATATCCCCTTTCACACTTCAATGCTGCCATTTCACCTTGAACCCAAGAGCAAGAGAGGTAGCTGAAAAAGGTGTGTGTGTGTGTGTGTGTGTGTGTGTGTGTGTGTGTGTGTGTATTTAAGGAGCAAGGTACTTGGCTTCTTAAACAACCAATTCCCTCAAGGACTAATTTATTCTAAATTGAAAAGATCCTTTATTTTGACCGACTGGTGATGTGATGTCTGGTTAAGTGATTGCTTTGAGAGTGCTGGCGCTAGTGACTGACACAAGTTGATAGACCCAGGTAGCCAAAATAGCATCTTCTGCCAGCTGTTGTTAAATGAACCAAGAAAGAAGAGGATTAAAATATCCTGCCACTGTGATCCCAAGATGAGGATACATAGTGACAGAGCAGAGAGAGGAACAGGGAGATGGGGTATTAACTAGCTTTCTATTCTTGTTACCATTCTAAGGCAAGATGTCTCTGCATCTGGGAGGCAAATCCCTATTATACATTTCCTAAAGCTGCTGTGGTTCTTGAAGCTTCTGTGGTACCCTGAATAACCACATGCATTCTTGTACTTTTGTTAATTCTGTTTTATAGTCTCCCCCAGTAAAATCAGATTCCATCAGCAAATAAAAGATGAGATGTGTGATATTTATAACTAAAAATGAAACTATGGATGCCTTGCTTTGGCAATAACTCTAAATATTCACATTTAATTTTAGTTATTATTTGAAACTACTTAAGCCTTGAAAACCACATTAATAACTTTCATGCCAAATATAAGCATCAAAAAGCCACAAATCTGAGAAAGAATAAATCTGGCTGAAAGGTTAATAAATAGATTATGAGCTAACACATGACACCATAGCCAAATGTCTCATGGTATGTAGCAATGTCCAAGACCTAAAAGCAGCTGGTCTGTTGTTAGCAGTCTTGGATGTAGCCACCACAGTGATATCAAAGGCTATATTCAGAATTCCATCAGTTCTTACTCCAATGGACGTGTTTGGTGAAGAAAATTTGGGTTTATTCTAAAATCTGATTCAAATGTAAACATCATAGGGCTGGGTATGTTGTAAGCAGTCAATTTCTGTTGCTTTTTGGTTGAAATTAGCAGTACTTTACACAGAAGCTATTTGTCCCAAATGAAAGGAAACATATTTCACATGGATTCAAAAATTACCTGCAGAAGTACAAAAATGAGCTATTAAGTGTCCAAACTCATCATGAAAAACAGTAAGCTTGTAATTAAGAAAAATATTATGTTAAAAAAGTGTGTGTGTGTGTGTGTGTGTTATGTACATGCACATACAGGTACACATGCATACATACATGTTTTTAGCTTAAAAAGATAATAAGAATAATCAAGGGATAAAGGACTGGTATAATATCACAAATAAACATAATGTTTGAAACGAAATTTGAGGGGGTAATCTTGGTAATTACCTTTTTTAGCAAGCCAAGTCAAAATGTTCCTGAAATATTCAGATAGCTGCCTCCCTTGTCTGACTGGTTTTAAATTTCAAATAGATATTTTAGGACTCCTGCTATCAAAGAAAAATAAAATAAAATAAGCGATCAGTGAAAGGGGAAACCAGCTCATTTCAGGGAAGTGACAAGAATTTTACAAAAACAAATAAATCAAAGAGGGAATAAGAATGAGGAAAACTGACAGCAACTTAGTTTCTTGCAGACTTTGGGAAATTTTACATGCATCTTTAAGTGTTAACATCTAATAGTAAGACACAGAATACTGAGACATGAGAACTCAGTTTCTTCATTCCTCATCACTATAACCAGTCTATTCTAAGCATCGCCTCAATTACTTATAATAGGAAAATACACAGTACTTAACAATATCATTACCTGACTCATCAGAAAACAAGACTGTGTCCATCCATCCTCATTTTACATGTATTCATTAATTCATTCATTCAAGCATTCATTCATTTATTTAATAAATATTCATGATTCCAAGGATTAGATGATAGTGTGATATATCCACAGAAAAAATTGGTAGAGAGTTAAGTGTCCTAATTATACATGTTTCTACTGCATATGGTAAGGTTCAAGATAAAGCAAGCAGGTTTTAGTAAGCTTAGAGTTTGCTAGCTACATCCCTAAGGCCCACCATCCAGCTTTAACCATATTTTTCTGTGCTAGGATTGAAACTATGGTTTCATACAAGCAAAGCAAGTGCTATACCATGGGATTACATACCCCTTTGGTATTTTTAATATTGATATAGAGTCTCCTTAGGTTGCCTGTACTAGCCTTGAACTCACTCCGCAACCCAGGCAGACTCTGAGCAGCTGATTTTCCTCCTGTGTGACCTCAGAATCAGTTGAGACTATTGAGCTTGAGTAATCAGATGTTACTTTATTTTAAATGTTTGCTTCAAATGCCAAGGCTTTACAGGCTGCACACCACTGTATCCTTTAATATGATGCTGTTCCTTTAGAGGACAAGAGTTTGGTTCCATAAGTAGTGGCTCAAAAATATCTATAAATTCAGCTCCAGGGAATCACATACATTTTTTCTTTGGCATATTGGGCAACTGTACTAGCTTGTGCGCACAGACATAAAATATAAATCTTGAAAAAAAAGTTCAACATACCAAAGTTCATGGGCTGTGACAACAGTGTGTTTCAGAAGTAGCTATCCACCATAAATATCTTCATCAAGAAAAAGATAGATAAATCAAAAGAAAGAATGAAGAAAGGAAGGAAGGAAGGAAGGAAGGAAAGAAGGAAGGAAGGAAGGAAGGGAAAAATTAAATTTGAACCTCAGGGACCTAGAGCAAGATGCATTGATTCCCAGTATGAACTAGAGAAGAAACAGGATACTCAGAGAAGAAACAGAAAACTGAAGACTTTTGTTTCATGAAAACAACAGCAAAAATAAATAAACCATTAGTTAGATTAAGAAAATATTGAACACTCAAATAAAAATATATAAGTAATTGAGAAATCCAAGATGATGACACCCAATTCATACTGTTTCTGAGTAGCAGAACCACAATGACTGCAGAATTCATGAGAGGTCATGCTGAAGACACCAAAATGCCAGCATTTGTTTTTCCCAGGTGAGAGGAGAGCCCAATGGATCCAGAAACAAGTGGTTCTAGCCTCTGGCCACCCAGCTCCCAGTATCCAGGGACATGGTCCCAGACTCTAGTTCATGACTCTACTCCACTGGGGAGACCAGCTAGACCTCAGGATCTCACTCCAAAATAGTAGTACCCCCCAAGTGGTGGGACTGCTGACTCCAAGATTTCTCCCAGAGAGAGGAGGGCTTCTGGGTGCCTGAGGAGAACTGTTCGTCCTCAGGATCATGTAGGCTAGATACCCCTGGTTCTATCCCCTGCGTGTAGTTCTAACTGGGACACAGACACATGAGGAGAAAAGCAAGCTGTTCCTGAAGTTCCAACAGCCAGTCAACAACCATAGCTACCATGTTGAAGAGCATGTTCAAGGATAATTCACTTTCTTGCCTATACTTCTTTTCAGACCCTCAACCAGGAACAATAAGCTAATACAAGATACAACCAGGGCTAAAGGCCAATATATGAACAAAATCAACCAAATCCAGGGCAGTGGGGCACCTCCAGAGTCTAGCTATTCCACTTCATGTAGCACCGAATACCCTAACACAACTGAAAAACAAGAAAGTGGCCTTAAAATATACTTTTGAAGATGATGAAGGCATTTAAAGATGAAACAATAAATCACTTAAAGAAACAGAGGAAAATATAAACAGGTAAAGGGAATCAATAAAAAGGATCAAGATGTGAAAATGAAAATAGAAACAATAAAGAAAACACAAGGTGAGGAGATCCTAGAGATAGAAAACTTAGGGAAGAAAACAGGAACTACACAGGTAAGCATCATCAACAGAATACAAGAGATGAAGGAAAGAATCTCAGGGGTAAATGATACAAAGAAATTGACATATCTGTCAACGAAAATGTTAAATCAAAAAAGTTCCTGACATAAAATACCCAAGAATTCAAGGATACTATGAAAAGAAGAATCATAAGTATAATATGAATAGAAGCAAAAGAAATGTTCCATTGTGTAAGTGTACCACAGTTTCTTTATCTATTCTTCAGCTGAGTGACAGCTCATGTTCTAAGATCAACAGTTAGTAAATGGGACCTCATGAAACTGAAAAGCTTCTGTCAGGCAAAGGATACTGTCAACTGAACAAAATGGCAGCCTACAGTTTTGGAAAAGATATTGACTAACCCTATATCCGACAAAGGGCTAATATCAAAAATATGTAAAGAACTCAAGAAATTAAATACCAGCAATCTAAATCATCCAATAAAAATGGGGTACAGAACTAAACAGAATTCTCAACTGAGGAATCTTTAATGACCAAGAAGCACTTAAAGAAATGCTCAAAGCCTTTAGTCATCAGGGAAATGCAAATCAAAATGACTCTGAGATTCCATCTTACACCTTCCGGAATGGCTAAGATAAAAAACTTAAGTGACAGAACATGCTGGCAATGGTATGGTAAAAGGAGAACACTCCTCCATTGCTAGTGGGAGTGCAAGCTTGTACAATGGCTTTGGAAGTCAATCTTCTATTTTCTCAGAAAATTGGAACTAGCTCTACCACAAGACCCAATATACCACTTGGGCATATACAGCTGAAGTATGCTCCACCATACCACAAGGACATTGCTCAACTATACTCATAACTGCTTTATTCATAACATCCAGAAACTGGAAACAACCTAGATATACATCAAATGAAGAATGGATAAAGAAAATATAGTACATTTACAAAAT
Organism: Acomys percivali; assembly: GCA_907169655.1. Lineage (NCBI taxonomy): Eukaryota > Metazoa > Chordata > Mammalia > Rodentia > Muridae > Acomys > Acomys percivali. Next base: position 100,897,976 of record OU015746.1, on the reverse strand, counting down.
TAAGTACTACGCAGATATTAAAAACAGGAACTTCAAGAAATTTTCAGTCAAATGGAGGGAATTAGAAAAGATCATCCTGAGTGAGGTAACCCATATTCAGAAAGACAAACATGGTAAGTACTCATAAGTGAATATTAGCCATATATTATAGAATAGCCACACTACAAATCACAGACCCCAAAAAAAAGCTAAGTAACAATGAGGACCCAAGGAAGACCCTCCTTGAATCTTCCTCAAATGAAGAAATAGAATAGACAGTAGAAGAGGAATTGGAGAGGGAACTGGATAGGAGGGAATATGAGGAGGAAAATGGAGGGGTAGAGATCAAATGTGGGAAGAGTGGCAAGAGGATACTCGAAGGCCTGGAGAGAAAAGGGAAACAGAAGGCAGAGGCATCACTGAGACAAGCTGTAGACATGAGACAAGGGTGGGCCACAGGGAGAATGTGAATATTCCTCTGTCTGAACCTCCTAGCAGTAGAGAACACAAGAATGAGGAGGCTACCTCCTTGCCAGGCAGAAACTTTAGTGATTGGAGTGAAACACCAATTCACTCACAAAACCTTTGACCTAAAATTTGCCCTGCCTACAAGATGTGCAGAGATAAACGTAGAGTAGAGACTGGAAAAGATGACAAACCAAATGCCTGGCCCGTTCTGAGACTCTCCCCATGGAAGAGAGCCAACCCCTGACAGTCGTAATGATACTCTGTTATGTTTACAGACAAGACTCTAACTTAACAGTTCTCTGTGAGGTCCCCACCTAACAGCTGATCAAATCAGATGGAAACTCAGGAACAAGCATTAATCAGAACTCCAGGAATCCTGTGGAAGAGTGGGATGGAAGGATAGAAGGAGCCCAGGGGACAAGAATGCTACAAGAAAACCAACAGAGGCAGAGATGGGAGCACCAGCCAAAGAGCTTGCATGGAATGGACCTAGGCTCCCTACACATAAGTAACTGAAGGGCAGGTTGGTCTTGATATTGATCCTATAGTAAGTTGAGTGGGTGCTGTCTATGACATGGACTGTTTCCTGCTCTCAATAACTTTGCCCTTACTGGGCTACCTTGCCTACCCTCAATAGATAAAGAGCTCATACCTAATATAACTTGATGTCCTGGGGTGGGTTGCTTGGGTAGGGGCTCCCCTTTTTTGCGGCCAAGGGGAGGGAGGATAGAGGGAAAGTGTGGGAAAGAGGCATGATGAGGAGAGGAGAGATGGGGCTCTGATCAGGATATAAAGTAAATATTTAATTAAAAATAAATTATAAAAGGATATACAAATAAAGATAAATACCAAAGATAATACTGAAAGACAAAGAATAGAAACTTTAATATGAAAATGCAAACATCAACAAGTTTTATAGTTTCCTGGTTAATGAAGACTTTCATGGGACATGCCCCTTGGGCTAGTATGCAGATATAAGTGAGTATATACCATTTGACTCTTTCTGTTTCTGGGTTAACTCACTCATTATGATCATTTCTAGTTCAATCCATTTGTCCACAAATTTCGGAAATTCCTTGTTTTCAATAGCTGAGTAAGGGGAGCACATCCTATTGGGATTCTAGATGAGAGAAGCATGGGAGAATGGCAAAGTTGAAGGATCCAGAGGATCCTAGAAAACTACAAGAAGAACATTATGATAGGTAGATTTGGGCTCAGGGGTCCCGCTCAAACTATGGCACCAGCCAAGGACAATACAGGCCGTAAACTTCAAACCCCTACCTAGATCTAGCCAATGGACAGGACATTCTCCACAGTTGAGTGGAGAGTGGGGTCTGATTTTCACACATACTCTGGTGCCTCATATTTGACCAAGTCCCCTGAATGGGGAGACCTGGTGGCACTCAGAGGAAGGATAGCAGGCTAGCAAGAAGAGACTTGATACCCTATGAGCATATACAGAGGGAAGAAGTCCCCCTCAGTCACAATCATAGGTGAGGGGAGTAAGGGGAAAATGGGAGGGAGGGACGAATGGGAGGATACAAGGGAGGGGATAACCATTGAGATGTAATATGATTAAATTAATAAAATTAAAAAAAATAAAGTTCAACTTGGTGAAAAAAAAAAACAAGTTTTATACTTGAAGAAATGTAAATTCCAAAAGAACTACAACCTACTAGGAACAAGTTTTGAAGAATAAAATCTGAGCAGACAATGAGTATGGTTAATTCAACAATCAAAAATTTCTCACCAAAAGAATACTGGGACTTCATGGTGTTGCTAACAAATTCTTCCAAAAATTAAATATCTAAGTTAATCATTCTAAAATCTTCCAAAAGATCCTAAATAAGGCAGTATATCTAAATTGACACTTCTTTTGATTTAGATAGTACTTGAAGGTCTGAATTTTCTTGGATTGGTACAAGTACATATAACCAAAAGTGATCTATAGACACAATGAAATTCCTACTAATATGTCAATGTGATTTTTGCAGCACGATAAAATGTAGATCTAAATATATTATAGAGTATGACTAGGTAAAATCATTGATAAACTTAGAAACATTTTGTAGTGGAATTTTAAAACCAACTACTGATCTAATAATAAAAGCATCTTTATAAAATGAGTCCAATGAAATAGAACCAAGATGTAAATTCATGATTGTGTAGACAATCGGACTTTGATAGGTTGGAGAACAAAGTAAGGTAATCTTATCAATAATAAGTATCCACACAGAGAGAAACTTAGAGCCTTCTTTCAAACCACATACAACAATCATGTTCCCAAATTGAGAAAATGCAAGAAGGAAACACTAAGGACAGCTCCTGGTAGTAGGTGAGCAAACATTTTCTTGGAAATAACATCCACAACATAGGTAACAAAAGAAAATATAACCCATGAAATTAAGAAGCTTCTTTTCATTAAAGAAAACAACAGAATAAAGATGTGAGTGATATATTGAAAGATATCTGAATAGTTGAAAAGCATTCATCTGATATGAAGTTAAAATTCAAGGCATATCAAGATCTCAAATACCTTGAGTAAAAGAAAAGCATTCTTCATTAAAAATGAGCAAAGGATATGGATAGTCGTTTCTCAGAAGAGTAATTAATGTTGAACAAGATATGAAAGGGGCTGAAGAACATATGAGAAAATGTTTGACATTACTAATTATCAGAAAATACAAATCAAAACTGCAAAGAGACAACTTGCTGTTATGAAAGTGACAAAACATCAGTGTTTGTCAGGATATTGAAAGAAAAATACTATTCATGGGAATATAAAGTAACACAGCCAATATGAAAAACTGTACGGAAGCTTCTTTAAAACTTAAAAGTAGGCTCTGTGAGATGGCTTAGAGTTGCTTCCAAACCTGATGGCCTAATTTTTATTCCCAAAGCACATATAGTGGTAGAAGAAAACAGGCAAACATCTTGTCCTCTGACTTCTATATTTTTTCTCGTGGCATATGCATATCTACATACATAAATAAATATAATGTAATAATAAAATGAAACTAACGCACAATTGAACCGTTTCACTTCTAGATATCCAAAAGAAATTAAATCAATATATTTTAAAATCTGAACTAATATCCTCATTAATTCACAGTAAATAAGAGTTGAAATCAGTCTTGGTGTTTACTATTATGCAGATAAAGATAATATGATACACTCTTACTTGTGTAGAACATGCACACATTGTTTTTTGTTATGGATCTCTATATATGTATATTTGTGATATGTAGAACGTAATATTTCTCCTTTTAATAGAAATCTTATTATTATGATAATATGGGAGGGGCATTATGCCGAGTAAAATAAACCACATATAGATAGAAACTAAGTTGGAATTAGATATAGACCAAAGGCAGTATTGTATTTCCCATAAGTCATCTCAGGGTGGCTCTAGCATTTTTATATATCCGGGTTCAGCAATGCAATTTTGACAAGCATGATATTCTACAGTAAGGAGTACATGAACCTTAGTATAAAATATAAAATATAGATTCATGTTGAATATTTCAGTCATGACAGCCATAGAGCAGAAACATTTTGTTGAAGTAAAGACCTTCATATTTCACACAAATTTCTGCTCTCAACTTTTATAGCAATGTCAAAGTCTATGTATAACCAATAGTGTTATAAACAGGGGGAATGTAAGGATATTCTAGCATAAAAGTGTTTTATTGTTCTTCAAACTTTCTTCAGTCTCAGCTTGCAACTGAGAATGTCTATAAATACATCTGAACAGAAAATCATGAACTCATTTACATTACAAGACTATTTTGTTTTCATTAATTTATTCTTCTTTTATATACTACATCCCAATGAAAGGATCACAGTTTCTCTGTCCTCCTCCCCTCCCAGTCTCTATTCCCAGCCTCCCCAGCCATCTATCCTGGCCTTCCAGAATATCAACCAAACATAGCATTTCAAGTTGCAATAAGACTAGGCATCTCTCCTTCTTTAAGGCTGGATGAGGCAGTAGGAAGAAAGGGATTCTAAAAGCAGGCAAAAGAGTGAGGGACAGCCCTTGCTTTCATTGGTAGGAGTCCCATAAGAAGGGATACTACTCAGCTATTAAAAACAAGGAATTCCTGAAATTTGTGGACAAATGGATTGAACTAGCAATGATCATTATGAGTGAGTTAACCCAGAAGCAGGAAGAGTCAAATGGTATATACTCACTTCTATCTGGACACTAGCCCAAGGGGCATGTCCCATGAAAGTCTTCACTTACCAGGAAAGTGAGACAGAGGGAAGGACATCCCATTTGGACTCTTGGTGAGAGAAGTATGGGAGAATGGAGAAATAGAAGGATCCAGAGGGCCCTAGAAACCTACAAGAAGAACATCATGATGGGCAGATCTGGGCCCAGGAGTCCTGCTCAAACTATGGCACCAGCCAAGGACAATACGTGCAGTAAACTTTGAACCCCTACCCAGATCTAGCCAATGGACAGGACATTTTCCACTGTTGAGTGGAGAGTGGGGTCTGACTCTCACACGAACTCTCGTGCCCCATATTTGACCATGTCCCCTAGATGGGGAGACCTGGTGGCACTCAGAGGAAGGATAGCAGGCTAGCAAGAAGAGACTTGATACCCTATGAGCATATACAGAGGGAGGAGGTCCCTCTCAATCACAGTCATAGGGGAGGGGAGTAAGGGGGAAATAGGAGGGAGGGAGGAATAGGAGGATACAAGGGATGGGATAACAGTTGAGATGTAATATGAATAAATTGATAAAATATTTTTTAAATAAGGAGGCCAAGCTACTCCGTTGCAGGATATTTGATCACTCTGTAAACCCCAAAATTATGTTTTTACTAAAAAAGTATTTTAGTTGTACTGTGGCTAAAGGCCAGCACACACATATAATCCAATAATTATTTGTTTATATATTATAAACAGGATAAATAAAGTCAACCATAGGTCAAGGGTGGAGAAAGCAGAGTGAGAGGAAGTCCCAAGGATGGATAGAGAAATGCACAGGAAATAAAAGGGAAGGACATTGAGTTTGAGGTTTTTGTTTGCCTTTTGTGGGTTTTGTGGTTTTATTTTGAGACAGTGTAGGAGAAGGAGAGCTTTCTTTTGGGACATTGTCTCTCCCAAGGAGGAAAATTATCTAGGTGCATTCTCTGTCTCTCTGACCTACCAAGCTTTCACCCCAGCATCTGGCTCCTGAGTCTTTTTTTTTTTTTTTTTTTTTTTTTTTTAGCTAAAATCAAACATTTGAGATTTTGTTAGAAACAACACTACACATTCTTCACATATATTCAGATGGCCTAACTCTGTGAGTCCATATGAAGCCAGGTTTGTTTATTCTGTGGGGTTTCTTGTAGTACCCTTGATCCCTCCGGATCCTACAGTTCCTCTTCCACAGGATTACCCAAGCTCTGTGTAGTATTTTGTTGTGTCTCTGCTTCTGTATCCATCAGTTGCTGGATGGGTTTTTTTCTGATGATGAATATGGTAGGAGTATATCAGAATATCATTAGGAATCACTTCATTGATAGTTCTGGTTTGTTTTTGCTTTGCTGGTTCTGTTTGATTATATCTTAGATTCATGGGCGTTTCCATTGCTCTAGGTTTATAGATCATCCCTAAAGTTCCCTCCAAGTCCACCTGTCTTTTCTAGTACTCACTCCCTCCCTCCATCCTCCCCTCACCTGATTCTTCCTGTTCTCATCCCCACCCTCACCCAGTATTCTCATAAAACCTATTCCATTTCCTCTTCCTGGGTAGATTCATGCATTCCCCACTTAAGCCCTTCACGTTACTTAATTTCTCTGGGTCTGTATAATTGCAGCATGAAAATTATCCTTTACTTATGACTAATATCCACTTATAAATTTCTACATACCATGTTTGTCTTTCTGGATCCAGATTACGTCTGTCAGGATGATCTTTAATAGTTCCATCAGCTTTCCTGCAAATTTCATGGTGGTGTGGAAATGGAGTATTCTTTATCCATTATTTCATTGAGGGACATAGAGGTTGCTTCAAGATTCTGGCTATTGTGAATAAAGCTGCTATGAACACAGTTTACCAAATATTCTTGTGGTAGGATGAAGAGTCCTTTGGTTATATGTCCAGGAGTGTAATAGCTGGGACTTGAAGTAGATTAATTACAAGTTTTCTCAGAAACAGCCATATTGCTTTGCAAGGTGACTGTACAATTTTGCTCTCCTACCAGCCATGTAGAAGTGTTCCCATTGCTCTACATCCTTGACTCCATGAGCTGTCACTTGTGTTTTTTATCTTAGTTATTCTGACAGATGTAAAAAAGAATCTCAGAGTCATTCTGATTTGCAATTCCCTGATGGCTATGGATGTAGAATATTTCTTTAAATGCATCTAGACTATTTGAGATTCCTCTGTTGAAAATTCTGTTTGGAGATACACCAAAAATTTTAAAAATTTTATTGATTCTTTGTGAATTTCACTTCATGCATCCCATTCCTACTCATCTCCATATCCCCTCATATCCACCCTTTGCTCTTTCAACCTCTCCTCTAAATAAAACACACACACACACACACACACACACACACACACACACACACACACACACAC
>OU015746.1:100869532-100886968 GCA_907169655.1 Acomys percivali | reverse complement strand
CTCTCTCTCTCTCTCTCTCTCTCTCTCTCTCTCTCTCTCTCTCTCTCCTATTCTATTCTGAGGCTTTTGCCATGTCATCAAACTTCTCTGAATCTCCTGAGATAGTGGAGAAGTGGATTTTTTCTAATATTAAGTAAATTTTGTAGAAAACATACCAGAGGATACAATTGAGTGTGAACACATTTTGATACGTTGACAGTGCTTAGGTGACATTGTATAAGTTATCTTACCCAAATCTAATAGAGTAGTTTTTGTTCTTTTTGCTTTTTTAAAAACAGCATCTCACTATGCATGTAGCATAGACTGACTATAAACGTCTTACCTTCCTGACCCAGCATCCTGAATACTCTGTCTGTGCTACCATACTTAGATTTCCAAGATGCTTTTTTACAGAAACACATTCATTTTGAAGTATTCAGAATTTCAAAAAGTGAAATCTATATTTACCTTCTAAAACTTGCAAGAAATATATGAGTCCACAGGAGCCTCTTTTACTATTAGTAGGTGCCCAATAGATGCCCAAATAATTTTGACAGAATAAGTTTTATTTAAAAATAAGTTTTGCTGTTCTTCCATGAAGTAAGTCTCCAGGACAGATTAAAATGTATATGAGTAACTACATGTGCAATATAATCATTGAGATAAAGTGTTTAAAGTTTAGGAAGCAGTTGCTAAGAGAAGAAAATGAAAGTGTATCTTCTGTTTCGGTTTCAATGGCATACTGGTTGTTTAAAAGCACTGCAATGAGGAGTCTACAGAGAGTGTTCAGTCAGTAAAGTGTTTACTGCTTAAGCATGAGAAGCCAGGTTCTGAATTCAAGGGCCCAGAATTCATATTCAAAAAGAGGAGAGGCTGATCACACATATAATCCCAGAGGGAACGCAAAGAGAGGAACATTGTTGGCATCTGCTGGTCAGCCAGCCTAACGAGTTGGTGAGCTCTGACATCAGTGAGAAAGTTTGTCTCAAAGAATGAGGTATAGAGTGATTAAAGACAACACGCAACGTTTACCTCTGATCCACACACAGGAAGGGGGAAGTGGGGGGCAGGGGGAGAGAGAGAGAGAAGGAGAGAGAGAGAGAGAGAGAGAGAGAGAGAGAGAGAGAGAGAGAGAGAGAGGGAGAGAGACAGAGACAGAGACAGAGACAGAGACAGAGAGACAGAGAGACAGAGAGAGAGAAAGAGGGAGTTCTCTGATTCTGCAACCATCAACTAATCACACGGAGGTTTTCCTTTTTGAAAGTGCTAATTCTGTGCCTTTTGAACGACATAACTATACTTGAAGGCTGGGATGGAGAATATTAAAATAGAAAACTGGAGACCACGATGCAGTTTAACTGAATTTTCAGGGCAATATTAGATTTTAAAAGTGGAATGTCGTCCATGCAGGAGAATGGGAATTTGGAGAGGTACCTGGAAGTAAGTGCCCATCTTGCATGCTTCTGTAAACTCAACAGCTCTCCTTGTGTTCGGCCATCACATATCATTTATATGCCTTTCCGAACCTGCTGCCTTGCATTGTTTCAATTACTCTCTATCTGTGTGTTGCTTCCTACAGCATGGGGCTCTAGACATAATTTTCTTTTATTACAAAGTACTCTGATTATAAGGCCCTTTGAAGCTTCTAAGGATCGAGGAGTCAGTAATAAGTTCCAACAGTGAATTCATGTCACAGCTTGTGGGATTGCCTTCCTTTCTACAAGGTACACTTAAGGATGGTACTTAATCGTTCTGAACATCCATTCCTACTGCATGTAAAGAGAATAATAGCACCTCCATTCCATGTTGGTTTTTGGACTTTGAAATGATATAAAAATATTAAAAAGCTATTCATGCTTCAATAATTCCATACAATAAATCTTTCAAATATTATTTTAAAATTTTTAAGGCAATAACATTATTTGGTATATGTTCATGAAGGACAAACTCTGTTCTTTTAAATTCATCTGTCTGAGTGATCCTTTATAAGTGTACCATAAAGAAAAATTACAAGGCTATCAAATATAGTAAAGTGGATATTAGGAGAAATATTTCTATGCACTATATAAATATCTAAAAAATAATACATAAGACTGTGAATATGTATGCATGTACATATGTATTTCATATATGTATCTATATATCCACATATATGTATTAATTTGTAAGTGTATCATTATGTTTTCATTTGGAATAGAATTTTATATTGAGAATCTAACATAGTCAGAAGACTCATGAAGTTTATACTGTATAATAGCTATTTATATAATGCAACATCCACTATACTCAATAATGAAAAAGCAGCTTGCCTACAGAAGATTTAAAGTTAGTTCTCTGAAGAGAACAAAAAGTAAATAAAAATACTTCACTTAATAACTATTTTTCTTGATAATCAACCAAAAATAAATAAATAAAGAGTAAAATAAATAAACTGACCTGGGCCATTAGGTTGTTGTTTAGTGACAAAGTTTTTAGAGAAAAGACAAAGAGATCAGGAGATAAAAACTAAAAGATAGAGAAGATAAAAAATCTGAGATAGTTCGTGTGAAAGTCATACCCTACTCTCCACTCAACTGTGGAGAATGTTCTGTCCATTGGCTAGATCTGGGTAGGGGATTAAAGTTTACTCCCTTATTATCCTTGGCTGGTGCCTTAGTTTGAGCGGAACCCCTGGGCCCAAATCTGCCTATCATAATGTTCTTCTTGTAGGTTTCTAGGACCATCTGGATCATTCTACTTTGCTATTCTCCCATGCTTCTCTCATCTAGAGTCCCTATAGGATGTCCTCCCCTCTGTCTCAGTTTACTGGTAAGTGAAGGCTTTCATGGGATATGCCCCTTGGGCTAGTATGCAGATATAAGTGAGTATATGCCATTTGAGTCTTTCAGCTTCTGTGTTAAATCACTCATTATGATCATTTCTAGCTCAATCCATTTGTCCACAAATTTCAGGAATGTTGCCTTGCTCATGCTATGTCATATGCCAAGAAAACTTGTTAAGAAGTATAACACCCCATATAATATTTCCAGAGAATAAATGAGAGTCAGCAGAAGCTATAATAAAATGGGACTAAGTCAGAAGGAAGCTAATCAACAATGTTGAACACAGGCTATCACAAGGACATCACAATCTAGCACATGCCATTTCCTCAGAAGGCAGGAAAAATTGGGTTCTCAGAATCTGAAGCCACGGTTCTACCAAAGCCCTGTACCCAGGCTATTAAGGATGTGCCATGCAATTATGTTCCTTCTCCATACACTAGAGGCTTCAGGGAAAGCCTCTGCTGATCAGCATAGCCCTCAACAAAAAACAAGTATATTTATATGGCTTCAAATGATCACTTAATGTTTCCAGGCAAAAATACAAATAGCTTACAGAGCAATGAAACCCATATCATCTTCTCCTGAAGCAACAGAGATATAAGTCAACTAAACAATGGTGCAGTATTTTATAAAAGTAAATTTAATAAAATATAAACACACTTTTTCTAAGCATCAAAATTACTGGAAACAATTTTAAACAAGCTGGACTCGGGAATACAATATACATGAATAGTTCTTAAGAAACTTACAAATGGTTTGGAGTTGTCCATCTAAACATGCTAGGGAAACTCCCACAAAAAGAGTCTGTTAGTGACTTAGGAAGGATAATTTGGCTCACAGTTTCAGAGTTTTAGTCTGGACAGGTTGGTGTCACTTGTGGGTAAGCAGAATTTAGTGGTGGTAGGACATCTTGGCAAGAACCCTGCTGGCCTCGTGATGATGCTAAAGTGAGGAAAGACCAAGGTAAAGTTTTCTGTATTCCTTTAAAGGACTCATGACAGTGGCCAAATGTCTTCTCAGTACTTCCTGTGAATTAAAGGTACCAGAAGCTCCCAGTAGACACACATGAGAGACAAAGCATTTGGTAACATTTCTCGAAGTCCTATATTAGACCAAAGGGTTTTTTAAAAATAAGATTCACTGTTAATTAAGAATTTGAAATATAGAATTTATAGAATCTTGAGTACAATACATATTCTGATAAATTAAGTGCAGTTCAAAATATAAAAGAGAAAATGAAAGCTGACTAAGGATAAAGACTATGTAGAAGGAGCAAGTTAAGTCTAGCAACCAGATATAACTGATTCAGTAAAGAATGAGAACTCAACAGGAAAATGCACTTACTGCTTACTGATGCAGATTCAGTTTCCAACAGGAGTTCACATCTGCCTGTAAGTCTAGTTGGTGGAATCTGATGCCCTGTTCTGGCCTTCAGGGCACTGTAAACGCATGGTGCACATGCATATATGAAAGCAGAATACTTGTACAATAAAAAATAAATTACACTTAAAAACCAATAAATAGTATACATGTAAGGTCATGTCTAGAATAAATATCTCTTATGTATCAAACTATTAGACCAAGAAAGACACACCAAGACAGGAAGAAGCAGAAACTCTGATGTTATAGGTCTAATAATTTCTAAATAAAATAAATTTCTAAAGTTCAGAATCATCCCATCAGTCAAAACATTTATTTGAATGATATGCCTAATTACTATTTAAAGGAAAAACATTTTCAAATTGGCTTATATAACTCTATTAGTTACTTTTCTCATTGGTTTGAAAAATATTTAATAAGGGAGGTTTAAGGGAGGAAGGACTTATTTTTATTTACAATTTGAAAGGATATAGTCCATATTATGGGGAATGCATGATAGCAGAATCTGGAGGCATTTGGTCATATTGTATCTGCACTTAGGAAGAAAAGAATATGAATACAGAGTGGGGCTTGGGTACAAAAACACAAACCCCAACCCTCACTGCTTCACTCTCTCCAGCATGGCTCCACAACCTTCCCAAATAACTCAAGCTGGGGACTAAAAATTCAAATATGTGACACTATGGGGAACACTAAACATTAAAACAAGAGGATAAAAATGTATATTTGAATATACAAGATAAATACTGGAACATAGTTTAAAGGGGCTAAAGGCAAGGCCAGGAAAAATAAAAGCAATAATTATAATTCTAATAACTAAAATCATATTTAATCAGAAAGGGAACAAAAGAGAAAAGACTAAGTTGCCTGAAAGAACACTGCAGGTATAAGAGTACTTGTTTAGGAGAAAAAAAAAAGCTTTGATTTCTGCTTTTTTGCATGTGATTTAACAGTCTTCAGTAAATTCTGTATTCTGAGTTTCTCAGCATGGAAACATAATAGTCAACAAACACTTTGTTCCATCTTCATTTATGTTGTTGTGACAAGATGTCCTGACCAAGAGTAATGGACTAAAGAAAGGCGTTATTTATGTCAGCCTTTAATTCTAGAGTACAGTTGATGTTTGTAGGGCCTTCAAGGCATGAGCTTGAAGAAGATATGCATATTGATAGTCAAGGGCAGAAGGAGAGTGAATGCATACACCTGACTACTGCACAGCCTAGGAACAGGTATTCACACCCATTGTCAAGGGCAGAAGGAGAGTGAATGCATACACCTGACTACTGCACAGCCTAGGAACAGGTATTCACACCCATTGTCAAGGGCAGAAGAAGGAGAGTGAATGCATGCACCTGACTACTGCACAGCCTAGGAAATGGTGCTGGCTGCATTTTAGGATGAGTCTCTTTGTCTCAGCACAATTAAACAAAATTTGTACAAATATGGCCACAGGCCAACCTGATGTACATAATCCCTCATTCTGGATGGTGCCGGGCTAACAGTTAAAATTGTCCGTTACACTCTCAGAACACTCTCTATTTCTGGAAAATGCAAGCTACACCTCCAAAAGCTTTTTTTCACAACACTTAAGACAAGACATCTGAATTTCCAATGCTTTCCTAATGATTTTTAGTGGGTTCTGTGTGCAGAACAGCTGTAGGTGTTCTTTCAGGTATTTTCTAAATAGCATTGTTTAAAATCAGAGCAAATTTCCCTTTTGGGTTTCCCAGATGATGGATTTATACTTTGGCTTTGAATTTCTGAAGAGGTGGTCACATCTCCTGGTTTGAACATAGAGAAAAATAACTTAGAGGAATGCATTCAGCCTTCAGCAACATGCAGTGTTTTACCTCCTTTGAGCCCTACTGAGAGCTAAACACAGAGATTTCTTTACTGTGCTGTGGCTCATTTTTCCACAACTTTCATCAAGGGCCTAGTGGTCCCATAGTAGGTGCTGTCATGCAAGCAGCAAGCAGACATATATAATGCAAGAAAATACTTTGCAATCTCACAAAGTTGCCTGTGCCGCTCATATCTAAACAATTCTCCCTTTCTTTCTCCTTCTCTCCGTCTTTCTCTCCCCCCTTCCCTCACCTTCCCCTCTGCTCTAAAATACTACTCAGCTATAAAAAACAAGGAATTCCTGAAATTTGTGGACAAATGGATTGGACTAGAAATGATCATAATGAGTGAGTTAACCCAGAAGCAGAGAGAGTCAAATGGTGTATACTCACTTATATCTGCACACTAGCCCAAGGGGTACATCCCATGAAAGTCTTCACTGATCATGAAAGTGGGATAGAGGATAGCCTATTGGTATTCTTGGTGAGAGAAGTATGGGAGAATGGGGAAATAGATGGATCCAGAGGGTCATAGTAACCCACAAGAACAACATTATGATGGGCAGATTTGGGCCCAGGGGTTCTGCTCAAACTATGGCACCAGCCAAGGACAAAATGGGCAGTAAACTTTGAATCCCGAACCAGATCTAACCAATGGACAGCACATTCTTCACAGTTGAGTCAAGAGTGGGGACTAACTTTCATATGAACTCGGGTGCACCATATTTGACCACGTCCCCTTGATGGGGAGACCTGGTGGCACTCAGAGGAAGGATAGCAGGCTACCAAGAAGAGACTTGATACCCTATGAGCATATACAGGGGGAGGAGGTCCCCCTCAGTCACAGTCATAGGGGAGGGGAGTACGGAGTAAGTGTGAGGGAGCGAGGAATGGGAGGATATAAAGGGTGGGATAACAATTGAGATGTAATATGAATGAATTAATAAAAAAGATATTTTAAAAAATAAAAAGTAATAACCACGTTTATTGCAGATCAGAATGGTATATGATGATAGTTGTGATGCACACACAGTCTACAGAATCATGTGTCCATGGCAATACCCGGCCTGGATTAGGGTTCCAGAGATGGTGAGCAGACAAAAGGAGACCTTCCACCCTGCACTAAACAAATGATAAAATCTCATTGTGCCACTAAAAGAAAACAGAAAGAGAATCAGGGAAGATTAAAACAGGATGTAGAAAAAGAGGGGAGAGAGCATGCATGCACTTTGTACATATTCATGCACCTTCAAATGATACCTAACTTGGCTGTAACTGTCTGGGACTTCAGCTTGTACTTTTATATAGTCATGCAAATGCATTTAGCCAGGAGGAGCTTGTGGAATTCTCTATGCTATCCCATGAGGAGAAGGATCATAAGCTGGCTCTTGCTTATAAAACCTTAGGGTTGTTTTAATCTCTCATATTTTAACTATTTAATCAAAACCAAAACACAACACGTGCCGCTTATTCGTGGGCAGTTGTGATGAAAGTATCAGTCATTTATTACACTTTATTGATACCTTATATCATGTTCATGTTGTTCCATTGTTGGTGCCAAATAAATTATGTATGATCCATTTAATTCTAGCTATTCCATATAAAACTTTCTGGTATGCATTTCATCTGAAAACATCAGAGAAAACTGTAGGCCTCAGACTGGAAATTGAAAATATTCATTGAAACAGTGTGAACTAAAGAATTGACAGCTGAAGCTGTAAGCTGCTTAGCTTAGCAAGACCTGAAGATTTAGGGCTTAGGAGGACCTTTCAGGACCTCACGAGCATGGGGACCTGAGTTAAAATTCGCAGCACCCACACAACAAGAGCCAGTTGTGACAATGCACACCTATAATCCCAGCTGTTGAATGTGGGACCAGCAGGCTTCCTGAGTCTCAAGCCAGGTGCTCTTGATGAACCCATGAGCTCTGGGGCCAGGAAAAAGATGTGTTTCAAAAATTAAGTAGCTAAGAACAGAGAAAAACCACCAACCTCTGGCCACTACACTTTTGTGTACACCTAGGCATTTGTACTAAAACACATGTTGGAATGAGTACACACCTGCACAGGTTAAGGATAAACACACAAATTACAAAAAAAAAAATTATTTTGAAAAGTTAAAGTTACCTTTCAGCAGTTTATCAGATACTCTAAAAGCACCAAAAAGAACAATTTATCTAACATAAAATGGAACAACATTAATAAAACATGAACATATTGAAATGTTTGGGATGTTATAGCCTAAATAATGAGAAAATATAATAGTGCAATTAGATGAGTGATAATGTTTCAAAAGCGCATTTTTTAATTTATTCATGGACTAATTTTGGTGTCTTGCATTAATATGGCACAAAAATAAATCTAAATTGCTATGTACTATTGTTGTGCATGTGTGTGCATGATGTGTATGGGGGGCACATGTGTCTCAGTGCATGTGTTCAGATCATAAAACAACTTTATGGAATGTGTGCTGCTGTCAAGCTTCCATTTCTATGTAGATTCCAGGATCAAATTCTTCCATCAGACTTGCATAGTGCTTTATATTTCTAACTAGCCCCAAGTATAACTATTATAAGTATGAATATTGCCTCCATATTTCCTCAGATTTAAATAATAAAAAGAAATGGAGCACATGCCTAAATTCCAATACTTAATGATGCTAAGGTGGAAACAGTGTCAACTTGAGATACTTAGTGAGTTCCAGGCCAACCTGAATAAAAATGTGCGACCTTGTCTCATAAACAGAAAGGATATAGTGAGAGGAGAAAACTATTTTAAAAGTAAGCATAGGAAGACTTAAACATCACCAAAAGTAAGCCTAGATATCTGTGTCACAATCACAAACAATACTCACATAGAGTTGAAGGGAGATGTGGATGATCCACGTACATTATGAGCTGGAAAGAATCTGGGGATGAACATGGATGCAAACATACATATGAAGAGTCTCAGACTTTGTGATAAGATATAGAAGCAGTTTTAAATTACTCAGAAATATCTACCCTCAGCCTAAAGAACAGCCACTGTATTTTGACTCTTACGAAAAGCAAAAGCACATTACTGTATCAATCTCTGCATTATTCCATAAGACTGAATGAAGAACCATTCCACATTTACAGTATTGCAATTTCAGCTATTACAATAAAAAGCATGTGGGTAAAGAAAATGAAACAGTTGAAAATAAACGTTTGCCCCAGTAGTATAGTTGGGTGTCAGTTAGTTTTTTTATTGTTGTGAAGAGACACCATGACCATGGCTACTCCTATAAAGGAAACCATTTAAATGGGTCTCACTTACAGTTTAGAGGTTTAGACTATTATTATCAGAGCAAATGGCATGCAGGTAGACATAATGTTTGAGAAGGAGCTGAGAATTCTGCATCTTGATTCCAGGCCATAGAAGAAAATTGCTACGCTAGGCCTAGCTTGAGCATAGAAGAGCTCGAAGTCCATCTCCACAGGGACACACTTACTCTAACAAGACTACACCTCCTAATATGGGCCAAGCCATCAAACACATGAGTCTATGGGGGGACATTTCTATTCAAATCATTACACTTGAATTTCACAAGACCTTACCAGCAGTTAAAATTAAGTAAGTAGTGAATCACTGCACATTTGATCATCAGGGAAATATAAATATTGGGAAACTTCATTTAGGCCATAAAGTGCTAAATTGTTATGAAATATATGCAAAAATCTATCTATATATCTACTACCTACCTTTTTCTCTATCTCTATCTTAATCTCTATCTCTCCATCTCTAAATGCATATCCTTTTAGATAGAGATAGATAGATGATAGATAGATACATAGATAGATGAAAGAGAGAGGTGGGGCACATGCCTATAATCCCAACATTTAGGAGGCTGAAGCTGAAGGCTCCTGAGTTAGAAGCCACCCTAAGCTGAATAAAAAGATACCACTTTAAAAGAGCAATTTAAATCCCTCTATTTATGTTGCAAGATTCATGGATGATGCACATATGTATGGAGCCAAGGACAAAGACGAAATGCAAGAATGCAGAGGCTAAAACTGAAAGATTAAAAGTGACAAGGTAAGCAAAGAAACAATAGCTCAGGATGGGCAGGATTGAGTAGGGGTGAACATCTCCATAGGAGTAAAATCATGGGAAAGAAGTGGAGATGATGTCTCTAGACTTCAAATGCCTCGGTTGAATTTGTCTAAGTGCTACTAGGTTCTACTTAAGTTTTATCTACTGACCTTTCACTTATAATCACAAGACTTGTATCAAAATACTCTGTATTTAATGTGATTAATAAAGGATGTCTAACAGGTAACATTTTGAAATTTTTATATTTTTACTGCTTTAAACTGATTGTTATATTTGTAAAATATTATGCATTGTCATTGTTTTATTACATGGTGCCTAATAAGACTTTAACCTTGAACATGAAGGCTTTGCTACAGTTTATTTGGACCTGAAACTCTATTCAAGCTATTGGAAGCACATCTAACTCCTTTTTTTGGAATGTCCTCAGTGCTGTAAGTTTGCTCATCTTTTTTGCGTGAACTAATTTGCTAACTCAATTTTTAACACAGAAAATGCTCACACAGACAGTTCATGACTAAATTCTGCTTCATCCTGTAATTGACACTGTGTTTAAAGAATATATATGGTCAGTAACTTCATAGTCCATTTCTTGTCTCATTTTTATCATTTTGTTCTCTTTCCATATTTTTACATGTCTCTATTATGTAATTAATATTAATAATGATGAACTCTGCTGTTTATATTTTATTAAAGATTTTTATATTTATACTCTGGAAGGAGGTTTCCTACTGTTTTTAAACTGATTTTAGAATGACTAATTATCAAAAAAAAAAAGGGGCTACTTCTTTTCATTCCTAACATGGGTAACTTTGACCTTCTCTTTTGTTTTTCAAATTTTGCTAAATATTTTGAAATTTTTATTTATATTTCAGGAATTCCAATTGCCACTATACGTTTTGTCTAGTGGTTTTCTTTCTTAGCATTATTATATTCTATTTGTTGAAACCTTTGAAAGCATTTTGTTTCTTTCTTTCTTTTATCTTTTCTGTCTGTCTTTTACTTTTTTGATATAGGTCCCAGAATCTAATTATGTAAACCTGGCTGGTATCAAAGTCCAAGAAAAGCTTTGACAGTAAAAGTTATATACTATAGATAGGCTAATATTAGGAATAAAAAACTCAATTTCATAATATCAAATGGTGAGTTTTTAAGGGAATTAAGAAGCTTAATACATTTGTCCATCCAAGTTTTATAATGTGTGCCGCAAAAACGTGCTTGAAAAGAGAAATAGATGTGCTAATTATAATTACATGGGACTTTAAAGACTACCTGAAATTACTATAATGTAGTAAATATAAACTCAATAAAGCTGTAGAGAACTTTAGTATTCAGTAATCTTCTGTTACTTGACATTTATTGACTATTCTCCAACCAAAGATAGTTGAAGGGACATTTTGCTCATGTGCCTACAGATGTTGTCAGAAAGCAATCATCATTTTGGCCACAAAACAAGTATTAGTGCATTTAAAATGAACATAACTAATAGAGAATTCATTATCAAAACAGAATAAAATCTAGATATCAACAACAGAAAGCTAGATGAGAAACTAATAGACTCAGAAATAATGCATAGACAATGGAGGTATTATTAGGGGTATTAAGAAGCATTATGAGCTGAATTTTAAAAGAAACACACCATGTGAGATGCAGCTAATAAAACAGTGAGAGAAGGATATGTGTTATCAAATGTTTTTTATTTAAAATGAAAATTTGTTTAAATTTAGAAATGTCTTAAGTCAAAGAACTCAGATCACCTTCCATTTTGAAAATTTTTATTTTATTTGTGTGTGTGTGTGTGTTTGTGTGTGTGTGTGTGTGTGTGTGTGTGTGTGTGTGATGTTTGAGCACATGTTCCCTCAGAGGCCAATAGAAGGAAATTATCCCCTTGACCTGGAGTTATAAACCAGTTGTCTCGTACCTGACTTGGGTTCTGGGACACTAACTAGGCTCCTCTAGGGGGAAAAATGCAAGCACAGTGGACCATCTCCACAGCCCTCACATCCTACTCTTCCAAATATCAAAGATGAAGGTAGAAAAGGTCAGAAATGAAATGAACATAAATCAATTAATAGAGAATAATCTGACATGAAAAGAGAGTTATTTAAGATCAATAAAATTGCTAGATACTGAACAAACTATAAGAAATAAAAATAGATTATAAATATCATATACATGATGATATCAATAAAAATTTTGAAGGTTCTGAATTGATGAGAAAACACTACCAATAATTGTATTCCTCTATTTGATAATTTAGAAAACAGCAAATTTCTCAAACCCACAAACTTTTAAAGCACATTGAGGATGAAGAAGCCGATATGAATTGCTACCTAGTGATATTGAGTTGCCAAAGCTCTCTAGAAGAATTGAACACACACCACGTACAATGTGTACACATACACAAACACACACTCACATTTGAGTACCTCATAAAACCAGGCAGTCTAACAATGGTTGTCTGCATACTGGGAAAGCTGAGAACCTGGTAGCTGCTTAGCACATTAAGCTTGATGAATGAAAAGTCCCAATCTGTCAGTGAATGTCTGGTATATTCTTGGAGACTTGTTGAAGGCTCTGGAGTCTGTGAAGAACAGTAGTTCAGTGCAGAGGTTGACCTCTTCAGCAGAGGCAGGTAGGAGGGCAGATGCTTCTTCCTCTGACTCCTTTACAACTTGGCGACCACTTAAAGGTGCTTCTCACTGTTGATTAGTGCGCCTCCCTCCCTCCCGCCTTTAATTCTTCTTGGAATGCCCTCACAGACCCACCCAAAGGCATATCTTAGTTGATACCAGATCTAATGATGATGACAGTTAAGACTGACCACCATAACTACTTGAAAGGAAAAGTCCTCCACAAAGAAAACCCCAAAACAAAATGTTCTACCTGTAAATTGTAGAAGCAGAGATTCAAGGTGGTGTCACTGAATGAATACACAGTGTTTCATCGGTAGGACTGAGCCTAGGGACCAGGCTGGGAGCTAGAGACCACAAGACCTGGAGATCCCTGGGTGTGACGGGTCCACATGGTGTAGAGCACAGGTGGGTCTGGCCAACTGGTCCATGGAGGAAGGATGCCTAGTCCCCAGAGTCTGGACACAAACCCGCCTGTGAACTGGATCTGCGCTCTATATCTTAGACTCTGTATCTGGGACTGTACTGTTGGCGGTGAAGCGCCAGCATCTGCATCTGCTGGCCCAAGAGAGAACCAAGGAGAATGGGTGGATCTGTCCTCAGACCACTCTGCCAATCCACAGAAAGTCTCAGAGTCGAGCCGGAGCGGGCGCAGGCAAGCTCACCAAAGTCCAGCCCAACACAGGCTACACAGCTATATCTGCACTCTGTCTGTCTCTCTCCGACTGAACTGCAGCCTGCAGAGCATCTGTCTGTTGGCCCAGGGAGGAGCCCAGAGTGTGGAGCTGGGACTTCGAATCACCCTGCCAGTCCACAGAGGGACTCAGGGCCCAGGCGGGCAAGGGCACATTCTCCAAACCCTAGCCTAAAGCTTCTGCTTAGCGCACTCTACCCGCACTTTCTCGCGGACTGAACTAAGGTCCCAGGGCTTGGGTGGGCATGGGCATGCACACCAAACCTCAGCCAGGACAAGGACCAAAATTAGAGCAGGTTATTGTAACCCAGGGTATGCCAAAGATTGCCAGGAGCCAACAGAAGTTGGGGGAGATTCATGGGCCGGTGTTCACCTGGAAACCGCTAAAGGAGCAGTTCTCAACTTGTGGGTCATGACCCCATTGGGTTCTCATATCAGATGCCCCACATGTCGGATATTTACATTACACTTAATAACAGCAGCAAAATGACAGTTATGAAGTAGCTATGAATAAGTTTTATGGTTGAGGGTCCTCACAACATGAAAAACTGCATTAGGTAGGTTGACAACCACTGCTGTAAAGAACACATCTTTATGATTTGGAGCTTTAAATCTCTGGAATTGTGAGTGTGAATTCCTAGTGTCTCAAAGCACTCACATTCATGGTTATGTCTCTCAGGAGCTTAGGGAAACCAAGGAAGCTGATTCACAGTGGCGGTGCCTTTGCATAAACAAAGTATTTCTCTGTTTCCTAAATCTCTAGAACCTATCTCACACCAGTGTCTCTTGCAATTGGCCGTCTGTTTTGTCCACTTCTCACTCAGAAATAATCTAGAAAACTATCCACAACAAAATAGAATATATTCTTTTACCTTGGATAGCATTTTGTTTCCATTAAGTCCTGTACCTAGGCCTAAATAAATCAAGAATTTAATGAGGATGTGTCTATGTATTGTTTTTTTTTTTTTTTTTTTTTTTTTTTTTTTTACCTCCAGGCCACCTGAAATGTCCTGACACTCTCAAGAAGAGTTTCAATTAATGAATAAAGCATGATAAATGGATAATTAGCTTTTGAAGGTGAACGTTTAACAGGAGGGTAATTCAGTGATGTTCTAATTGTTTCCCCTGCATCAGACCTTAGCTGACATTTAGTTTTAGCTCAAGCAAAACAATTTCCAGTCTATGTTTAGAAAGACCATGAGCAATTTCCAATGACTTGGCCAGATATTATTCACAAAGCCTGAATTACACACTTTGAAAAATGTGAAGTTGTGTGTTATTCAAGACCTGGAATCTCATTTTGGCAAGGGCTTTTCACTAGGGTTACTCAATTGAAAATCATGGAAAGTCCTGCATTTTAAATTTCTAACAAAAATGATATTTAAGAGACTTTTAACATTTTGTATTTAGCCTTTGTAAACTATTGGTGTCTAATATCATATCAGTAAAGTTACTTTATTTCCAAAGTAGATGGGAAAAGCTATATAGTTACCATAATGTGGACAATTCTAAACTCTGTTTTTCCTGAATATGGGGAGTATCAGTAAAACTTATTTGCATGCATTCTTTTCAACCTGAAAACTGTCAGGTTGTAAGTATTTGGGAAAAAGTATCAATGTTTTTGAAAAATAAAAATATGTTCAGCCTCTAAGCCATTTCTTTGACTGTTCTTCCAGAGGTCCTGAGTTCAATTCCTAGCAACCACATGGTGGCTCACAACCATCTATAGTGTGATCTGATGACTTCTTCTGGACTGCGAGCAGAGCAATATATACATAATAATAAATAAATCTTATATATATATATAGCCAATTTTTGTTCAAAATTTTTCTTTAATTATCTTTATATTTAATTTTTGAAAAAAAAAACAAGAGAAATAAGGACTTATTTTCCTATGAAATATACTTGGCCCTTCTCCCTCAAACCCAAATTTTACTTTTAGCAGAAGACAAATACTGTTCAGAAATCCAGAGAACATGCCCAAATCATTTACGTCTTTGATTTTCATAAAATATTTCCTGAATGCCATTCTATGAGGCTCTCCCTATCCTATTAGTTACAGAACTGTCACAGATGACAGTCTGGTAAAGAAACCTTTATCGAAGTTAATATTTCTAAAACACTTTTTGTGGAAACTGCCACTCCAAAGTGATAACTCATGGCAGTACAAGATTAAACTTGAAGAAAAGAAATGGAAAGGTGGAGAGAGTTGGAAAGCCAAGAATCCATCCATGTGGCTGCAGACCAATAATAGCATTGGGAGCTCCGCATGAAGGTTCCAAGTTGTGTCCAAAGAAGACACACAGAGCTGCAGCCAAAAGTATCCACCAATGTGAGAAAGCAAATGTAGTTACCCATAGATGTGAGATTCTACTGCATGCCAATGTACTTCTATGTGTGTCTGCAGTCAGCTGTTAGCATTTGGTCCTTCCTTTGTACAGTAGATTCTGAGACATCAGACTCAAGTCATCAGTCACGTAGAGCAATTAATTTACCCATCAAGCTGTCTCACTGGGGAAGAAGTCTTTTGTAAACTTGTTTGGGAGAGAGTTAAAGTATTTTAGTTCTGTGGAAACATGGGTCAGTGTTTCCAAGTCTCACATCTACATTAAGATTTTATTTCAGCAAATAAGAACATAATGTTTCAGAGTTACAATGAGAATGATTGTTCTGTTTTCTCACTAAAAGGTGGTAAGTGGACACATGACAAAGAGTGATTTTTGTCTTTCTAACAAGGCAGAAAAAAAGGGTCAATAAATCAAATACTGTCCAAAGCTGAATAAAAACAAAGTATTTTACTTCTTTCCTGCAAACCTCTGGAAGGCATTCAAGAGACACATTGTTAGCCACTCAGAGCCTCTACTTAGTCCCAGAAATGGTTGTGTTGAACAGGTTTGTTGTGCTCTGATGGGAGGATATTCAGTGGAGTTGTCTGAACCATATAGAATGTATAATTGTAATTCTCTTCTTTTCCTAGAGAAACTTAATGAAAAAAAGTATTTCTCAAATTGGGTATTTTAACTGTGGATTATATTTTGGGCAGTAAACTTTGAACCCCTACCCAGATCTAGCTGATGGACAGGACATTCTCCACCATTGAGTGGAGAGTGGGGACTGACTTTCACATGAACTCTGGTGCCCCATTTTTCACCATGTCCCTTTGATAGGGAGGCCTGATGGCACTCAGAGGAAGGACAGCAGGCTACCAAGAGGAGACTTGATACCCTATGAGCACATACAGGGGGAGGAGGTTCCCCCTCAGTCACAGTCATAGGGGAAGGGAGTAGAAGGAAAGCAAGAGGGAGAGAGGAATGGGAGGATACAAGGGAGGGGATAACCATTGAGATGTAATATGAAGAAATTAATAAAATATTTTTTTAAAAAGTAAATGTTGACCACCCCCTCCTAATCCCTCATTCTACATTGAGATGTTTGCTTAAATTCTAGGATCTCTCATTACCCACGTGGGCTTCTCTTGCACACAGGAGGTTTTCCTCTCAATGAACCTGCTTAACCTCACCATGTGTTATTCTGGTAAGCTAAGAATTCTTTCCTGGAAATAACAACCTTGAGGGCCACAGGGGCATAATATACCAGTGGATCCATCTTTCACTGTAAGCTGCAATGCTGTCCTCAGACCTAGTAAGTGGGCAATGGAGACCTGCCACATAAATGGTCCATTTCACCTCTGCATTCTGAAGGATACAGAATAAAGACTAGAAGAGCTGCTTTGGAAATAAAGCTCCTCCCTTTATCAAATCCATCAGCAGTTCCTAGACAGCACATTCACTTCGAGGATTCAATTCAAGCATGGTAGGAGGATAAACCTAATATTTTGGCCTGTGGAAGGAAAGGTCTTGGCAAGGAAGTCTTTGCCTAACACTGAGGCAAACTTAATTAAACTTTAAGTAGAGGGAGGGGGTGCTTAAATACCCACTGATTCTGTTATATATTTGTTAATCCAATGTAAGAGAGAGAGAGAGAGAGAGAGAGAGAGAGAGAGAGAGAGAGAGAGAG
>OU015746.1:100843993-100868498 GCA_907169655.1 Acomys percivali | reverse complement strand
GTGTGTGTGTGTGTGTGTGTGTGTGTGTGTGTGTGTGTGTGTGTGTGCACGTGTGCACTCACACATGCATGTGTGCCTGTGCATGTGTGCCTGTGCATGTGCAGGACATGGGAAAATGCAGGTATGAGTTTTCTCCTTCAACTGTTTAGGTCTCAAGGGATTTCTTGATGGTAAGCACTATTACCTTCTAAGCTATTTTACCACTCTCTAGTACTGTTTCTTTTTTTTAATTAAAAAAAGTATTTGTAATATTTTATCTGTGAATTATATGTGCCTTCATGTACCATGTACATGTCTAATGCAAGAGGAGGCCAGATGAGGGTTTCAGATCTCCTACAGTGGAGTTATAGGTGATTGTGAATGCTGGAAATTGAACTCAGATCCTCTGAAAGAGCAAGAGATATTCTAAGCTGTGGAGCCATTTCTCTAGCCTCCTAATTTTTATTGTTGAGTTTGCATTCTCTAGGTTTCTAAGCCTGACTTTGAGCTTAAAATTCTCCTTCCTAGGTCTTCTGAATAGCTGAGACTGGACATCATCATCTAAAGTGACTCTCACTAAGCTCAGTTTGTCATGTTCATGCCTTGTATAAAATAGCTATTAATTTGATGCTATCCATGCTTCCATACAGAGCGGTAGATCTGTGTACATCAGTCTACATATAAAATAAGGGACTTTAGATTTCATTTCACTTTCTGCTCGTCATCTGATCTTGGTGTGGTTGTTTTCCTTTCTTTGGAGACAGTGACACAACCAGTCCCTCTAACTTGTTGAACTTCTGGCCCTTTGACCTCTGCCCTCCAAGTGCTGGCAAGATGAGCATCTGCCACCCTGCTCTGTCTTACACAGGGCCTCAGGATCTGGCACCCTCAAAAAAGTTGAAACACAAAGTAGGCACAGACACAAAGATGCTCAGGCCAACCTGAGCTACAACTAGAACAAACTGCTGTGTCTCGTTCGATCAGTGCTTATGGATGTACATAAGGCACAGTGGCTTCCACCTTATGGTTTTATTTTTATTTTTTTCACCTTATGTTTTTAAAGGCTTATCTTTTTTATTTTAATCATGTGCATGTTGGGGGTATGCATGCACAGCAGTAGAGGTGCTCCTAGAGGCCAGTGGAATTAGTGCCTCTGCAGCTAGAGATTAGAGGCAGTTGTGAACCAAAATATGTGAGATCTATGAGCTGAACTCAGAGGCATCTCTCCAGCCCTCCCATACCTTTTCATGAAAGTGGTATTTCTTTGCAATTTAAACATTTTTGTTTTGTTTTGTTTTAGCCTGGCGGTGTTGGAACATGCCTTTAATCCCAGCACTCCAGAGGCAGAGGCAGGAGGAGGAACTCCATGAGTTCCAGGCCAGCCTTGTCTACAAAGCAAGCCCAGGACAACAAACAACAACAACAACAACAACAACAACATCTTTGTTTTATTATCTCTTGTTCTCTTGTGTTTGAAATAAATATTATTTTCTCTTTACTAATTATTCCCGTGTTAACAAAAGTATGTTTCCAGTAACATAGCTATGATTTATTGTAATCATAAAAGGTGGCAACAGCACATAAAGATAGATGTCTTTCCAAGGAGGGAGTGTCGAGAGAACTAGCCCAAAGCACTGTGTCTGCTTATGGAATAAACACAACTGTTCTTTGGAGTTCCTATCAGCTGTCTTTGCAGAAGAGAAAGACAATAGCACCCCCAACATCTGCTCTGATTGGCCAAGATCCTCAGAAAGAGTGGAACAAATGCTTTCTATAGGATATTTTGCTCTCACAATGTATTTATATCATTTCAAATAAAACATAAACTACTGAGCATATCATACCTGCAGTGAGTATGATGCAGAGGAAGAGATGCATAACCCTGAGATCACACCACCTTTGGGTATATTTATAGAGCTATTGCTGAAGAATCTGAGCTGTCAAACTTTATCCCTGAAGAAAGCTCCCCAGGGCAATGAGTATTTCTTTGTAGCAGTTTGTACCATGATAGATGCTGACTGAGTGAAGACAAATGAAAAGAGCCAGGACAAAGGAATCGCAGAGAAACCACTGGAAGTTCAATGGTTAGGCTTCATCCTTTATTAGTTAGCAAATAAAAGACAACTGATGCTTAAAACTCCAATTTAAGAGATCATTTAAACAAAAGTGGTTCCGTCGCAAAATGAGGCAGACGGGTTCCAGATATTTCTGAGTGTTCTCATATGGCTGATGAAGAAAATATGGCTGATTTGTTTGTTCCCAGCAAACCATTAAAGTTATTAATGCCTTGTGAGCCAGGACTTCATGTGACCCACAGGCCCTGACTTCACGTGGACATGTTCCTTCCTTTTGGTGAAAATGGGGAGGAACAACAGAAGCGCTTTGTGATGAGATTGCATTGGTCGTAAGCACACGTGGCCTTGTCAGCTGGAAGGACTGTGATGCAGAGGGAATCCAGTGAACAATAAAGTAAGAAAATTAAAATCCGACACAATTAGAAGCTGCTGGTCACATAGTAACAAACTCCGGATAACCAAGTCCATTTCTCTGAACTAGCTCCATTCATAGGCTAAAAATAAATAAGTAAAAGAACACTTACTAAAACCAGTAGGCAGTGCTTAGAGAGACTGTAACTGAGAATCACCATGTTCAATGACAGATATTACGCTTAAAAGACCTTTGTACCAAGAGACTGGTGGAATGATTATATTTTCTTGTGCTCCCTTTCCTTCCACTTTGCATACTTTTCTTTACAATCTTTCTTTTTCGTTCCTCATTTAAATGTTGTTTTGGTTGTTTGTTAAGTAACAGATATAGGTAGCCAGCTGTTTTAGCGATACACTTATAAGACAAATTCTACAGCTAGACACTGGAAAGTCCTCTAGAGACCACCTTTAACAGTCAGCACCAAACACTCTGTGCATATTCTTTAAATATAAATGACAAGTGCTAAACACCTCTCTCTCCAGGGACTCCTTAATTCTTTATTCCTCTCTGAAGGTCACTGCAATTGAGATAAAAGCAATTTTAGGAAGGCCACACTCAGTCCATCCTAAAGTTTTAAAGAGTGTTTATAAAACCTTTTCAAAAATAATTTTTACTTTTAAGACTTAATCACAGAAGGCTGATGTGTACATGTTTTCTTCTTGTTCTCTTGATGAAGGTAATCATTCTTGAATGCAATGATCTGTCTGCATCCAGCCCCACCATATCCATAAATGCAAGCTAGCTTTCTATGGGAAAAAGCATACTGCCTTTATCACAAATTAAAGGCACAGCTATTTCATGCTATTTGTTACCAATTTAATGATAACATGTAACTCTGAGTGGTTATAGAATTATCTCATATAGATTTTCTTTTTATAAGTCACTTTCTTAAATCTTTCTAACATATATACAATATACATACATACATTCATATATATATATACATATATATATATTCCCCTGATAAATCTTTTTTAAAGATAAAACATCAGTTCCTTTCATCTCTGTGTTAAATATCAAAGGCAATTCTTATTTCACAATGCCACTGGAGAAATGATGGTCTGGGGGGGACCTTGCTAATACACTTTGTTAATGCCATATCATTGGTGTGCAATGAACTCAGATTAATTTTTCTTGATACTACTAACATTTAAACTTCTGTTAGGGGTTTATGCCAAGTCAGTAGAAAAAAAATAACAATATACATGGCTACGGCTCACGTTTATGCCTTTCTTCATACATTCATATTTAAAGCCAAACACTTTCCTATCGACTACTGGCATGACATAAAGGGTTACTGCGAAGGACTAGTTTTCTCTGCTTTTGTAGGTCTGTGTTCATTTTACATCATCATCTGAAATTCCGATAGCTCCTCATGTTTAGAATAAGACAGATATACTGATTTCTTACTACTTGCTCATGACATGTGGGTTGATTGGTTTTCAGACACATTGCCATTCCAAACATTTCACTTGCCCAAGAAATGCAAGTTCCAAGTGGGAAACTGGTATTTTGTGATGAAGTGTCTTTCTCGGTGCTGTTCCACCTCTAAGCATACAGGAGAGGAGTGCAGGCCATGGAAGCTTCCAGCATACCATCTGGTGTTTGATTTTTTTTTACTGATTATAGGTATGAAATAGCTGTTCATTCTACCTTTTGCAATTCTTTAATACCTAACGGCATAGATTGAGACACAGCACTATTGTTTGACAAGACATCTACTGTATCTACTTTTGTTTGGATACATACCCAATAACTGCTGTCATAGCCAGAGGACCAGCAAGGGCACTACTATTCACAGTGTTGCTTTTGTTTTTTTGTTGCTTTTTTCTTTTTTATATATTATTATAATCTACAGAGTAAATTATTATATATATATATATATACATTGTAACCAGTTAATGCCCTTAAACAATGTATAATTGTTTCAGAAAGCAGGAAATGCAGGGGAAACAGGTGCCCAAAAAGCACAGTCACAAAATACTCTGCAAGTTCTAGATACCACTATGAGTCAGTGCTGGAGATAACTTCTAAAACAATCAGTGTTCAAGAAGAATGCTTTAATTTGGAGAAAATGCCTCACCTTCCCTCCCCTCCCCCTTGCCCGTCCCGCCACTTTTTTTTTTTTAAATAATCTTTTCATTTTACTATCAAAAGTCCTGGCTCTTCAGATACACTTTATACTATAAATAAACACTGCATAGTTCTCTTTTGTTTGATTTTAGTTTCATTTTGTTGTTTTAAAAATTATTGCAGTACAACACCTCCTGTTTAGAAATCAGTATGGAGCAAAGAGCACAGGAGTGTGGGTGGTCCGAATAGGTCCAGGGGCTGGCCTCAGGAGAGCTGGAGGAAGTGCAGAGGTCTGGAAGAGGGCGGCTGCAGGAGCAGTTCGAAGACTGAAGGGGGAGTTCACTGCCACAGCCGCTGCAGCCGCTGCGGCTGCCAGTGGGTTCGGGAGAATTCTGGGAGCCAGCGGCTTTGAAGGTTCTTTTGAAAATACTAATTTTACCTGAAAAGAAAAGAAATTTGAAAAGGATCAAGAACAAACGTTTTAGAGCTTCTAGTTGGAATATGAGCCAGGAAGGCACAGTGGTGAGAAGTGAAGGGCCAGTAAGAGGACAATTAAAAGCGTAGATTCTTAGTTTGAGCGGGTCCCCTTGACCCAAATCTGCCTGTTACAGGAGGTAAACTTTAAACCCCTACCCAGATCTAGCCCATGGACAGGACAGTCTCCACACTTGAGTGGAGAGAGGGATTTGACTTTCTCAAGTACTCTGGTGCCTCACATTTGACTATGTCCCCTGGAGGGGGAGACCTAGTGGCACTCAGAGGAAGGATAGCAGGTTACCAAGAAGAGACTTGATACCCTATGAGCATATACAAAGGGAGGTAATCCCCCTCAGGAACAGTCATAGGGGAGGGGAATAAGGGGAAAATGGGGGGGAGGGAAGAATGGGAGGATACAAGGGATGGGATAACCATAGAGATGTAACAAGAATAAATTAATAAATAATAAAAATTAAAAATAAATAAATAAATAAAATAAAAGCGTAGATTCATTTCTTTGGGGAAAAGTTGAAGGTAACTACAATAGCCTATCAAGTATACTTAAGAATCTTCCAGCGATGAACTCAACAATTTTCTGCAGTTGAGTAGAAATTTATACCTCCACACCTCTGTCTTGAAGAAAAGAATAGAGGGGTGTTCTGCTAAACTTTATATACGTAGCAACTTTCATGAAGCAAATATTGGTTTTTAAACGGCATTAGTCACATCGCCTTGCTTCCGACTCTAGAAGGCATATGTGATCGATCTATTGTGGTGAAGGCATTTTCTACGACCTGTTTTTTTTTTTTTTTTTTTCTGGCATCTACATGTCCTTTAATGAACCATCATACAAAATCTAAATCATATCCTTCGGATAGTGTTTTTCAAATGACAAGTTTGGAAGAGTATGAATGTTGCCTGCCCTCTTTGCTTGCCTCTCCAACACCTGAACTTAGCAGTTCATGGACTTGTTTACCTCTTACATCCTTTGTTAACTTGTTTGCAAACATCAAGACCACATTCTAAGTAATTGAGCACTTCACTCAAAAGCCTGGCTTTTCTCCAGGCTATGGGCTCAGGGACAAATCTCAGCTTAAACACAGACGAGCTGACGCTACGTGGCAAACATTGGAACAAGTCATGCGACTAAGGATTCCATTGGTGGAGGGCAGACTGGACCTCTAATTCATCTGTTTCTATTTTCTTCAGTAGAACACATCTATTCCACTTTGTAACTGGCAGCCTCCGCCCAAAATATGTCTTAAGCAGACTTAAGATGACACAGAGAGACCCATCACATGCTCTTTTAGGAAGCAACAGTGTCACTCACCCCCAGCGGATGTGCTGCCTTCTGCAGTTTGTTGTAGGGGCTGTATTTAGGTTTGGGGGGCTTCCCAGCAGCTCTGTCTTTGTGCCTTCTACTGCTAATGTGCTATGGAAAGGAATCAAAATGACAGCTTTGAAAGAAACACATCTAAAGCGTTCCACAATTTAAAAAAACTGGAAGAAGATAATGCTGATTTCATGCAAGTTTCATAAAGACAAAAAGAAAAGAGCAGAGTCCACTTCTGTGTTTGGATCTTGACGCCTTTCACACCATTCATTTTAATGTATTTTTAATAAACAGAACAATTTCGTCTTCTCTGCCTTTGTTTTATCACTGCACACATCTCCTCAAAAGTATTTACCGAGGAAAGGATGTCTAAAGGAATTTTATGTGCAAAGAAACAAACATGCCCAGACAGGCATGAATGTATTTCCATATCAATATTTATCCTCACATTTGTGCAGCCAAATGTCAACCCCTTAAATTCTAAAAATAAATAACTGATGTACAAATTACCATCCATACACAAAACACAATACTACATAAAGGTTGAACTTTCAGTTGGAAATATACCACCGCATTCTTTAGAAGGCTATTTGGAAAAAAAGAAAAAGAAAGAAAGAAGGCTATTTGGAGCATAAATAAGTGTTCATTTTTAGTCATTGCATCAGCAAGTGGATGAAGGAATTAGAAATACAGTACAATAAATATATACAATGAAAGGACATAAGGTAAAGGAACAGCATAGCATGAAATTAGCTGTAGTGTGAAAATATCTAAATAACTAAAAATAGAACATCGTGTACTGGTCTTTAGAGAAAACTAGTAGTTTTGAGTAGAAAACTTAGCAAAGTTCTGATATCCTTGCTCTTCTCAAAGTGCCCACACAAGAAACAAACAATTTGCACCAGGTTTTATTTATTAGCACTGTATCTTAGAATTTCCTCAGCAACTATAATAAACATATATGCAAAGTAAAAGCAATGGCTAAAAGATAACTGAGAATGAGAATAGGTGAACGGATGTGCTGATAGGTGGACAGAGAAGTAGGCTGATAACCTGGTGAATGGATGGTGTGTGAATGGATGTGTGGAAGGATGGATAGATGTGTTGGTGGATGTATGGATTGATAGATGAGTGGGTAGATGGTTAGGTGAATGGGTAGAAGAACCAGTGGTTATATGGATTGTTTGGTGGGTAGGTGGATGGGTGGAAGGGCAGATGAATGGTGGGAAAGAAAGACATGAGAAGATTGGTAACATACACAAACTGCTTATCACAAGGTATCTCTTTTGCTTTGCATATAGTACCTGTTTGAGTTGTGTTTCTGAGTTGACATGCACATCACATATTTCACAGTGAAACGTTTTGTTTTGGAGGCCTGTGTTTCCCTTATTAACAGGTCCTTTGCCCTTCATTCCAGCCCGAGGAAAGGCCTTGATAGTTCCACTTCCATTGCGGGCTTCTAGCATGGTTTTGTGCTTAGTACCTATGGGGGAATATTTAGAAAAAAAAAAAAGAAAAGAAAAAGAATAGGAATAGAAAGAAGAAGAAAAATATCTTATTAGTGATAGCATTCAAATGGAATACTGAACTTGAGGTTTTGCTGAAATACATTCAGGACACAGCAGATTGTAACAAGGAATGCTTGTTTTATAAGACAGTATTAAATTGTTAACTTTTTAAAACGCTGAATGCCACAAATAAGCACTATCGGTAAGTATAGTAATTAAATGAGAAGCCTGGGGCTACATTCGATGGGAAGTGACTTTGCCTCATTTACTCTTGATGCTAATATGACATAAATGATAGCTGCTGAGGAGGAGTGATCTGTTTGCTGAGTGTATGGTTGGAGGTAATGTGGACCAAATGTAATCAGGTTAGGCATGGTGTGCTTACAGCAGTGGCACTAATTAAATGCGCACCTTAAACAGAGTGCAAGCAAGCTTTCTTGTCTCTGTGTTTTAGGCTCAAAGAGAAGGAGTAATAATAGTAGTAGTCATGACCTTAAATTTGTTTATTTTAGAAGCCAGAAAAGGATGTTATATCCTCTAGAGCTAGAGTTACAGGCAGTTGTTATAGCACCCTCACATGGGTGCTGGGGATATGGAACTGGGGTTCTTTGCAAGAACACTAAGCACTGCTAACCACTGAGCCATCTCTTTAGCCTGTTGAATAATGATACATAAGGATGCTGGTGGAGTATAATCGCAAATGTAAATGAGTGACTGAGAAGTGATAACGTTGTTTAAAGACCAGGTAGGTGTGCTGAAAATAAATTGTGGTTTTAAGTACTAAACCACTAAATCTATAGACTGTCTTACATAATTGATGTAACTTTATTTAGCTGCCATTAACATTTGTTTTCTGGGATCGCTATTGTTATATATAGTTCATAGTGGTAATTTCTCCTCAAAAATTGCTTCAAATGTTTCACTTTTTTCTAGTCAGTATTTTTCCCACTTAATGTATACTTTCACCATGGAATTTATTCGATTCTTTATGCTGTTTTATTTTTTAAATTCATTTTAAAATATATATTGTATTAATTTATTCATATTACATCTCAATTTTTAGCACTATTCTATCTTCCCATTCCTCCCTCCCTCCCATTTTCCCCTTACACCCCTCCCCTATGACTGTGACTAAGGGGGACCTCCTCCCCCTGTATATGCTCATAGGGTATCAAGTCTCTTCTTGGTAGCCTGCTTTCCTTCCTCTGAGTGCCGCCAGGCCTCTCCATCCAGGGAATGTGGTCAAATATGGGGCACCAGAGTTTGTGTGAAAGTCAGACCCCACTCTCTACTCAATTGTGGAGAATGTCCTGTCCATTGGCTAGATGTGGGTAGGGGTTCGAGGTTTACTGCAAGTATTGTCCTTGGCTGGTGCCATAGTTTGAGCAGGACCCCTGGGCCCAGATCTGACCATCATAGTGTTCCCCTTGTAGGTTTCTAGCACCTTCTGGATCCTTCTATTTCCCCATTCCCCCTTGCTTCTCTTGCCTAGAGTCCCAAAAATTCATTTTTGTAGCACCCTTTTCTACTTGTTTTTATGAGATTGTTGGTCAGATCTGCAAATGTGTAAAAGTGTTTCTGAGTCACAAGTGCAGAACTCTTGAATAGTCATGAGAAAACAATGTCATGAGTGTGATACAGATCACATCATGCTAAACAAGAGACAAACCCATGAAAGAACGCTATAGCCACATTTTCCTCATAAAAAAGAAAAGAAAAACATACTTCTCCAAGACCAAGTGCAAAAGCCTTTCTACAGCTTACACAACTCATGTTGATGATGACTATTATTTTTAGTGCATAGCTACTAAAATACTCTTGCGCTAAAGAAAGAACTGGCATCTTGCAAGAGGGGAGGATAAACAAAGGCAAGAGCCACAGAATGGGTTCACAGTGCTGGCTGAGATGTTTCATTGCTTGTTTTGAGTGACCACTTTTGTATGGCAGGGTGCACAAATCCTTTCCATGTCTTCTGAGTTTTGAAGAGAGTAAGAGACACTAATGTTCTAGAGAGTAAGAAAACAACACATAGATGGCTATCTGAACAGAAGATTCTACAGACGTTTCAGACAAAATGGAAAGCACTTATGGGGTAATTTTGACTAAGGAATGTGTAAGAAAACTGTTGGTCAATTGTCTTTCCTTCACTAGGGATCCCTTGTTCAGCTTAGCTTCGATTCATTTGTGAGTTTATACTGGTAGCTAATATGTAAAATACACACACACACACACACACACACACACACACACACACACGTGCATGCATGCTAAAAATGTAGCAAAGCTGGTATAACAGGCACTTTATCTAAGTGCTAGCCTCTCTGGCTACCATTTATCCTCAAGTTCAGACAGATATTTGTGCAGCATAACCTTACGTACATAGTTGCAGAATGTCACTCATATTAGTCAATGTATAGTTATTATGAGATTTTCAGAGTTGGTACAAGCTGTGAAGGTAGCTGTATTTTCTTGAAATGTAGCAAACTTCAGGGGGGAAAGTGTATTAATTTTAAAGCAGTTATATCTTTGATAGAAAAATATTCGTTAATAATATAAGCATCATGGACATTAGAAACTTATCTTTATGGAATATTTAATGCATTTTAGAGCCTATACTAAATTTTTCCCTTCTCACTGCCACCCTGGAAATGAGTGCTATTATTATCCCCTCTAGAGATGACAAAACAGGTGTTAAAAGGTCAGGTTACTTGCATGCGGTGATAAAGCAAACATCATTTGAAGTTATAGGAAACAGAAAACGGATTCCTAGCTTTATTTTCAAATATTAAGGACTTCTGCGCCATTAGGGCACAGTATTATACAAGTCTTTCTTCAGCACACCTTTCCACCCAGCAATGTAGGCTATTGAAAACATAGATTTTACTACAAGTCTTTTTAATTCCTTCACCCTGTGGTCCCTATAGTCCATGCCTCTCTCTACTTAGCAGAGCTTCAGGAATCAGGGCATCTGGGACATGTGCCTCTGGCCAGTGATACATCTCGGGTTTCAGCATTCTGTGAGCATCTTGCAAAACTGAGACCTGCTCAGCTTCGCATTGCAAACCTGTAACTGCCCTTGACTACTTCTCTGAGGAAAGAAACTGTGGGCAGTCGGGTTTACTACCACGTTTATAAAGCTGACACTGACAACAGCCTCCATCTGCAGTGCCATGTCTTCTGGAAGAAGAAACGACAGCTTGAATGTGTAAGTAATAAGGTTTAGGTTTGCTATTTGTTTAGTTCTTGATATCTTGGACGAGGAAAACACTGATCCAAAATGGGGAGGGGCCTGCCTTCTTCTTCATTCTCTACGGTCTTTAGGATGTCTTTCTCTTTGTCGTTGTCCTCCTCTTCCTCCTGTTTTTCCTTCAACTCCTTCTTCTTTCTCTAATCCTTTCTCTTCAAACTCCTCCCTTTATTCTTCCAACTCTTATGTCTCTAAGCTCTCCTTCTCCTCCTGTGTCTCCAACCCCTCCTTTTCCTGTGCTGCTGGGGAGTGAACCCACAGCCTCACATTTACCAGGTAAGCATGCTCCCTTTCTTTTTCCACTTTGCAAGTTAGGTGCTAGTATAAAATAAAAGGTGGATACCCTATGAGCATATACAGAGGGAGGTAATCCCTCTGAGGAACAGTCATAGGGGAGGGGAATAAGGGGAAAATGGGAGGGAGGGGAGAATGGGAGGATACAAGGGATGGGATAACCATAGAGATGTAACAAGAATAAATTAATTAAAAATAAATAAATTAATTAATTAAAAAAATAGAAAAAATAAAAGGTGAATAAAAGGGAAATTAAAGATCTAATTAGTGAATAAACTTGTAATTGTAAATAATTTCTTAGAAAATTAGAAGATTAAAAAAAAAAAAAAAAAAAAAAAAAGAAACCAAACATCATTCTTACCAAGTAGAATTGGCCAAAACATAAAAAATGTTTGTTATTTTCCAGTCTTTTATTTTCAAATTGAACTTATTAATTGGTAGTGCATGTGTGTTAAGGGAGTCATATATGCCATAGCATACTGCAGTAGTCAGAGGACAATTTTGTGGAGTCAGTCTTTTCCTCTCCTCCTGAGGTAGGGATTGAAATCAAACTGCCAGGCTGGTGTGGCATGGCCGTTACCTTACTTAATAAACCAGCTCCCATCCTTGTATTTATATAAGTGAATTTTTAAAAGATTGAAAAACTTATTAAAAGTTATAGTGCATAAACATTCTTAAGAAATTGCATATTCTTTTAGAAATGTACATGGTTTTTAGTGACAGCATTAATCAGGATAATCACTTATCCTGTGCTGAGAATTAGAATTACTTCTTTTCTTCCTTATATAATTAGTTTGTATTAAGCATTATACTCATTAAACTTGTTATTACAAATTTGATGGTTTCTTTGATAAGGATTTTTATAAGTGGTACTGTAAAACCAAAGATTCTGAGTATTTTTAAGTGTCTTGATCCAAACCTCATAAGCATTACTAAGGTAGTTCCATAGGGAAAATATGTCTTGCTACAACCTATCTTGGTGTGATGTGTAATTTTCCCATTTATAAACAATCCCAATGCCTTGAACTAAATCCCTCATGCCCTTTTATACTTCTATGTTGAACACCATGTAACTGTAGTCTCAGTGCCTCAGGAAACTGCCAATAGCCTTTGAGCTGCCTTCTCACTCACAAGTTCATTGATCTGGCTTATGAGTGTCAGTTTACTGGATTAAAGTAATCCACACACACAACAGGGTGGTTTTGGATGTGCTGAGCTATGCACTTCAGCGTGTAGTGTCCCCTGTGTCCCACAGAGAGAAGCATATCAACATGCATCAACAAATGATGTTGAGCATCACCAGCCCCGTGTACTCTTCTTCAAGAACCTTAACTAGAAAATTAACCTTTTGTCACCCAGACCCCCATAAAGAATATAACTTCCATGCTAATTACATTTTACTTTAACCTCTGGGAAAAACAAAAGACCATATACACAAACTTTAAGCACCTAGAACAGAATCTATGGTGTCAGAGGGCCAACCAATGCCATAAGTGATTAAAAACCATAGTGCTTCTCTTAGTTCCTCAGTTTACCAGGATCAAACATAAACTCCAGGTTGGTAAGAGCAGAGACAAGTAAAGAGCAATGTTTCAAACAGGGGCAAAGAGAATGTTTTCTTTACACCAGAAAGACGCTGGCAGAAAAAAAAAAAAAGATAGCTAGGGTGAATCTGGGCTATAAGGACTAAGTGTACAATGAGCCAAGGGTCCAAGAAACCTTGGGAAGCTCTGTTCAGGCTGAGGGTCTCAGTGGTCAGATGTGATGAGAAGAAAAACATGAAGTCCTATATAAACCAATAAGCAGATGAATGACAGACATTCGGAATATTCTCTTACTCAGATTACCCTAGAACTCTGACCATGGGGAATACTGAGATATTTTCCCATGAAAAATCCCGTGACTATCTCAATATATTAAGATCAGGCCCTGTCTGAATAGGACACAACACCATGTTTTTATATTCCTTCTTCAATAGAGCTGCCCCTACGCAACCACAAAGAGACCAATAGCAGCAATGAGAGGTGATGCTTAGTTATTTTCAAAAGCAGTGTTTTGACTTATATTTAACATAAGCTAGTGTGGTGCTTTGAATATGAATGGCCCCTATAGCATCATATATTTAATGCTTGATCATCAAGGAGTGGTCTTACTTGAGCAGGATGAGGAAGGGTAGCCTTGTTGGAGGAAGTATGTGACTGAGGGAGGCTTTGGCCAAGCCAGTTTCGGTGGCTCTCTCTTGCTGGTGCCTGAGGATAGAGTTATAGATCTCTCAGCTACTATGTCTGCCTGCACACTCCCATGCTTCCAGCCATGGTGATAATGGACTGAACCTCTGAAACTGTAAGCCAGCCTCAATTAAATGTTTCCTTTTATAAAAGTGCCACAGTTGTGGTGCCTCTTCACAGCAATAGAACGCTGACCGACACAACTAGTTTGATAATTTTCTTTTTATTTGTTATTTCCTATTTATTTTTCAGAAAGGATCTCACTATATAAGATAGCCCTGTTTGGCACTGAAGTTACAATCTCCTGCATCAGTTCTCTAAATATTAAGACCTCAGGCATATATCACTTCATCAAGGATCTTTTTAAGAAGGAATTTACAGATAAGTTATAGATGTTTTATATCAAATTCCAAGAACTCAAAAGGTTCAGTGCCTGCCCATATGTCACTGTAAAGCTCTGTGCTTTGGGTAAGTTAGCAGGAACACTCTCAGTGAGTGACTTCACTGGAGGCATCAGCACTGCTTTGCACATGAGGCCACATTTAGCAAGAATTTTCCTGTAACTACATAGTAAGAAAATAATGTGTTGTCACAGCTCTGAAGTCACTTCTTCTATTTGTTAGCCAGTAAGAGGTCAACAAGTTATGAAATGGCTAAATCCCAAACATTCACAGGAATGCACAAGTCCTTTTCATCAGGTTAGTCAGCCTAATGACTCACTGCACAGTCCTGCAGACACATTTCTAAACCACAGTGCTGGTATACTGTGCCATAGAAATGTCTGCAGTGGTAAGGTTTGCCAAGAACGCACATATTCAAGGTGAAAAACACACCTATTTGTCCTGTGCCTTTTTAGAAGTTGAGGCAGCAGAAGCTGAACTTGAAAATAATTTAAATAATGTGAGGTTAGTGATGGGCGTATAAAAGCTCATTCATAAGCACGTAGGGCCAGGTGGGGGTTGAGCAAGTCAGCTTCCTCTTACTGTAGTGAAGGAGGCCCATCAGTTTGCAGTTTGTGAGATGCCAGTCCTTGATTAGATGGTTTAGTTGTTTGGGGACTTTTGATGACTAAGCGTTTCATGGCAGAAGCAAGTTGGTAGAGTCAGCTTTTTCACAGTCAGGAAAGGACAGAAAAGAAAGAAGACAGATTCCTACAGCCTCCTTCATGAACATACTCCCAGGGACACATAGACCTTCATTGTGCTCCACTACCACAGTTTTTTCTAGTACAATATTTTGAAATGTTCTCTGTGAATTTCATACAATATCTTTTGATCCTGTCCACCACCACTCCCCTTTCTAAACTCCTCCTGGATACCACTTCAATACCCTGCTCCCAACATCATGGTTTTTCTTTTTCCTTAACTAACCTATACAGTCTAATTAGTGTTGCCATATATGCATAGGTAGGTAGGGCTTAACTATAAAAGTTTCTACTATCTTTCAACTTACCATATCAGGAACAAAGCCTTTAACACAGGAGCCTCTGGGCATTAAGGAATGCCTAAGAGTATTTTTTTAATTTTTTTATTAATTTATTCTTGTTACATCTCAATGGTTATCCGATCCCTTGTATCCTCCCATTCTTCCCTCCCTCCCAGTTTCCCCTTATTCCCCTCCCCATGACTGTTTCTGAGGGGGATTTCCTCCCCCTGTATATGCTCATAGGGTATCAAGTCTCTTCTTGGTAGCCTGCTATCCTTCCTCTGAGTGCCACCAGGTCTCCCCCTCCAGGGGACACGGTCAAATATGAGGCACCAGAGTTCGTGTGAAAATCATAAAGAGTATATTTTGGGTGTTCTGGTATGCATAGATTTATGTGAACTATGTGTGTGGATAATCCCAGTGGCCAGAAGAGGGCAGTGGATCACTTGGAACTTGAGGGAAGCATTAAGTAGGTGCTTAGAAAGGAATCAGGTCCTCCTTATGAGCAGTGTATGCTCTTAATGACTGAACCATCTCTGTGGGTTTTTCCTTCTTCTTTTTTTTTTTTCCTGTCAAATTCCCGCTGCAGAGCAAGGAGTTTCAATAATAATAAAAAGCTCTGAACACTGACCCTGGCTGAGTAGCTGAAGTAATTTGTTCACCTACATATTCTTGGCCTCCACTAGCCTAGAGCTTCTTCTTGAAGGCAGAGGCCAGGTCTAGCTCATAGCTCTGCTTTTAGTAGCTACCTCACAGTAGATGATTAATATGCATTAGTTGAGGCATTAGACATTAATTTACATCAACCTGAAAGTAGTTTTTTTTTTTTTTTTTTTTTTTTAAATCTCAAAAGAGTTCTGTTTTCAGACTGCTGATTCAAGGATGCTGGGTTTCTGCCTCAGTGTCCACAGCAATAAAAAGTGGGAAGCAATGTGGGTCATTATTTGAGTGGTCTGTTTATAGTATGCCCTGATTTAAGAATTGCTGTGAATATTCCATGTGTCCAATAACTTTTAGACAACTTTCTCTTCTCTTAGTTTAATTTTGGTAAAATAAAAGGAGAAATGTCTAAGCATTTTAAGAAATATTAAATTTTTCAAGTATCTTAAAACTGCAAAATATCACTGTCCATTGGCAGTGAACTAAAACTTCGGAGGGCTACAATAAACTGTACTTGGGGTTAGCAAAACCAGAGTCAATGCTTCATGCAATTACCAGACAAATCTGACCAAATTAGTCCATTAGCTTGGATTATAAACCACTTGAAAGGGTTCTCTTTTCAAGTACATAGAGGAAAACAAAATCAAATGTAGTGAAACAATTAGGATGGTCAAGAGGACTTTCTTTTTAAAAGGCATCTTCTATATAGTCAGCGTCTGTCACCTGTAAGTTTAAATGGGGGCTTTCTGCTCACTGGGAAGAACTGGGTCCCCATGGTGCTTTCTTTCAACTACTCTGAATGGTCTTGTGGGACTTTTAATCAGCTCCATAGAGCTTCTAAGCCTGGCAAAGCAGGAACGCCTGCTTCAACCCTGTATTCAAAGACATTGAATATACAAATCAATTAACGGCAAAGTCAGATGATGACAGCTTTGCAAAACATAGGAAAAGAGCAACAGAAAAGGCTTCACCAATCCCGAGATACATGTAATTGTACTGATTCCACATCTGACTCTTAAAAAGTACCATATGGTCCTAGAAGGGAGGCCGTTCAAGACTGAGAGATGGATGTGAGAGGCACATCTCAGAGAGCACAATTTCTCAGCCCATACTCTCATAAGAAGACTATCTATGCATTTGATGGCAAATATGAAATTCCTTCTACTTAATTCTACTAGGATGCATTATTGACAATTTTTGATAAAAGTCTTTATCGCCCAAACTTGCTTGTAGTAATTTTTTTGGGTTATAAATTCATTTCTAAGTGTTAGAAATAAAGCAGTAACTATTATATATATATGTATATAATTCTCAGTGAGGAAGAGAAAATTATTATGTGGACAAAGATGAACCATCTTCTTCCCCTGCAGCTTGGCAGCTTCTGAGGAAAGCTGCTCTTTAAGCCCACATCTTATTCTAGAAGAAAGATGATTTCTTCAGCATGAGAAAGGGACCGTAGAGAGACCCAAGGTGATCATGGCTTTCTCTGAGTCCATCACTAAATGGACAAACTGAACCTGTCGATCTGCATAGAACTAGCATTGTAAGCCAGCAGCTCTAAAGACATCAGTGAAGAACAATGCACAATCCTACTGTCCTAAATTTGAAATAATGGATGTGGTTACTATAGAAGAATGTAGAAGTGATCTCTATTCACACTGTATTAAGGCAACCTTCTGTACATTCAGTTGCTAATTGAAAAACTAGCAGGGTACAAAACGCTATCAGATTCTGCTATTGTCATTGCTATTGAGGAATCTCCTGTCTCACTGTTGTGTAAAATTATACCCCAGTTCTGATTGGTTAATAAAGAAGTCTATAACTGAGGGTAGGGGTTGGATGGGGGTGTCCCAGGTGGTGGGAGAGAAAGGAAGAGAAGAGGAAGAAAAAAGTTGCCATGCTACTAAGAGCAGGTCACCATGGGGAAGTTGCCATGAGCACAAAATGGAACATGAACAGCCTGGGACAGGTTAATGAACACATGGATGGGAGATAGCCAGAGAAAAATCAGGTGGAATAGATCAATATCTGCTCGGTTATGGTGCTTGGAGCTTATTTTAAGTGTGACAGGTCTGTGTTGATTATGTGAGAACTAGAGTGACCATGGGAGGGGGCAGGGAAGGGAACCATTTATTCCAACAGGAGAAGGTTATCTCTCAGTGGGCATAAACCTGGGGTCCAGACACACAAATCCAGTTATAAATTTTGTTTTATCAGTAAACTCCTAGCAGTTCAAAGGGCTGTGCATAGTGGAGGCTTGGCTCATGATCCCTGTACTACAACATCCATTTAGAAATGACACAGTAGATGACAAAAAAGAAATGGTAGCACAATGATAATAAGGATAAAAAAGCAGCATTAAAGTTGGTTCAGTTCTGAATTCTGTCATTCTTTCTTCCAAACCCAAGAGGAGAGGGTCACATGCAAAATGAAGACTTCTATTTTCAGTTCTGGGAACTAAATCACAGCATCTGACTGGCCTACATTTCCTGCCCAAACTAAGGTCCCATTTTGTGATTTATTCTATTCTGCTAAGTAACCTACAAGCCATAGAGTCAGTGAAGTTACATATAAAGGAAGGGACAAAAGGAGACACATGGATCTCCCTGGAATGAGGAAACAGAATAAATTTTATGGGTGAACTGGGAATGGGTAAGGACAGGAATGGGAGGATCAGGTGGAGAAAGGAAGAGAAGATAAAGGTGAGGGAGGGAATGCAGGAAAAGACATCTAGAATTGAGGGGCATTTAAGGGTTAATATGGAAACCTAGTGTAGTAGAAACTTCTTAAAATATATGAAGGAGATCTTAATAAGGTCTCCTAATAACGGGGTATACAGAGTCCCAATTGGTTATCACTTGTCGCCAAACCAGGCTTCTAGTACTGAGACTGGGTTGCATTCAACTGAGTTGTTGGCCAAGGAGGTTCCATGGAAATCCCTAAACAGCCCAAGCTGTTGCCAAGACAATAGGTTGCTCTCCACTGACTCCACGGCCTATTGACAAGTACAAACTTCCACAGAACTCAGTAAATAAGAAAAAAAAATGTAGCTAGTGCCTACTCGGTACTCTGTAGGTTACAAAAAGAGAGAAAAA
Organism: Acomys percivali; assembly: GCA_907169655.1. Classification (NCBI taxonomy): domain Eukaryota; kingdom Metazoa; phylum Chordata; class Mammalia; order Rodentia; family Muridae; genus Acomys; species Acomys percivali. Next base: position 100,849,692 of record OU015746.1, on the reverse strand, counting down.
CAAACAGGAACTCAGCCACAGAAACTTTGACTTACAATCTGTTCTGCATGTGAGATGTGCTCAGGCAGTGGTGGGACAAAGATAGTGAGAACAACACACTAATGTCTAGTTTGACAGGAGGTCCACGCTACAACTAGGAACCCATACTTGACATGGCTTAAGTGACAAGAACCAGAGACTAGCTAGCCCAGAGACCTAGAGTAAATGTAAACACTAGTGGCATAAAACAAAACAAATCAAAGAAGGAAAGAAAGAAACAAACAAACAAAGAGAAAAAATAAGTATCAGGCCGGCGCAATGACAAATGTCTGTAATCCCAGCACTTGGGGAGGCCAAGGCAGGTGAATCTCTGAATTCGAGGCCAGCCTGGTTTACAAAGCAAGTCCAGGACAGCCAATGCTACACAGAGAAACCTTGTCTTGAAAACCCCAAAAATAAATAATCAAATAAGTACAATGAAGTGATAAAAAATACCTCCAAGTGATAATCTGCTGTACTCATAGATCAGTGCCTTTATACACTCATCATAATAGAAGCTTGTTCCTGCAGCAGATACAAACTGATAGAGAGACCCATAGCCAGACAGACAATATACAGAGAGAGAATCCTTGAAACACACAGATTTAAAAGGAATGTCTCTCCTCAAAAGGGATCAAATCCCTCCCCTCAGAGGTCAGGGAACCCCACTGAAGAGGAGGCAGAAAGATTCTAAGAGCCAAAGGGGATGGTAGACACCAGGAGAACAAGGCCTTCTGAATCTACTGAGTAAGGCTCATATAAACTGGGAGAGACTAAAGCAGCATACACAAGACCTAAACGGTTCTGTATCAGATCCTCTGTATAGATATTATTGCTTTCAGCTTAGTATTTTTAATGTGACTCTTGAGTTTATGAACCAGTGGGTCTATGATTCCAGTGCCTGCTCTTGGTCCTCTTTTCCTTCTGTTAGGTTTGCATGTCTTCTAGCCTTGATATCATGTTTTTTACTTATCTTGTTATATTTTATTTTGTCAAAAAGTAACAGAGAAGCTAAAAAAATTTTTTTTATTCTGTGTGTGTGTGTGTGAGAGAGAGAGAAAGAGTGTGTGTGTGTGTAAGAGTGCCTTTGAGGGCCAGATGCTTTGCCAGAGTCTCATGGTTATGGTACAAGTGGCACAACTGATGGACAACAGTATCCTTTCTGATACAGACTGCTAGTATCTCTTAGCTTGGGGACCCCTTTAGGCATTTCACATGCATGTAAGTGCATGTGAGTGGCTCAGAGGCCAGAGGAGGGCATTGGATCTCCTGAAGCTGGAAGTTCAGCCACTTGTACTAGGAACTAAGTTCTACTCCTATGGCAGAGCAGCAAGCACTCTCAACCACTGAACCACCCAATATTACGAGTTTTGCTTGGTCACTCCAGAAGCCCACAACGAAAATTGGTTAAATAAAGCAATTTATTTTGTTGTCTGATTTCCCTTCTTCCTCTGTATTTCTTCGTCCCCAAGCTTTGGCTCCTCTACTCTCTATATACTACTATTTACTGTCAGGTCTCTGCCTCAGAATCTGCTACTCTAGGAAGTCAAACTAAATTACCCAACTACAATCCTGTGTTGAATCCTTCAACTCTGCAACCTTCCTGGCAGGAGTGGGCCACATATGGAGGCTTTCTTCATTAGATTTCCCTACAGAAGACTGCAAGCAAAAGATCCAGAAGTAGCTCATGTGTTACTCATGTGCAGCAGGGTGTGGATGCGGACACTACTGCATCCTCTTAGATGCACAGAGGATAAGGTCCAGATACTGTAGCCTCTTAACACTCTCATAGTTAACTAAAATAGAACAAGTCTGGAACAAAGTACAGTGTGTGTTGAGAAGGGATCAAAACTTAATGGCTGTTTTTGTCTTCTTCCGTTGCCACTTCTAGTCTTGACACAGCCTTGTAGTTCAAGTGTAGGGGCAAGACCTAAGTGAGTCAGGGACTCTGGTGTTACTTTCCAAATAGAAACATCTTTCTGATTCAGGAAAGAAAATGCAAGGAAGAAACGACTCAAAGCTTTGGCAAGCAGAGGGATAGTGGTAGTGGTCATTACAGGCTGCTTGTCCAAAAGGAACAGTCCTGTAAAGGGACAGGAGGAACAAGGGCCACATAGCCATCTCTTTGAACTTTCAGATGAGATGCTTGTAGCCATCCTCAGCTTTCTCAGTAGAAGAACACAAGGGTTCTTTGTCTCTTTCCAAAGTGATACCTGTCCATGCTCTCAGTGAAAATCTTGGAGTCCTCATGTGTTGTGACTGGATAGATGCATATATATATATATATATATGCTTTCATGGGGCATTTTCCCATGCAAAGTAGAATTAAGAGCACACAACTGGAATATAAAAATAATGACCTCATGTGATATAATGAAACATGATTCCTTTGCCCTTAAATCAAATATTTCTTAAGGTAATTGATGATGCTCTAAAAATCTTATAAATTTATAACTTCAAACACACAGGCATGGTTGAGTTGTAAATTTGGCCAACTCTAAAATAAATATGCTCCTCTGTCATTATACAGAATGATCACACTTTGTGAGAATAAATGGGTTTTGATTGTGTTTACTGGCTCTTGATGTCTGAGCATCAAAGTATCACAGTAGACCTGCATGATAGAGATGCTGACTTAGGAGGCTTGTCTGTATTTCTCTGTCTACAAACTCATGCATGCTGCTGACTGCAACTCAATGAATTATGCTCCACTTGCAGTCTCTTTTCAGAGCACAAAGTCAAAATTCAAATATCAACTGTGTAGCACTACCATTGGCTAGTGGTGCAGCTTATACCAGCAACATGAAATTAGGGCATGAATCACTATGATTCTCCATCCACTATATCCATTGACAGATCCAGGCCCCGAAACCTGAATTTTAGCTTAAGGTTGATTTTGTCAATCAAGTAAAGTTTTAGAGAAAGATTATATTTTTAAGTATGCATACACAGATAAAAAGAGGCATGTGTGTATATATGTCACACATGCAGACACTTACATATTTGTACACATATGTATATATGTGTACATATGTATGTATGTATGTATGTATCTCACACATCTAAATAAAAAAAGCAACTCTATAGAACCATACTGAAAGGCTAATTACTTCCTGATCCTTCATGTACCAGTTCACTTCTTTCTGTTTTACTAATATCATCATTCAATGGGGTAAGTCTGAGGATAGGCTGGTCTAAACAGCAAGTTCCATGCCATTCAGCAATACACTGTAAGAGTCTAGCTCAAAATAGAATACATAAAATAAATGGCTAGAGATATGACTCAGCAATAAATACCATTTGCGCTAGCTAGATTTATGTCAACCTGACACAAACTATTGCCATTTGACAGAGGGAACCTTGATGAAATATGCCTCCATAAGTTCAGACTATAGATCATTTTCCTTTTTTATTAATTAATTAATTTATTTATTTACTTTGCATCCCAGTTGTAGCCCCCTGCCTCCTCTCTTTGCCTCCCAGTCCCACCCTCCTTCCCCATCCACCCTCCCCTATTCCCCAGAAAAGTGGAGCCCCCTACCCAGGACCGATTTGGTCTTCTTCCCTTCTGCTCTGGCAAGGCAATCCTGTCAGGGGAAAGTGATGGAAAAGTAGATAACAGAGTCAGCCCTTGCTTCCTTTACTAGTAGACCCACATGAAGCCTTAGCTGCCCATGGGCTGCACTTTGTAGAAGACATAGGTCCAGTCCATGTATTGTCCTTGGTTGGTGTTTCAGACTCCACAGACCCCTCTAAACCCTGATTATTTGGCTCTATTGGCCTTCTTGTGGAGCTCTTATCACCTCTAGGTCCTTTTATCCTTTCTCCCATTTTTCCACTAGACTCCCTATGCTTCACTCAATGTGTGGCTTTGAGTCTCAGCATTTCAAACTGCTGCTGGGTGGAGCCTCTCAGAAGGCAACTCTGTTAGGTCTCTGTCTGCAAACATAGTAGAGTATCTTTAATAGTGTCAGGAATTGGCTCTCTTCCATGTGAGAGTGCAAACTGGTAAAAACCACTTTGGAAACCAAGCTGGAGCACTCTCAGAAAACTGGGAATTGCTCAACCTGAAGACTCAGCTATACCACTCCAGGGCATACACCCAAAAGATGCTCTACCATACAGCAAAGACAGTTGCTCAACTATGGTCATAGAAGCTTTATTTGTTTTTTTTTTTTTTATTGTCTATAAAATTTCACAATAAGTACAAACATTGCAAAACCCCATATGTCTGCCATACAGTGATGTGAAAATAGCACATGAGGACCAGGAAGGAACGATAGTGCCGGTGAGAGACATCAGAGCTGAGCCTTCTCTAAAGGATCGGCGGAACACAAATGTCTGATGAGTCTCTTTCTTCCTGTCCCTACTCAACAGTTCATCCCATTTTACCTCTTGTGATACTATTAGGTTTGATTTTAAGCTTCCTCCTGCCACCTCTGCCTCTCTTTCTCCTTGTCTGTCTCTTATTCTCTTATTCTCTCTCTCTCTGTCTCTCTGTCTCTCTGTATGTCTCTGTCTCTCTCTGTCTCTCTTTCTCTGTCTGTCTGTCTGTCTGTCTGTCTGTCTGTCTGTCTGTCTGTCTGTCTCTCTCTCTCTCTCTCTCTCTCTCTCTCTCTCTCTCTGTCTTTGAGGGGGAATGGGTCAAAATATATCATTATTTGAACTGTTTGAAATTGAAAGGGCCTTAAAAGGAATCTGGAAACAACCTAGAGTCCCCTCAATTGAAGAATGAACAAAGAAACTGTGGTACATTTACACAATGGAATACTACTCAGCTATTAAAAACAAGGGTATCGTGAAATTTGTAGATCACTTTCTTAATTAGTGATTGAGGAGGAATATCTCATTGTGGGCGGTTCCACCCCTGTGCTGGTGGTCCAGGGTTCTCTAAGAAAGCAGACTGGGCAATCCACGAGGAGCAAGCTTGTAAGCACTACTCCTTGATGGTTTCTGAATTAGTTTCTGCCTCCAGGTTCCTGCTCTGTTTGAGTCTCTGTCCTGACTTTCTCCAGTGATGAGAAGTGATGTCGAAGTGTAAAACAAATATATACTTTTCTCCCCAAGTTAATTTTTTTATGGTATTTCATCACAAAAATTCTAACCCTAGTTAAGACAAGCATGTTAGTGATCTAAGTTTACTTCCCAGTTTCTAAACCCTAATTCCAGAGACTTTTACATTTTTTTTACCCACACTCTTGTGTGCACACCCCACACAAACATGCATATAAAATAGAAATATCTCTTTTAAAAATACTTTGTAAGAGAAAAGGGCTTGAATCATGGTTCTGCCAGTTGGTCCCATGGTCTTCTCTATGACTCAGTTAAATGATTAATGCCTCATTGGTATAACTAATAAAAGCTTCCTTGAACACACCACACAGACATCACTTACCATTGGAAACAAAACAAAACAAAACAAAAAAAAACAAAACAAATCAAAACAAAACAAAACAAAAGATAATAAGAACTGTGCCTGGGTTGTAGCAACACTATGGGTTGGGTGAGAGGCTTCATTTGGAAGCAAGTATATGGTAATATGGAAGCAGTGGTAGAAAGCACATAAGTCTAAACATACTAGAATGACTTTTACTTTCTCTTCTGATGATTCACACACACAGTGCACACAAACATACACACACACACACACACACACACACACACACACACACACACACACA
>OU015746.1:100801651-100828286 GCA_907169655.1 Acomys percivali | reverse complement strand
TAGGTCACAAAGCAGGCCTCAACAGATACAAGAGGATTGAAATAATATCTTGTATCCTATCAAGTCACCATGCTCTTAGGCTGCAATTCAACAACAACAGAAACAATAAAAAGTCTACACGTACTTGGAAACTAAACAACTCTCTGCTAAATGACACCTGGGTCAGGGAATCAAGGACTTTCTGAAATTCAATGAAAATGAGGGAACAACATACCCAAATTTGTGGGATACATTGAAAGCAGTGTTAAGAGGAAAACTCATAGCACTAAGTGCCTTTAAAAAGAAATTGGAAACATCGCACATAAGCAACTTAACAAAACAGCTAGAAGCCCTAGAAAAAAAAAGAAGCAGAAACACCCAAAAGGAGTAGACATCTGGAAATAATCAAACTCAGGGCTGAAATTAACAAACTAGAAACTAAGAAAACAGTCCAAAGAATCAACAAAACCAAGAGCTGGTTCTTTGAGAAAATCAACAAGATAGACAGACCGTTAACCAAATTAACTAAAAGGCAGAGAAACAGTATTGAAATCAACAAAATCAAAAGTGAAAATGGAGACATAACAACAGACACTGAAGAAATACAAAGAATCATAAGATCCTACTTTGAAGGCATATATGCCACAAAATTTGAATATCTAAGGGAAATGGATGACTTTCTTGATCAATTTCACTTGCCAAAGTTGAGTGAAGAACAGATAAACAAGCTAAATAGTCCCATTTCCCCTACAGAAATAGAAGCAATCATTGATAGTCTCCCAACCAAAAAAAGCTCAGGGCCAGATGGTTTCAGTGCAGAATTCTACCATACCGTCAAAGGCGAGCTAATACCGATATTCTTCAAGCTACTCCAATACATAGAATTGGATGGAACATTAACAAATTCATTCTATGAGGCCATAGTCACGTTGATACCTAAACCTCACAAAGACTCAACTAAGAAAGAGAATTTCAGACCAATTTCTCTTATGAACATCAATGCAAAAATACTAAATAAAATTCTTGCAAAACGAATACAAGAACACATAAAGGATATCATTCATCATGACCAAGTAGGCTTCATTCCAGGCATGCAGGGATGGTTTAATATACGGAAATCCATCAATGTAATCCACCATATAAACAAACTAAAAATGAAAAACCACATGATCATCTCTTTAGATGCAGAGAAAGCATTTGATAAAATCCAACACCCATTAATGTCTAAAGCTTTAGAGAGATCGGGGATACAAGGCACTTTCCTCAATATAATAAAGGCTATATACAGCAAGCCAATAGACAAACTCAAAGTAAATGGTGAGATACTCAAGGAAATTCTTCTAAAATTGGGAACAAGGCAAGGCTGCCCACTCTCTCCATATCTCTTCAATATAGTACTCGAAGTTCTAGCCAGAGCAATAAGACAACAAAAGGAGATCAAGGGTATCCGATTGGGAAAGGAGGAAGTCAAACTATCCCTATTTGCAGATGATATGATAGTGTACATAAGTGACCCTCAAAATTCCACCAGATAACTCCTACAGCTGATAAACACTTTCAGCAATTTGGCTGGATACAAAGTTAACTCAAAAAAGTCTGTAGCCTTCCTATACACAAATGACAAGCTTGCAGAGGAAGAAATTAGGAAAGCCATACCCTTCACATTAGCCACAAGCAATATAAAATATCTAGGAGTTACTTTTACTAAGCAAGTGAAGGACTTGTTTGAAAAAAATTTCAAAACTCTGAAGAAGGAGATTGAAGATGACATGAGAAGATGGAAGGATCTTCCTTGCTCATGGATAGGGAGAATTAACATAGTAAAAATGGCCATCCTACCAAAACCAATCTACAGATTCAATGCAATCCTTATCAAAATACTCACACAATTTTTTAAAGACCATGAAAGTTCAATTCTGAACTTCATACGGAAAACAAAAAACCCAGAATAGCAAAAACGATCTTGTACAATAAAAGGTGCTCTGGAGGAATCTCCATACCTGATCTCAAATTGTACTATAAAGCAATTGTAATTAAAACAGCATGGTACTGGCACAGCAACAGGCTGGTTGATCAGTGGAATCGAATTGAAGATGCAGATATGAATCCACACACATATGGTCACTTGATTTTTGACAAAGAAGCCAAATCCATTCAATGGAAAAAGGATAGCATCTTCAACAAATGGTGCTGGTCTAACTGAAGGTCTATGTGAAAAAAAATGCAACTGGACCCATATTTGTCACCTTGCACAAAACTCAAATCCAAGTGGATTAAAGACCTCAACATAAAACCAGAGACACTAAGTCAGTTAGAAGAAAAAGTGGGGAAGAACCTGGAACATGTTGGCACAGGAGACAACTTCCTGAACAGAACACCAACAGCCCAGGCCTTAATGTCAACAATTAATAAATGGGACCACATGAGGCTGAGAAGCTTCTGTAAGGCTGGAGACACTGTCAAGAGAACAAAGCGACAGCCTACAGACTGGGAAAAGATCTTCACCAACCCTACATCTGACAAAGGTCTAATATCCAAAATATATAAAGGACTCAAGAAATTAACCACCACCAAATCAAATAAGCCAATTGAGAAATGGGGCTTGGAACTAAACAGAGGATTCTCAACAGAAGAATATCAAATGGCTGAGAAACACTTAAAGAAATGCTCAACCTCCTTAGTCATCAGGGAAATGCAAATCAAAACAACTCTGAGATTCCATCTTACACTCATCAGAATGGCTAAGATTAAAAATACAAGTGACACCACATGCTGGAGAGGATGTGGGGAGAGAGGAATACTCCTTCATTGCTGGTGGGAATGCAAGCTAATACAGCCACTTTGGAAATCTATCTGGTGCTATCTCAGAAAACTGGGAATAGGGCTTCCTCAAGACCCAGCTATTCCACTCCTTGGAATATACCCAGAAGATGCACCAGCACACTGCAAGAAAATTTGCTCAACCATGTTCATAGCAGCCTTATTCATAATATCCAGATCATGGAAACAGCCTAAATGTCCCTCAGTAGAAGAATGGATAAAGAAACTGTGGTACATATACACGATGGAATACTACTCAGCTATTAAAAACAAGGAATTCCCAAAATTTGTGGATAAATGGATTGAGCTAGAAATGATCATAATGAATGAGTTAACCCAGAAGCAGAAAGACTCAAATGGTATATACTCACTTATATCTGCATACTAGCTCAAGGGGCATGTACCATGAAAGCCTTCACTTACCAGGAAACTGGGACAGAGGGGAGGACATCCTATTGGGACTCTAGATGAGAGAAGCATGGGAGAATAGCAAAGTAGAAGGATCCAGTGGGTCCTAGAAACCTACAAGTAGAACATTATGATAGGCAGATTTGGGCCAAGGGGTCCCACTCAAACTAAGGCAACAGCCAAGGACAATACAGGCGGTAAACTTTAAACCCCTACCCAGATCTAGCCAATGGTCAGAACAGTCTCCACACTTGAGTGGAGAGTGGGATATGACTTTCTCATGTACTCTGGTGCCTCACATTTGACCATGTCCCCTGGAGGGGGAGACCTGGTGGCACTCAGAGGAATGACAGCAGGTCACCGAGAAGAGACTTGATACCCTATGAGCATATACAGGGGGAGGTAATCCCTCTCAGGAACAGTCATAGGGGTGGGGGATAAGGGGAAAATGGGAGGGAGGGAAGAATGGGAGGATACAATGGATGGGATAACCTTTGAGATGTAACAAGAATAAATTAATAAAATTTAAAAAGAAAATGCTTTCCCATGGAGTGTGACATATTTTGTCCTCTCTAACAGGATTTTCTTGCCTGAAGAGGAAGTCTGTTCAGGAACACTAGCACTCCAGTCTTGGATGTGTGTAGTCAAATATCTCAGTGTTCCAGGCGTATGTCAGGCTGAGAACACAGCCAAGCCTGGTACTTAGAAGGTTTCTTGCCAAGCAATCAAGTTCACAGCCAGATCCCAACAGCCAATTCACAGGATTCAGGAGACGGAGCACAGCGAGGAGACAGGCTGGGCTAGAAGAAACAGGGCCTCGGGTATTTGAGGACATGGTGTAAACCCACTGTGGACAGACAAGGTGACAACCCTGTCAGTTTATTTTTAGCATGACAACCTGGCCTCTTGGACAGCCCTCATAGCTTCATGGAGGAAATTTTCCACGCTTACCACCTGGTCCTTCCTAGAGGATGCCAAGAGGTGATCGTAGCAATGCTCGAGACTTTATGCATTGTGTCTCTGTACTACATAGGTTTAAACAAGCCAGTTCCTACCTCATTACAATACAAGAAGAAGACAAATAAATAAACGTATGTGTATATGTATTCTCTCTGTGAGATTTTAACTTGCTCCCATAAGCTAGCCCTTATGGAGGGCATTTCTACAGAAAGCAAAGTAGAGCTTGTCTTACTTCTATGTAGGAAAAAAAAGAAAGAATGAAAACCAAACCAAGGATTGGTCAACTCCAGCCAATGAAGTACATTTGTATAATCTTTTTCTGGTCTAGTAACATCACCTTTCAGACACTCATGCAGAAAATGTAACTGCCCAGAGCTATTTTATAAAAATATCATAGCTGGGAGAGGTGTTACATGCCTATAATCCCAGCTTTTGGGTAGGCAGAGGCAGGAAGATCTCTGTGAGTTCATGGACAGTCAGGACAGCCAAGGCTACACATGGAAACCCTGTCTTGGAAAGAAACCCAAAAGCAAATAAATGCTTTTCAGCAAAATTAGAGCTCAGGGTAAAGTCACCTAGATAACTCAAGTGAACAATGTTCTCAGAACTAAAATAATTCTTGAAAGATGCATGTATATTAGAAAAGTATTGGATTTTTTTTTAATATAACATGTGATGTGTTTGTATATGTGGTGTGTGTGTGTCACCATACTATCATTTCAGTAATTACTTCTTATTTAACAGTTCAGAAAAAATAATTCACCATGGCCCAATATTATAGAAGATAATTTCAAAACCAGCTGGTCTCTTTCTTGTTGATGTGTCAATCATGTAATATAAATGTGTCTCTGACTAGAAGTTAAATTAATTTAAGTTGAAGAGATTTGAATAAGAAACTTCCTAGTATTTGGTTATCAACAGCCAAATAAGTATGTTATCTTTCCTTTTACATTTTGTTTCTCCCCAAGAGAACTTTTATGGCCTTCTTCCTCCCTTTTCCCTCTTTTTGTTTTACGTTTTCGAGAAGATCTGATTCTCCAGGCTGTCCTGGAGCTAGCTGGCACAGCTAGCTGAAATAATCTTCCTGGCTGCCTGAATTTCTGATTTACATGCATGAGCCATAAAACCCAGGTAAGCTTTTATTCTTAAAAGACTAATTTTTATCATCTATAATCACAAAACTTAAGAGGTAGAGGCATGAGGACTGTCATATGTTCAAGACCATCACAAGCTACAGAAGGAGCGCATGTGTTACAAATAAGCAAACAAGCAAACAAATAAGCTGACAACTGATTAAACTTGATATGACGACAAGAAAGGAAGATGAAAGGAAAGGAGAAACGAGAAAAGGAATGATAATTTTTCTAAACTCATCTGGATACATAGATGGGATAAACCAATCCATGGAATTTAGGTGCAATCCATTAGTTCCATGTTTAAGGTTCTATCATCACAGATGCCCTGATTCTAAGGAAGGTGTGTTCTGCTAAGATTTCTGTGGTAAGAATGGGAAAGGTGTCAACATATCTACTGTTTGAGTTCTGATGGTTGTGACATTGATATACTGAAACATGTGTATGAGTGGCAAATGTGAAAGAAATCCAGTTTATTCTACAAGTTCCCAGCTATATAACACATTCAGTGCCGTCAGTTGCCATGCTGAGATGAAGGCCCCTTTTCAATGACTTTACTGCCTCATTAGCTTTAGCTATAACTTTCTTTAGATAGCTAGACCCACAACTTGGCTGTCCAGTTTTATCAATGGTTATTCTAAATGACTTGACTAGTACACTGATACACTATTAGGCACAACAACATACTCTCTTAATGGTAAACCTAGATCATTACAAAATTAATGTGAGTCCAGGCGTAGTGACACATGCCTTTAATCCCAGCACTTGGGAGGCAGAGGCAGGCGGATCACTGTGAGTTCAAGGCCAGCCTGGTCTACAAAGTGAGTCCAGGACAACCAAGGCTACCCAGAGAAACCCTGACTCAAAAAACAAAACCAAAACAAAACAAAAAACAAAATCAATGTGTGACTCAAAATATGTTAATATTATAAACCAATAACTTCTGTTTAGTCATTTTAGTTTTCAAATAATTTTGTGTATTCCTTGCTTTAGAACAATGCTATAAGACAAATAATAAGTCTATTTAAAAAGTATTTGTTTTGTTTTATACTTTATTTGTTTCCATGTGCCTGTGTATATTTGTGTGTGAGGTACAGAGGCCAGAAAAAAGTCAGCTCCCCTGAAGTTGGAATTATAAGAGGTTAAGTGTAGTCTCTAGGGTAACCAAGAATCAAACTCAGGTCCTCTTCAAGAACTGCAAGTGCTCTGCTGACTCAATCTCCCCAGAATCAGAGCTTTTATTTTGTAATTGAAAATTGATCATCACTATGTACCTACTTGTTAGAATAATATGGATACTATCTATATTATTATAAGTATCAAGTTCATGATCAGAACCAATGTTATTTATACATTAACGTTATCACCTGGCAAAAAATATTATCTCTAATACTAATGAGCAAATTATAAAACTACTGTATGTTATCAATAGGACTTTATAGCAGTCATACAGTTATATTTTTCTATTTCCACAAAAATATTTCTAAAGTAAATGTTTATTACTAGGACGTTGTATGTAATTTTGAGCTAATTTTGTAGCTCTTATAATAGAAATATATGTCTTAAACATTTTAGTGTGTTGTTGTTATATTATTGTAAATTGGGTGTACTGTGCCAGATTTGTGATTTACTTATCATCTCCATAATAGTGTCTAGCTCTCTGGAAATACAATAATATAAAATGTCAAAATTTCAGAAATGTCCTTTAAAACTAGAGTTTAGATAAAATCTCTTTACAGATTACAATACTGTGCTTTTAAAAAAAAATTCTTCATGTAAGTAGTGATGTTCATCTATAGGCTCTCCTCCTTAGATAAAGAATAACATAGATGTTTCCCAGACAGAAGGGTATGTCCCAAGATCTGGGAACACACAGCTCTAGACACCAAAACCCCAGCTATCTCTGGTTCAGAGGTGGCTCAAAATCTCCTAGTGCTCTGTGAATTCTGCTTAGAAACACTGATCCCCAATTCCAGGGGTGCTCCACTCCAGCAATAAGACCTTGGATCTGAGGGCAGCACCTAGATACCTAGGGTCAGGATCTCAACCCCAATCCACGCTTCTGCTGTGGAGATCACCTGGACAATACAAACATACATGGCATGGGTCCAAGATGGCAGAGTCCAGCCAAATCTGCATGCCAGGAACACAGTGTCTGCTTGGTTACCAAACAACTGCCCAGCCGATTCGCATTCTGTAAAGCCAGCACCTGTTCGATGCCCTGCTGACTTTGTAAGGTGAAATCACTCTCATGACCTCCCTGATCTACCTATCCTACCTGGGGCACAGCCAGCAGAGAGAAGAGCTGTAGGAGGAAACAAAAGCCCCATTGTCTGTCATCCTGAAAACGCTGTAGGGGCCATGCAACATTCAGCTTAAAGCTCTCTCCCTGCTGACTCCAGGCCTGCATGTCACACCTGGGATAAGGCCAGCACAGGTGAGAAGTACTCAGGCTCTGACGCACATAGTCCATCTGCCAACGCAAGGAGGCCTGTACAGGCCTGAGCAACATTCAACTTAGAGCACTCTTGAGCCTACTCTTGAACTGCCTGGACATCAGACACCACCATGCCTGCTGTCACCAGAGACAACCAGATGGCTAAAGGTCAGCATAAGTACACAAGCAACAAAACTTAGGGCCAGATGACCCCACTCAAAACCATCTATCATACCACAGCAAGCCCTGGAGACACTAACACACCTAAAGATCAAGAAAATGATCTTAAATCTGAGGTTATAAAAAAATATAGAGACTTTAAAGGAGGAAAATAAATCCCTCAAAAAATACAGGAAAATACAACCAAACAGGTGAAAGAAATGAATAAATCCATTAAATATTACAGAAAAATAGAATCAAACAGGAGAAGGAAATTAAAACAACTGTTTAAGACCTAAAAATGGCATTAGAAACAATAAAAGATATATAATATGAGGCAACCCTATAGATGGACAACCTAGGAAAGAGAAGAGGAACTGCCCATACAAGCATCACCAACAGAATACAAGAGATGGAAAAGAGAATCTCAGATGTAGAAGATATGATTGAAGAAATTGATTACACCAGTCAAATAAAATGTTAAAACCAAAAAGTCCCTGACACAAAACATCCAAGAAATCCAAGACAATATGAAAATATCGAACATAAGAATAATAGGAATAGAAGAATAGGACTCCCGGCTCCAAAGTCCAGAAAATATATTTTTTTTAATCATAGAAGAAAACTTCCCCAACCTAAAGAAAGAGACACCTATAAACACAGAGAAAGCTTACAGAACACCAAATAGATTGGACCAGAAAAGAAAATACTCTGGCCATGTAATAATAATAAAAAAAAAAACCTAAATGCAGAACCGGGAGGTGGTGGCACATGGCAGAGGCAGGTGAATCACTGTAAGTTTGAGGCCAGCCTGTTCTACAAAGTGAGCCCAGGACAGCCAAGGCTATACAGAGAGACCCTGTCTCAAACCACAAAACAAAACAAAAGTTAAATGTATAGAACAAAGAAGGAATATGATAAGCTCCAAGGGAAAAAGGCTAAGTCACATATAAAGGCAAACCTATCAGAGTTACGCCTGACTTCTGAACAGAGAGAATGAAAGCTAGAAGGGCCTAGGCAGATGTCATGCAGACACTAAGAGACCATAGATGCCAACCCAGATTTCTATACTCAGAAAAACTGCCAGTCACCATAGACAGAGTAAACCAGATATTCCATGACAAAACCAAGTTTAAATAGTACCTATCCACATATCCAGCCCTACAGATGATACTAGAAGGAAAAATATGACCAAAGGAGGCTTATTATACCCAGGAAAACACAGGAAATAGATAACTCTACATCTACAAAACCAAAAGAAAAGATGTGTGCACATGCATGCACACACACATACAGACACACATATACACACAAACTACCATCACCACCATAAAAATACCAGGAATAAACAACCACTGATCATTAATATCTCACAACATCAATGGCCTCAAATCCCTAATAAAAAGACACAGGTTAACAGAATGGATGTGAAAACAGGACACATCATGCTGCTATATACAATAAACATGTCTCACCATAAAAGATAGACATTACCTCAGAGTATAGAGCTGGAAAAAAGTTTTCCAAGTGAACAAGCCCATGAAGCAAGTTGGAGTACCCATTCTAGTATATAATAAAATAGACTTTCAAGCAAAAACTAATCAAAAGATGGGGAAGAACACTTCATACTCATCAAAAGAAAAATATACCAAGACATCTCAATTCTGAACAACTAGGCCCCAAACACAAGGACACTCACATTCATAAAAGAAAGATTACTAAAGCTTAAATCACACATTGAGCTCTATACATTAATGGTGGGAGACTTCAACACGTCACTCTCACTAATGGACTGATCATCGAGACAGAAACTACAGAGAAATAATGAAACTAATAAACATCATTAATCAAGTTGACCTAACAGATATCTACAGAACATTTAACCCAGACACAAAAGAGTTTACCTTCCTCTCAGTACCACATGGTACCTTCTCCAAAATTGACCATATACTTGATCACAAAGCAAGCCTCAAGAGAGACAAGAAAATTGAAGTAATCCATAGTAACTTAACAGACTGCCTGGATTAAAGCTAGCTGTCATCAAAACAGACACAATAAAAACCCTACAAACTCATGGAAACTGAACAACTCCCTACTCTAAGACCACTAGGTCAAGGAAGACATAAAGAAATAAATTAAAAACTTAAGAATTCAATGAAAATAAATGCACAACATACCCAAGCTTATGGACACAATAAAAGCAGTGGTAAAAGGATATCTGGATTAAATAAATCAAAGGGAATTTTCCCCAATTAATAACTTAGAAGCAAAGAGAACAATAAAAAGAATCAATGAAAACAAGGGTTAGTTATTTGAGAAAATCAACAAGATAGACAAACCCTTAGCCAAATTAACTAAAAGGCAGAGAGAGAGAGAGAGAGAGAGAGAGAGAGAGAGAGAGAGAGAGAGAGAGAGAGTGTGTATCCAAATTATCAAAACCAGAAATGAAAAGGGGGCCTTAACAACAAATATTTAGGAAAAAAATCATTGGGTCTTAGCATTTGATGAGCTGGTGTGAATGGGAATGGGGCTTTTGTTTTCTGAGGAATTGGGGAGACATGGGGAGAAGGAGGGAAGGTGGGACTGGGAGGTGAGGAGGGATGGGGCTCTGACCAGGGTGTAAAGTTAATTAGTTAATTAATTAATTAGAAGAAAATAAAAAGAGTAAGCCAAGCCTTGAGTGGTGATGCTGAAGTCAAGATCATTTGTTGCTCTTCTAGAATGTCTGAGTTTGGTTCCCAATACCAACATGCAATTCACAACCTCTCCTATAACTCCAGGTACAGATCTGATGCAGTCATCTGTCTCCATAGGCACCCATGATGTAGTAATATACTCATATATGCAAGTAAATAACAAATTTCACTTTCTACTTGGTTACTGAAATTCAGTATTGTGAATATTCTATTCAGGGTTGTCCAGTAAGAGAGATAAGCACATCCAGGTTAGGGATGGAAATAAAACTTTCTCTGCTCTCAGGTGATGGCACTGCATGATCTTATACTTGTAAAACCCTAAGGGAAATAGCAAAAAATTATATAATCTCAGTGATGTCATAAATACAACATTTATGTACAAAGTAAGTTCTATTTCTATTTAACACCAATGAATAATCTACAGAAGAAATTAATATGAGTTCAGTTTACAATAGTATGAAAGACATAAAACCCTCAGCACCAAATTTAATCAATATTGTGAGAGATGTGCACCTAAAAACTATAAGGTAATGCTGAAAGACATTAAATAAGACTGAAGTACATGAAAATACATGTTCATTTATTGAAACACTAAATGTTAATTTGGCAAGATGCTCCAAATTAGCCCACATAATCAGTGTAATCACTCCAATTCATAAATGTAATTTTTTGTAGAAATGCACAATCTGACCTATGACTCATACAGAAAGGCAAGAGCCCTTAACTACAAAGACAAATATTGAAAAGGATAAAACTGCATACCTCATACTTCTTGAATTTAGCATATATTAGAAAACAGTAGTAAGCAAAATAGTATGCAGCCTAAGGATAAACAAGAGAAATATAAAAGAACCCCCAAATATGTACACCTTTCTCTGAGATACTGATCTTTTACAAGGGTGACCAAATTATTCACCTGTTTTATTTTTGCACTTCATCTATTATGATGGTCAGCGTATTTTGTCAACTTGTCTTAAATCAGGGTCAACCGGGAAAGGAGAAGCGCAGTTGGGAAACTGTCTCTATTAGACTGGACTGTAAGCAAGTTGTGAGGGCATTTTATTGGTTAAGGACTGGTGTGGGAGGGCCCAGCGCACTATGGGTTTTGTTGACGTGCATGCAGGCCTGGGAAACAAGCCAGTAAATAGCACTCCCCCATGGTCTCTGCTTCACTTTTGACTCCAGGTTCTTGCCTTGCTTGAGTTCTAGCCTTGGTTTTCTTCAGTGATGGGCTGTGACTGGAATCTGTAAGCCAAATGAATCCTTTTCTCCCCAGGTTGCTTTTGGTCACAGGTTTTATTATAGCAACAGAGAGCAACTAGGACATTTACCCTGTGAGAAGAGTCCACTATCACAGTTAGATACGTACAAGTAAAAGAAAGCAGTTGAGCTCATGAACTACACCACACATCATTCAACATAATCAAGTGACCTAGATCTAAACATAAATCTATAGCATTCTTTGATACATGCTTAAAAATATTTATGAATTTTGATTAAACAATGACTACTTAAAAGCAGTAACAAAACACAAGGAACAAAAGAATAAGTGTAACTTCACTGAAATTCTAAAATTCTGTGTGTCGAAGGAACTCTGTCAGAAAGAAGGTAAGAAAACAACATGCAATGACAGAAAATATGTACAGATTGTACATTTCACAATATACAAAGAGTCCTACAGTTGAAAAGTAGAAAACAAATAGCCCATTATAAAGCAGGTGGGAGGGTTCGGTCAAGTTTCTAAATTAATGCCACAAAAGCCAATAAAGGCATGGAAGAAATTCAGCAGGAAGCTTTATGGAACTAATAGTAGAGTCCACTTCCTACTATCTAGAACCAAAATATGACTCAAAACATGAATTCATATTAAAGCAAAGCCAGAGAATAGAGCGTTGGCAGAACAGGAGAAGAAATACAATCCACCCATGGCTTTCTATGTGTTTCTCAAAAGTGGGAGCTACTCGCAGAGTTATCCGTGGGTTTCTCTATGGCTCAGAAATGTAGCCCCTTGGACAGATGCTTGACAGTGAAAGCATATGCTTACATGTAACCTGACCATGGACAGGCATTGCTAAGTGGCACTGTCCATATCCATCAAGTTGTACTAACAACCCTCTTGCCTATGTATCCTGGTTACAGGATAGACTAATGCAAGATGCTTCCACACGAAATTTCATTCAGCCCTATGTTCAGAAGGAAATGTTGGTCAAAACTATGATACGTGAACTTGACCATGTGTGCTCAGCAAAATAGTACTTGATCACCAAAGTCCACAGTTTGCATGATCTTATTCATATAAAACATCCAAAAAGGAATAGTCACAGAGACATAAGCGGATTGGCAGCCACAGAGATTAGGAAGGGTTGACTGAGAAGACATGGGCCTTTTTTTCTTGAGGGGATGGAAACACTTTTGACTGTATTTATGGCAAAATGTTGAGAATGTATTTAAACCTCATGGTTATATACCTTAAGCTGACAAAATACTAAACTTCATATTATGTGTATTTCCTACCCTTAATTTCTTAAAAAGTCCCATGTTTCTGTAGCAGCCGAAGCCCTGGGTGGGCCTGGTCTTCCAGGCTTGGCCTGATTTTATTTCTCATCAACATAGATGGAAGTGTATCTCCCAACACTGCTGTCTTCTTTTTTTCAATAGCATCTGTCACATTCAAATATATTTTACCATACGTTACAGCCCAAAATCTTTTTTATCTGTGTCTAGACTCGAGAATAGGGACTTAACAGTTGTTTCAGTCTCTGCTGACCCTTAGCACTTAGAGTAGTTCCTGGAACAGAGGGATTTTCTGATAAGTAGTTTTGCATCAGTGAATAAAACAATTCAGAAAGGCAGTGACACTTGAAAGAGAGGCAAAGAGGAATCCAGCACCATTGTATGGTTATATGTATCAAAACAATTTTTTTCTCTCCCTAAGTATTTTTTTCCATTGAGATTTGATTTAATTAAATGATTTAGGGTGAGTGGTAATGACTTTGTTGACAGTTTATATCACATGATTCTTCAGGTGCCTTAGAACTCTAAGCTAATCGATTTTGATAAACGAGATGAGATATTAAAACAAGTAGTTTTAATGCTTACCACTTTTAAAGAATGATTAATGCGTGGAGAACTGTAAGGAATTCTGAAGCCAGTGGCTGAACCAACTAGGGTACATGTGGACGCTGCCTTTGGAAAGCCACAACACCAGGACAAGCACTGCTGCCAAGCCTCATTTTCTTTTCAATCTGCTTGATCTGAAAGAAGGAAGCACTATACTCCAGAAAGAGAGGTGCTGAGACTCTTAGAAAACAAATTGAAACTCTACACAGCCAAGAAAGACATTAAGATAAAAGCACGAACATCAGGCTAATAAGATTGTGAAAGAATGCGAATTCTCAAGCACCAACTAACCAGGGAGCCCAGGAAATAAGATGTGGGCAAAGAAGCAGAGCCGGAGTCTGCATTTAAGATTGACATAAAGACATGAAACAACCTGAATACAGTAAGTATCAGGATTCTTTCAGCCTCGCTTTAAGGCTCAGGGGCCGGGTCCTTGTCGTTTGTGAATATTTGCGCTTCGTGTTTGTACGATTCACAGTTTTATGGAAATTCCATTATTGAGTGAAAACACATGCTGTGTTTTCTTTTCCAGTTAATCTATCCTGTCAGGAATCCACTGTGGAAAGTAGCAACCCAGTGAAACTTCAATAACAATTTTTTTCTTTATAGCTGGGGATAAATAGTCTCAAACACATTGTCCAATAAGCTGCCCCACTTTGAAATCAGTGTCAGGAAAGTCACTCAAACCATAAAATACAAAGTTTTAATATGACACAGAAATGCCTCTCTTGCCCAGCTTCACAATATTCAATAGAAATACATATCTATAATAAACTTGTACATAAAATTTCACAGCAACATTACCAATTTTCTCCAAAACAGTGGAAAGGAAAAATGTCTGTCTAGGAGAAGATGAAAGGGAGAGTAAACTGTGGTACATTCCTCTAATGGAATATTATTTTGCGCCCACAAAGACATCATCACGACACAGGCCATATTGCCCAGAACTTGAAAACATCCCATTTAATTAAAAGCAATGAGGTGCAAACTACTTCCATATATCATTTATTTATATGGGCAATCCAGTATGGGTACATCCTCACAGAGACACCAAGGGAGGAAGGCCACATGAATGGGGGTGATACCTGAGGGGTGTGGTGTTTCTCTGGAGAGCTAACATTAACTGCGGTGATGACTACACAACTCGTCATGTACTTCACAAACCATTGGTGCACACATTGGATGGGTGTGCTGCACAGTATTACATTAGGACAACAAAATATACAATAAAATTCCTTTTAGGCTCTGGTTCCTTCTTTTCCTGCTTAGTATTAGGGTGCATAACCTTGTGCTGTCTTCTGTCACCTTAAAAAGATGAGGACATAGGCAGATTAGGTGCTGCACTGGTTCAGTAGTGGTTTAGGCTGGAACCTCTGTTAACAGAGCTTCTGAACTCCTGTTGATGCCCTATGGACGCTCTGGTGGATTGGTGAGATTTATGAACCCATTTACACAAATGGGATGGGAGGCATGCCATTGGAGTTACCAAGATTCTTCTAAAAGATAACTATCTCATTGCTCTGTGGAAATGCCCATAGTATCCAAGCTTTTTTTCTTGTTGTGTCAGTCTGAACTTTAAAATCTCTCAAAATTTACTGCCACCTCCTCACCAAACTTCTCATTTTAATACTGTCAAACCACCTGCTAGATTTGGATACTGAATGTTCTCCAAAGGTCCGTGTGTTGAAGGCTGGATACCTGGCACTACCAAGAGATGGCAGATCCTTTAAGAGCTGTGGCCTCATAGAAAAAATTAAGCCACTAGGGTTGTATTTTAAGAGGAATGTGTCCCTGTCCTTTCCTCTCTGTCTTTTACTTCCTCGCTGCAAGGAGACAAGCAATTCTTTTTCTAATAATCCTTGCTATAATGGACTGCTTCTTACATACTCAAAGGAAATAGTGCCTAGGGACTATGGGATGACACCTCTAAAATCTTGAGCCACAAGACACCTTTTTCCCTTCATAAACTGGTCATCGTGGGTATCTGTTACACTAACAGAAAGCTGAGTGCCACCCTGTCCTGGCTACTGCAGAGGAAAGGCCTTTGCTATTCTCTGTGCCTTCTATCTGTGTCTCACAGGAATGCCGGTAGAGACACTCTAGGAGTCTTCCACATGCTCTTAACACTGCTCTTAATCATGTCATTGCAATTACTTTTGAATAACATGGGGCGGTGGTGGCACACACCCTTAATCCCAGCATTCAGGAGGCAGAGACAGGTGGATTGCTGTGAGTTTGAGGCCAGCCTAGTCTATGAAGTGAGGCCAGGACAGCCAAGGCTACACAGAGAAACCCTGTCTCGAAAAACCAAAAATAAATAAATAAATAAATAATACTTTTGAAATAAGAAATCTTTCCCCAAGATTCCAAATCTCAAAATGGAAATATCCCCCATGTGAAGTTCTCAAATAAAGTACCTTTTGCTTGGCAATTGGGGTGAATGATTTGATCCAGTTGTGCATGTAACTATCTCTGCTTGACATCTCTGTTTTATAGGAAAGGAGGGCAAGAGCAAACTAAAATGACAATCTATAAATACAAATGAAGTTAAACAACGTGAATGAATTAGGCAACATGCATTAAATTGCAAAGACAGAAGTGTGGTGTCAGCTGAGGAAGGACAGTTGGGACATGTTGTGTAAATTCTGAATCAATGAGGAGAACATTCTTCCAGTAAATATGGCCGAGAAACATGAACTATTTCTTCATCTAGTGAGCATCCCATGGACTATCATCTACTGAACTGACTGACAAAAAATGGTCTGATTTCAGCTTTCCAGAGAGATGGAATGTTCCCTTCACATTGCCATGTTTTAAAGATGTTCAGCCAAAGCTATGAATTGTTCACTTTAATTTGTTAAGAGTTTAAGACTAGACTGTCCTGAGTAGAGTACACTTTTCTCTAAGTCTGGAAATATAAAGTTATATTCAAGTCCCCGGATGACCACTTAGAATCCCCATACTCCTTCCTCACACCCCAAAGTGCAATATGAATCTGCCCACATCCTGGATACAACCAGCCGCTGCTCAGCCAGTAGGCAGAGTTTCTGGATTAGCTCCCACCCTTAGTGCTTAGCTTGCTGTTCTGTATGGTGTTGCTGTTGATGCTGTTTCCACAAGAATTCCCCAGCATCACAGGATGACTTCAGCTTTTTTGCTCTGATAGTTTTCCAGTAAAATTACTTTTTTTTTCTTTTTCAGTGTTAAAAAAATAGAAGATTCAATTGTTTCTTAGTCTCCTGTGCCCTGACTTGCAGAATGGCTGATGCAAATTTGGAGAAGGCTGTTTTTGGTCCTCATGGCATCCAGAAATTTACATGCTTTCACCTCAGATTCTATGTCTATAGCCTACAGAAATAGCATATGCCAAGAGGCACTTTCACATCTAACTTGGTGTATAGCAAGTTAAAACTAGTATAACTTTAATGGCATCCTGTTTAAATTGTGTCCATCAAGAGAAACAAAGGGTAAATAAAGGATAAAGGTTTTTCTTTAAAATATTGTCTTGCGTGCATCATAGAATTATACCTATCTATTATATATTATCATGGGGCTAAAATAAATGGTTCTTTGAATAAATACAAGTGTCTACCTAGTTTTTGTAATGGTTATAAAAAGAAATTACATTTTATATCACTTGGTTTTAAGGAAAGGAGCGTCAAGGAAGCTGTTCATTGAAGCAGTTGTAATCTCTAAAATTGATGGTTGCCTAATTTGATTTAGAATCATGATGTAGGACTTTCTAAAGGAAAGAGCAATTAATCAGAGCAATTGAATTTCTGAGCTAGTCCCTGGAGGTCTTCAGACTCATCTTTATCTGTCATGACAAAAATTTTAAATTGATTTGCCTTAATCATTTCTCGCTCTCATACCATAAGATTTGCTAAATACCTTCATGCTCTCTCATTCTTAAAAATTTCTGTGAAATAAAAGTAATTGTGCTTTCTTTAAAGTACTCAGAGATTATGCTTAAAAAGAGCCTCTACCCCCTAGATTCTAGCATCTTAGGTATAGGAAGCTACTCTGCAGGCTACTAAAAGAGAAACATAAACATCAAGCCAGCCACAGACCTTTGATCTACAATGGTATACTACATGCAAGATATGTTAGGGCAATGATGGAACTAAGCTTGTGGGAGTAACCAACCAATAACTGATTTGAGATAGCCTACTCTACAAGATATAACTTATAAGTGACATGGTTTTGGTGGCCAAGAATGATAGACTAGATAGCCCAAGGATCTCGGGTAAAAACAAATTATGCTGGTCTAAAAAAAGAAAAACAAAGCAAAACAAAAATCAATGCAGTAATGAAATGACTCCTATTAATATTCTGCTATACACATGGATGAGTGCCTTGCTCAGCCATCATCAGAGAAGCTTCCTCCTGCAGCACATGGAAACAAGTACAAGGGCCTACAGCCAGACATTATGTAGAGAGAAAAGCCGTGGAACACTCAGCCTTAAGTGGGATGTCTCCATCAGATCCCTTTCTCAGAGCTCAGGGAACCCTACAGAAGAGGAAACAGAAAGAGTGTAAGAGCTAGAAGGGGTGGTGGAGCACGCCTTTAATCCCAGCACTCAGGAGGCAGAGGTAGGCGGATCGCTGTGAGTTCAAGGCCAGCCTGGTCTACAAAGCATGTCCAGGACAGGCAAGGCTACACAGAGAAGCCTTGTCTCAAAAAACAAAAAACAAAGAGCCAGAAGGGATGGAGGACACCAAGGAAACAGGGCCCTCTAAATCAACAAAGTGAAGCTCATAAGAACTCACAGAGACTTAAACAGTAAGCACAGGCCCTACACAGGTCTGTCCCCAGTCCTTTTTGTATGTATTATGGCATCTAGTTCAGGGTTTTTATGGAATTCGTGAGGGAACAAATGAGTGGTTTTCATTCTTGTGCCTTTCCTTGGACTCTTTTCCTTCTACTGGTTTATCCTGTCTAATTTCATTGTGTTGGTTTCTGTTTTACCTTACCATATTTTATTTTATTTTTTAAATAAATCAATAATGAATGAATGGATGGATGGATGGATGGATGGATGGATGAAAACCTAATCACTAGGTTAAGGGGTAACAACTGAAGTGTGATTTATATATGATGAGGTAGGGAAAATCAGGGTTTTTTTTTCCCCAAAGGACTAACATTGAGTATATCAACAACTCTAGGGAAGTTCTTATCTTCTTCAGGAGTAGTTGAGCAACATTTGATGGACTCCACAGTTTTGTCTTTTTAGTTACAGTTTGGTGGCTTGTTTTGTTTTGGCGTCATGTTTTATTTTGTTTCCTTGGTTTGGGAGAGGTTTGTTGTTGCATTGGGTTTTTGTTTGTTTTCAGGATCTTAATGTTGGGTGGGTAGGTAGAAGAAGAAGACCAGGGAGTGCTTGGGAAGAAACGAAGAATATGATCAAAATAATTTAAATTTAAAATTTGTAAATAACAAAATATAATAAAAAAGTCAAATAAAGTGTGTGGCACTGAGTTCACTTGAAGACAAGCCCTACAACATCTACAAGATTACCAGTTGAGTTTTTTTTTTACCACATGTAGCTCCTTAGGGAAGAGCGGTGAGGAATGACCCTTCATCCTTCCTTCACATAGATTCCCCCTTGCCTTTCACATTCCAAGTATGTGATTAAAAACTTAACAGATGTACAGTGTGGTCTTTCTGGTGGTTTGAGTAGGTTTGGCCCCCATAGACTCTCATGTATTTGAATGCTTAGAGTGACAATGTTAGGAAGTGTAGCCTTATTGGGGTAGGTATGGCCATGTTGGGGGAAGTGCTTCTCTTAAGCTCTCCTCCTGTGAAATTCCAATCTCTCTCTGGCTACCTAGAGAAGATAATTTCTTCCTGGCTGCCTTCAGATCAAGCTGTACAACTCTCTTGGCTCCTCCAGCACCATGTCTGTCTGCAGACCGCCATGATGCCCATCACCCTGAAGATTATAGACTAAACCTCTGAAACTGTAAACCAGTTCTAATTGAAAATTTCTTTTCCATGAGTTGCCTTGGTCATGGTGTCTCTTCACAACAATGGAAACCATAACTAAGAGTCTTCAAGTGAGTCCCTACCAACTGGAGCAGGGGCTGTCTTTGACTCTGTTGCTGCCTTTGGATCCCTTTCCCCTAACTGAGCAGCCTTGTGGAGCCTCAGTGGGAAGTTAGTCCTACTGCAACTTGATATGCCAAGGCGGGTTGATATTAATGGAGGCTACTCCTTCTCTGAGGAAAAAAGGAGTGTAGTGTAAGGGGAGGGAGGTGTAAGGGAGGGACTGGAAGGAGAGGAAAGAGGGGGAGCTGCAATCCAGATGTAAGTAAATAAATGCATAAATTAATGGAATGGGAAAAACAAAAAAAAAGTTCCTCTTTGAAATTAAGTTTTAATTTTGAAGCAAACAGTTCAAGAGAGCACTTTTGGTAAAGATGTTAGAAATACAAATTATTCATGTTGGGCCAAATGTTAAATAGTAACTTAATTGCCTTCAAATTTGCACAGTAACTAATTAGGCCTCCAGCCAGTTGAAATCACACACTGTCAACTTGCAGCTAGATATTTGAAATGCTTGCGGAAAGAGGGCAGATACTCTCCAGAGAGTTCACTCATCTGGTAACTGGCAGTATCTAGGCAAGCTGTTTGCTGGGTTAATCAGGACAGGCACCCATCTGCAGCCATGCAGAAATTACCCTTAACCTCTGTTTACATATGTATCTGGAGTTGAATTTTCTAGTTCTTAAAAAAGCAGCATAAAGTTGGCATGTAAGTACACCTCATAAAATAGTATGATGAATAGGCATCGCCTAATAAAGTTTTACACGTGACTTAATTCTTTAGGTTGCTCCTAACACTTTCCTGCCTGAATGTTTACAGTACGTCTTATTATGATTGTGTTTAATAGAGAAACACAGTCTACACCAACAGACTAGGACCCACAGAGGTCCATATGGCTTAGTGGCTTGAGGTTTATTCAGTTTTAAATATTACCTTTTTCATTCTTTTAAAATTTCTTTCTCATTTTCCCTCCACAAAGACAGGGCACAAGGATTTCTCTCGCATTCCCAACCTCTATTCTGTGAGACTGATATTTGCACGTCACTCAAGAGAGGACTTGCAATTTTTTAAGAAAAGGAGGTGGGTAGATAAGGAGGTTTCCAGATAAAGATAGCTTGATAAATAGGGAGATTTCTAGATGATATTTTAAGGAAAAAATACACACAGAAATGTACTTAGTGTAATGTGAGAAGTAAGGCATCATTTAGTATGGTGGGGATGAAAGCATGTTGCACATCAGACAGGCAAATAAAATTGCACTTAAAATCTCACATTATATATGGTATAAAATATGCTGAACAAGTTTATTGAAAAAATTAAGTGGGCCATACCAAGGAAAACAACTTTTAAAATACTATAATTAATTATTTTCCAAAAGAGACCTAAGACTACAAATGTGACTAAAATGTTACATGTCTTACATATACTGTTGTTAGATAAAGTTAGTAAAATAGTAAATACACAAAAACCCTTAAACTGAGAGGAAGATATGGAATCACAACAACAACAACAGCAAAACAAACAAACAAACAAAAACATTAAATGATATTTAAAACTCATGCACCATGGTCAAATTGTCATAAAAATAAAAACACTTTCTAGTTTCCTTTGTGTGGCTGTGACATGACAGTATGACCAAAAGCATGTAGAGACAGAAAGAATTTATTTGGCTTATTGGTCCATTATTGAAGACTTCAGGGCAGGAACTCAAACAGGAACCATAGAACAACACTGTTGCTGCCTTGCTCCCAGCTGTATGCATAGCTAGTTTTCTTACACCAGGACCACTACCTGAAGGAAGGTGCCAGCCATACTGGGCTGAACCCTTCTGTATCAATTAATAATAAAGAAAATCCCCCAAGACATGCCTGTAGGCCAGTCTGATCCCTCAATTGAGATTCATTCCTTTCTCAAGTGAGCCTAGGCTATGCCAACTTGACAGTTAAAGCTAATGAGATCAACATGTATTTCTAAAAGGAGACAAAACTGAAGGCTGTGGGGTTAACAGAAGCTGTATTTCTTCATTAAAATAAATTACAAATTCTATTTTCACAATTAGATTCTGTCCTAATGATTTAGAGCAGTTAACAGAGAACAGTCAAAAATCCCATGGCCGACAGTGGTCTCCTGGGTCCAGGAGTTGCTCAAGGCCCATACGAGCATGAATCCCCAGTTCCAGGGTGCTTTGCTCCAACAAACAGACCAAGGATTCCTCCCACTACCCTGAGGGCAGTGATACCTGGGCTAAGCATCCCAACCCCAATCTACAGATCTATTGGTCCCCCTGTGGAGATTTGCTGGAGAATACAAGAATACAGGGCTCTATGGCCAAGATGGCAAATTCCAGAAAAATTTGCGTGTTAGGAGCCCAGTGCCTGGTTGGCTAGCAAGCAGCTGAGCAGGTGAATCCAAATCTATAAAGCCACAACCTGTTCTTCTCACAGCTGACTCCAAAACACCAATGCCCATTGGTGACCTGCTTTATCTGCCAGACCCACCTGAGATATAGCCAGCAGAGAGGAGAGATATATACAGGACTCAACTCCCATTTTCCCCTATCCTGGAGAGGAATGTAGAGAGCCTGAAAACATTCAGCTTAGAGCATTCTCCTACTGACTCCTGATCGACCTGACTGACCTGGGACAAGGCCAGCAGAAGTAAGCTGTACTCAGCCTCTGACACACACTGTCCCTTTGCCATACCAAGGGGGCCTGTGTATGGCCTGGAGACATTCAACTTAGAACCCTCTCCATCTATTCCCAAACTGCCTGACCATTAGAGGCCACCAGGCCTACTAACTCCAGTGACAACCAGATGGCTAGAGGTCAGCATAAGAACACAAACAACATACCAAAGGCCTTATGATACCACTGGAAGATAGCAAGGCCCAGAGATACTATCACAGCTGAAGCACAAGAAAATCATCTTAAATCTGAGGTTATAAAAATGATAGAGGCATCCTTAAAGATGGAAAATAATGCCCTCAAAGATATACAGGAAAATACAGTCAAACAGGTGAAGGAATTGAATAAATCTCTTAAAGAAATACTGGAAAATATAATGAAACAGGAGAAGGAAATGAATAAAACTCTTCAAGATCTAAAAATGGAATTAGAAACAATAAAAAATGCAATCCGAGGCAATCTTGGAGATGGAAAAATTAGGGAAGAGAACAGGAACTACAAATACAAGCATCATCACCAACAGAATACAAGGGATGGAAGAGGGAATCTCTAGGTGTAGGAGGTACAATTGAAGAAATCAATACATTAGGCAAATTTTTTTTTAATTTAAAAAGTCCCTGAAACAAAACATCCAAGAAATCTGAGACACTATGAAAAGACAAAACCTAAGAACAATAGGAATAGAAAAAGGAGAGGATGTCTCACTCCAAGGTCCAGAAACTACTTTCAACATAATAATAGAAGAAAAATTTCCCCAATCTAAAGGAAGAGATGCCTATAAACATGCAAGAAAGTTACAGAACACCAAATAGATTAGATGAGAAAAGAAAATTCTCCCATCACATAATAATCAAAACACTAAATGTATAGAACAAAGAAAGAATACTACAAGCTGCAGGTGAAAAGGGCCAAGTCACATACAAAGACAAACCTATAAGAATTACACTTGACTTCTCACCAGAAACTCTAAAAGCAAGAAGAGTCTGGGCAGAATATATTACAGATACTAAGAGACCCACAGATGTCAGCCCCGATGACGTATGCTCAATAAACCTTTTAATCACTATAGAGGGAACAAAAACAAGATAATCCATGACAAAAACAAATGTAAAGGTACCTATCCACAAATCCAGCTCTACAGAAGATACTAGAAGGGAAACTCCAACCCAAGGAGGCTGACTACACTCAGGAAAACATTGGAAATATATAACCCCACATCCACAAAACCAAAAGAAGGGAAGGACAAACACACATTCTACCACCACCACATCAGAATAACAAGAATTAACAACCACTGGCCATTAATATCTCTCAACATCAATGGCCTCAACTCCTTAATAAAAAGACACAGCCTAACAAAATGGATGTGAAAACAGGACATATCATTCTGCTACATACAAAAATACACCTCAGCAACGAAGATAGACATAACCTCAGAGTAAAGGGCTGGAAAAGGGTTTTGAAAGCAAATACACATAAGAAACAAGCTGGAGTAGCCGTTTTAAAATCTAATGAAAAAGACCTTCAAGCAAAACTAAGCAAAAGAGATGGGGAAGGAAACGTCATACTCCTCAAAGAAAAAATACACTAAGACAACGTTTCAATTCTGAACTTCTGTGCCCCAAACACAAGGGCACCTACATTTGTAAAAGAATCATTATTAATGGTTGAATTGAGACCGACACACTAATAATGGGAGGCTTCAACATCCTACTCTCACTACTAGACAAATCATTAAGACAGAAACTAAACAGAGAAATAATAAAACTAGACATCATTAATCAAGTTGACCTAACAGAATTCTTCTGAACATTTCATCCAAACACAAAAGAGTATACCTTCTTCTCAGTACCTCATGGAGCCTTCTCCAAAATTGACCATATACTTGGTTGCAAAGCAAACTTCAGCAGATACAAAATGATTGAAATAACCCTTTGCATCTTATCAGACCACCATGTGGTCTGAAACTCAAGAAACAACTGAAACAACAGAAAACCTACCAAGTCATGAAAATTGAGCAATTCCCTACTCAATGACCACTGGGTCAGGGATAAAATAAAGAAAAAAAAAATGAAAGAATATTTAGAATTCAATGAAATG
This sequence comes from Acomys percivali, assembly GCA_907169655.1. Lineage (NCBI taxonomy): Eukaryota > Metazoa > Chordata > Mammalia > Rodentia > Muridae > Acomys > Acomys percivali. The sequence continues at coordinate 100,803,744 of OU015746.1, read as the reverse complement.
GAGGCACAATATACCCAAATTTATGGGACATGATGAAAGCAGCTCTAAGGGAAAAGTTTATAACACTAAGCATCTTCAAAAAGAAGATCAGATAGTTTAGTTTTACAATTAAGCTTAGTTGTTCAGGGGTTAAGATATTTTTAGGTCTACATAGATGTTTTAAGTGGATAATGAAGAAATATGACAGATACTGATTTACATTCAAATTTTTAAATGCACCAAGATAAGAAAGATGTTTTCTTCAAGGCTGCCAAATCAAATAGCCAAAACACTAAGAATGTAACATTTATATAATTCCTGATTGTGTCATGGTTCTTCTTGCTATAGGTAGTTTATTCTACATATGTGTAATAATATAAATGTATATGTAAAAATTAGAACTGTTTAATAAAAAGAAAGCAGAAATGAAAAAAGAAATTGGAGAGATCTCCTTATTAGTAACTTAACAGCACACCTAAACTCTAGAACAAAAATAAGGACACCAAAGAGGAGTAGACCACAGGAGAGAATCATACTCAGGTCTGAAATTAATAAATTAGAAACAAAAAGAACAATACAAAGAATCAACAAGACCAAAAGCTGCATCTTTGTAAAAGTCAACAAGACAGACAACCTTTAGCCAAACTAACTAAAAGGCAGAGGGAGAGCATTCAAATCAAGAAAATCAGAAATGAAAAGAGATCCATAACATAAGTGACCTTCAAAATTCCAACAGCAAACTCCTATAGCTAATAAATGCCTTTAGCAAAGTGGCTGGATACAAGATTAATTCAAAATAAATCATTATCCTTCCTGTATACAAATGACAAACAGGCTGAGAAAGCAATTAAAGAAACTGGAGGTGACAAGATCTTCACAAGAAGAAAAACAGAGGCAACTAACCCAGAAGGGTTTGCTGAAACTGAAGCACCAACTAAGGACCATGCACGGACTAGACCTATGTCTCCTACATAGATGTAGCTGCTGTGTACATATGTGGGTCCTGGGAACAGTGGCTTTCTGACATGGACTCTGTTGCCAGCTTTTTGGTCACTTCTCCCTGGCAGGACTGCCTTACCAAGCCACAGTGGAAGTAGAAATGCTTAGTCCTTATTTTATTTGATGAGCTGGGGTGTACGGGAACAAGGCTCCCTTATTCTGAGGAACAGGGAAGGAAGGATGGAACTAGGAAGGGAGAAGGGAGAAGGCCAGACCAGAATGTAAAGTGAATTAAAAAAATAAAAAAACTCCCATGCCCTATATCCTCAGGCCTCCCTTAGGGACAGTGCCAGGGTGCAATGAAGTTCCAAGAGCATTTCATTTTGTAGAACCACCTACTTTTTGATGCTGTCTGTCTGTCTAAATTCAGATATCATACCATCATAGACTAGATGTCTGAAAATCAAGTTATGGTTGTTCACATGTGAGGTCTCTCCTGTTTGTTAATTAAAAGGAATTTACTGCTAAAATACAAAATAATAGGTATGGGTAAACACTTTTAATTTGCTGAGTTACACAGCATATGGTACATTGGTCGGAGAGCCTTCATGCAACAAGAACAAGTTTACTTCCTAAATTTTCTTTCTTTAGGCAGCTGTTCCTTGGGTACAAATGAAGCAAAGCCATTATTTGACGTGACTGCCTGAGGTAAATTCTATGCACAACTCTTGTCTTAACCAAAGGAAGTAACATTAACATTAACCCCTAAACCTATTTAAATCTCTACTCAAAGCAAATATTTCACTGATTAAAATATTATTAGGATGTTTTGTAAAGCAGTCCTTTGACAATATAACATAGATGTTAGAGAGAGTAATTGTTGAGATTTTTAATACTTTATAATCACTGACTGCAATTTAACATAGAACAGCAACATATGTTTTTATGAAGCATGTAATCTCATTCTAAAGTGAACAGCAAAAAGCCCTCTTTTAAATGCTTGTCAGAGAATAGATTCACTAACATGAAATGAATAAACCTTCCTGTTATGTGTGAAATTTTTAATATTAAAATATTCTCTGCTACCAATTATCTTTGTTGATATTTATCCTTGTTGTAAATAAAAACTGTGTGTGTGTGTGTGTGTGTGTGTGTGTGTGTGTGTGTGTGTGTGT
>OU015746.1:100776729-100801641 GCA_907169655.1 Acomys percivali | reverse complement strand
GTGTGTGTGTGTGTGTGTGTGTGTGTGTGTGTGTGTGTGTGTGTGTGCACATGCACGTGTGCACATGGGCACACACATGAGATTGGGACCTTATAGAGTCAGATAGCTGTGGCTTTTATCTCCAGAATATTACATTGAGAAGCAACAGTCAACCTTCAATCAGAGGAGAATCTAGAATTGCAGTTGCCACAGCAATGTTCACACCTGTAAAACATGTCTTTCACTCACATGCTCAAAAGGTAGACTCACAACACTAAATTACTTAAAATCGCAGAACAAAACAAACAAACAAAAAAACTGTACACATTCACATAATAATGAATTTCATTCATGCAAAAATTTTTGAATGACAAATCTAATATGTAGCACAGTGAAATGTCTATGGACATTGAACACACGATGGACTTCTTCTCTGACATGAGTAGGCACAGAGGGATCCAACCATGCTCATGGGACCTTACTGCTAATCAGAAGCTGCTAGAAAAGAATAAGCTCTTGATTTCTTTCTGATTAAATACTTAGTCATTTCCACGCAGACTTAACGGACAAGCTCTGTGACTCCTGTGCTAGAGAGGTAATCACATGCATCTCCCTCTATACAGAATACTGTAAATTAAATACTCCCCAGGATATGAGTTCTCTTCATCTCCTTTGAAACACTGTAAGCCTGTATCTAGTCTTCCCATGTGCTACATGTCTATGCATCCTGCTAAGTGTCAAATACAGAACATCTAGTCTCTAAGGATTGCTCTGTCCAACATTTGTTTTGGGGCTACTAAGACATAGAATCTCAGTTAATTTGAAATGAGTCCTATTTTTAAAATGGTGGGGATAGTGCATTTCATGTAATTTAAATCATATCTGCATATGTGTGTATATTTGTGAGTGGGTATGTGGACATAAATGTAGATTACTGAGGAAGTCACAAGAGGGCATTGGGGTCCATGGAGCTACAGTTGCTGGCCTCCTGCTATGGGTTGTGGTACTCTAGCTTGGATTCTCTCTAAGAGCAACAAAGCCTGCTGAGCCACCTCTCTAGCCATGTAGTGAAATAATTTTGTAGTGCCTAGATCTAATGAACCTCTCTTTTTCATTTTTTGTTTTTTGTGTATGTGACAGGATCCTCATATACAACTCCAAGTGGCCTGGCACTGCCAGTGTCACCCAAGTTTTCTGTGAACACATAGACATTGTCCTTCCTCAATCTCTGAAATGCTAATGTTACAGGTTTGTGCCTGGATACAGACCTCTTTCTTTTGATACACATTTTTATAAGTCCTAACCAAACCATAACTGCAGCCTGGACCTAAAAGGGACTATATCCTCTACTCACCAGGCAAGGGTAGATAACCAAGACAAAACAGTGCATAAAATCTACAACATGCTCTGGAGATGTGAATGAGTCACACATCATGTTGTCAATTATCAATGTGGTTTGAGCCTAATTCTGAAAGTATTTCAAGAATGTCTTGGAGTCATTTCTTTTTCTTGGCCCTGCTTTCTCTCACATCTGTGTTAGTCTCAGTGTCTCTTATGTCCTTTTCCAAATGTGATTTTAACTTTACTGTGATCATTCGACCTGTGCGAGTATCAGCTTGGCCGAAATTTGTCTCCTTTTAGCCCACTTTATGCATATGATTAATCACACAGGAGACCTAATCCAGGTGCTGAGCATTCTGCAGAGTCAGTCAAGCTCTCAGATGGCACACACTCTGCCTCTGTCACTCCCCAGGGGGCAGAGTCTGCTGTGAGCCTCAGGAAGAACACATTTCTATGTCAGGCATCTCCACTGAGGTTTACAAATTCAGAATACTGATTTCATCTTTATGAACAGCAGAGTTCAGGATACTCCTGCTTCTGCAGGTATCAACACAGCCATGCTGTGAATTTGGCTTAGCAAGCTGTTTCTCGCCACCTAGCACATGCTGACAGGCAAGTGAGCTGTAGAATGTGACTCTGTAACGAATTTTCTTGCTCAGCATTTGGGAAAATTCAAGGTCAATGTTCTTAACATGGCTTTCTGGCTCCATAAATCTCCTATGTTACTTCTGAGGCATAAGACTCTATATGAGTAGACAAACATCAATAGCTGTATTATTTTATATAAGCATAACAACTATAAAAGGTAAGCTGGGCATGGAAACACATCCCTGTGGTTCTGGCACTCGGGCCTTAGGCAGGGGGACCACCAGTGAGAACCAACTTGGACTACCTAATATGGTCTTGTCTCAACAAGAATAACAAAAATAGATTTTACTAGATATTCCTAGGGTAAATATATGTTCACTAGTATACCTCCCACACCTGTCAAGCCATAGGACCTTCTATCACCCTAACCCGGCCATTATAGTTAATTTCCAGGCCCACTCAGAGACTACCAGTGACCATGCTGTCACAGTTTTTCCTTTCCTGGAATTTAGTATCAGTGAAATACTGGATTTTTCACTCCTTCGTTCTTTATGCATACTTCTCAGGATAGAGTTTTAAGGTTCTTCCTTGTTGCTTTTCCATCAGTTTCCTTTTCATTGTTAATAACGTTTTACCTCATTAATTCATTTCAATTTGATCCTTTATCTAATTCGTACTTGAGTTTCTTGGCAACTGTGCTTTTATGTATAAAGATATCTAAACATTCTCATTGACATTTTTGTTTTATTTATAATTTTTTATTGGAAACTATCTAGAATAGATATAGCCTACCTTTGGATCATGTTCCACTTTATAAGAAAGTCATGTTTTTATGTAATTTACCATAACATTTTCATTCCCAGAATAACATAACAGTCACATTTGTCCTATCCTGCCCCATAAATAAAATTCCAGTCTTTTAAGCTGTAGCATTTAGTCTACTGCATGGTATCTTTTTTCTTTTTTTTTTTTTTTTTTTTTTTTTTTTTTTTTTTTTTTTTTTTTTTTGTTTTTTTTTTTTTTTTTTTTTTTTTTTTTTTTTTTTTTTTTTTTTTTTGTCTAATAGTTTCATTGGAGAGGTGCCGAAACAGTGGTTTAGAAAGGATACCTTCACTAAATCTACAGGTCAGGGGCAGAAGCAATTTCTCAAATGTGCGGTGTGTCTTTTGGCACATGTTCCTTCCAGCAGAATTTCCCAGGTCTGAAAACTGAGGTGTCAGGTGAATTTCAACTGTTTCTTAGTGTAGTTTGTGTTTGCTGTGGACAGTATCAGTCTTAATCACACAAGAAAGTGACACTGGCACCAACCATCTAAGAACAGGACAAAAGTCCAGTGTTAGAGAGGAACTAAAGTTAGGAAGTTAGTGATTGCTAGGACTACCTCCTTCTGGCTTTCTGATTAGAGTGCATGTAACATCCTGATGAGGGTCAAAATCACCTTTCAAAAAGATCACAATATGTACAGTCACAAATAATAATGTTTCAGAGAGCGCAAGTTGTTTGTCCTCCAATTTATTTGTACTAAAGTCAGTCTTACTTTGTTATCAAGATGTTAAATGTCTATAAAATAAATTCTTACTGGCAAACAAACATAGCCAGAAAAATAACAAAATGACTTTTGTCCCATGGTTTGGAAAAAACATGACAGCGAGGGAAGTGGCTTGCACAACCTACTTTGAGAGTGTATATATCCCAGCTGTGCTCAGTCTGCACAACTGTCCAGAGGGTTCCCTAATACTCTGCACTACACACTGATTTATCTGTGAGACAAAATGTAAGTGGACTGTTCTTGTCCATTTTTTGTTCATTAATTCACAGTGAAATAACACTGGGCCTATGGATACTCTGAAAACAGCTGGTACTTTCTTCAGCAATAATAATGGGTATACGTTGACCATCACACATCCAGTGAATGAACAAACAGATTAAGTCTTACATTCTGGTGGAAGTTTTAGCGCAGTGTCTGTCAGAAGTCATGCCAAGCATGTTCCAGTTCCTTCTACCCCTTCTGCTTACTTCTCAAACTGATGGAAGTTCAAGTACTTCATAACAGTTTTAAATATTCTTTACTTGGGCATAGACCTAGTCACATGAAGCTCAAGAAGAAATTATTAGAATGGATTTTAAGATACTTAAACAATTGCACAAAGAAGACATAAAAAAGAGGATAGCAAAGTAATTGTTTTATGGTGGAGAAATTGAACACTGAAGATACACAACAATCTCTTATTATTTTAGAGTGGGACATGAAACAGGTGCATTAAGGAAGGACTGGTAGATGAATAGGCTGAGGATTTAGCTACTAATGGATTATGTAGAATTTAATGGTGGCTAAAATTAAAGCTAAGTGCAAGGCTTCTCTCCAGCACTTTGCTCAGTGTGTGTATTAAGCACTTAAAACACTTGGATTTTTCCCTTTGAAAGTACAGCATTGTTGCATAATTATGGCAGGAATACACTGGAACCTTCTCTTTTGTTTTTTTTTCCCATTTGCCTAGTATAAGGCTTCCCAGATATGCTCTTCTACAAAGATGTACTGAGCTGATTGAGGAATTAACCGGGAATTATGAGTGTTCTTCATAGTCAACACAAACTTCATCCTAAGTGTGTATCTGGGTCTCCGCTGGAGAGTTGGAAGCTGTTTTGCTGCAGATCTCTCATCTCTTATTCACTACTGTTGCTCTGAAATGTGAGGATTTGAGTCTTTTCAGAAATAATGACTGAGAAAACACCGTGTAAACTTAGAAACAGACATTTCTAAAATGTTAAAACACTGTTTTCATAGAATTAGTATCAAAGCTTTCATACAAAATAAATGGAGACATAAAAAATACTTAAAAGGAAGGTGAAATTGAATTAGATCTGGTGTGCAACTTCAGTTACATATCTTAAATATTTTGCCTCAGGGAAAGTTGTGCTGCTTCTGTTACTTGTGATCTACTCTTTATTTTCATGTCTCTATTCAGCTCCTGTATTAGCTAGACTGTCAGGCATGAGTATCCTCAATGGTTGCCTCTGAAGGTGAAAATACTGGACAGTGGCCAATTGTGTTACAGTTGATTTTTCATAATCGCTCATAACCTTCAGCCACCCTTGAACCCTCATATCCCTTTACCTACATGGGAAGGGGCGGGTCTGCACGAGGAACAACTGGACTTGGACGATACACCAAGGAAGCAGTAAGACTACAAATAATATATTATATATATCCAGTCCTCTTGCACTAACTTTCTCACCTTAAATGAGAAAACATAGAGGTTTGATAATGAAGAAATGATGTTCCTAAGATAGCATGGACACACTCCATATCATAGCCAGGGCCACCACTTGTTAATATGACTGGCAATTTGACAGGATCTAGAACGACGAAAGAAAAATAAAATGCCTGTAGGACTAACCATGAGAGAGTGTCTTGAATGGGTTAATTTGGGAAAAATGAGGAACTAAACTTCCTTCCATGAGTTGTGGTCCCAGACTGAATACAATGGAAAAGGCACGCTCAGCAAAAGTCTTCATCATCCTCTCATTCCTGACTGTAGACCCACATGGGCCACACCCCCTTCTCCTCTTGTCATGCCTTTCCCCCAAGATGGATGGCCATTGAACTGTGAGCTGGAAGGAAGCCATCACTCCTTAAGCTGCTTCCTTCAGGGTGTTTTAATCAGGGCAACAGGAAAAGTGGCTAAGAGAGCCTCCAAGTCTCCTAGGCACTGGGTTCAAGTTTATTTTCCTTTAAAAAGTAGCTATTGCTTGCTTAGATCTCTTGACACAGCTGTGCTATTTTCATGGATAAAGGCCTAAAGCAATAGTCTGCCGATATTGCAGAACAGCCACTGATATCTAACCCCAGAGCAGTTCAGATGTTCTCTCCAAAGAGCCCAGAGCAAACCAGCCCATTTAAGTTCAATTACTCTGAGAGTGGTATTTATAGTGGAAATAGCTTTCTGATAATTAATCTAGTATAAGAAAATTTCAAATAATCAAAAACTCCCAGAGGATGGAGTATAAAGAAACTCTTCAATCCCCCTCAAGTGAAAAACATCAAAAAATTTTAATAATAATCGGTTTTTAAAATTCAAAATAGCCTGAAGTAGAGAGGGAGCATTTCCCTTAAGACTCTTTCATTTTGATACAATTGAAAAGAGTATTTCTTTTTGAAAATATTACATGATTTTCGGAATATCTTTAAGCATTAAAATCTCAAAAAGTCAAAGGTAACCAGTCAGTGCTATCTATGGTATTGTAGTCTCTGTTGGAGTCAAATGAAAGAACTGCTGTTTCCCATTTCATACATGTATGGTTAAAAAAGACATATTAATGAACAATTTTGCTTAACTAAGAAGGAAAGACTGCGCTTCTATGAGGACTGATCATAATTATTATCCCTTGAAGCACATTCACCACAGTGTAAACTGAATATTTAAACTATCTCATGTTCCTCAGTAAATTTTGTGGCTTTATTTTTCAGAAGCTTTGAAATGAAAGCTTTCTTCCTTTCTCCCTCCCCTTTCTCCTTCTCCCCTTCCCTTCGCCTTTCCCAACATTCTTTCTAGGTTTCTTTTGTTTATCAGTGTTGGAGATTGAAAACCCTAAGACCTGCACATGCCAGGACCTGATCTTCACTCTTAGCATGGATTTTCTCATCTTTCTTTAATAACACCAAGGCCAAAGAAACAGCTTGATAAAGGAGGGCCACGACATTCCCAGTTAACATTCTGTCACTTCAGAAACAGAGTGAGAAACTTTAGAGCAAAATAAGAATAAGAAAGAATCTACAACTAGAAATCCCCATTGTTGAAGAACTGACTACTGAATGAAGGAAGTATCCCCAGTATGGTGCAGAAGAAGTGGTTCTACCAGGAGCCAGGATGTACTGGGGTTGGGGGTGGACTCCAAAGATGATATGAATGAAACCTTCTCTGAAACCATGATTCTTGGGTGCAAACAGATGCACCATTCAATGAGCCTTCCAGGAAAGCCACTGCAAGGAAGATGCCAGACCCTTTTTCATACACTATTAAATTGAATTTAATTTGCCCTAAAACTGAGTTGAGAAAGCAAATTGTAAGCTAGCTTTATAATACAGTCCTATAATAAGTAACTGACTCTCAGCCAGTCTTATCAGTCAACCTTCAGCCAATAATAGGCTGAAATCACACCATGTCCACGGAAGACAGAAGAGTGACCCTGCCATGTCTGCATAAGACAAATACCAGCCATTAGTCAAAGAGACTCTACAGGCATTTTCTTTTTTCTGTCTGATTATAAACTGTCCAGAATGCTAACAGGAGTGCTCTAAACCTCTCCTGCTTTTGAGAATGGCTGACTTATGAAATGGCTCTTGCTCATGTAAATGCTGCTGTATTTAATTTGATTAGTTTCTTCAACCACATAGAAATGTGTTTAAGTCTGTCTACTATTTACATGCCCACAGCTGTCCACATCCTTATCATCTCTTGCCTGGATGGTGGAATCATCTTCAGTCATCCTGCCCCATCCCAACCTCACTTCTAATCTACTCTCTGTTCTTAAATCACAGATATTTTTTGAAACTTGAAATCCAGGTCATTTCTCCTTAAAGCCCTTCCACGAGCTTTTCATCACTATTCCAAGTACACCTGTTTCTCATAGCTTGCAGACTTCCATTGTGTTTGCTTCCTACGTGGTCAGAGGCCATCATCATCTCATAAGAGGATGGGGTCATAGCAGGCTAGAGGATGAAAACTCTCACTCACCAGGTTCATGGCCACATGGGTCTTTTCAGTAGTTTACTTTCTCTCAAGTGTACCACATGAGATTAAAATAAGGAATTCAAGCCCTTTGATCTTTTCCATCTGCTCTTGCTTTCTTAGATTCAAGAAGGGTTTGAGAGGCCTAGAGAGGTTTGCTCTTTTCTAAATGGGGTGTGTTTTATGTGTTTTGCCGATGCTGAAGTCATTCCTTCCTGCTACTGAAACTCTGTGGTTGTCTGTAAGGGTCATTTATTCCTATAGACTTCCTAAATGAAACTCTAAGTATCTTGCCTACTGAAACTTCAATATACTACAAACCCTACTGTTCTACATTATATATATATATATATATATATATATATATATATATATACAGACACACACACACACATATATATATATATACTTATTTTTATTTTATCTAATAGACCTTTTTTCTACTTTCAATATGTTTACATATACATTCCATAATGGCTGATATGGACTTCTTTGGGCTCCTTCTTATCAGTTTTTCTAAGTCTGTCACAGATTAACTGGGTTGTAGTGAGCATTCCCCTCATCTCCTCTTTACCCTCTGCTTTTCATGTGAGTCAGATAAATATAATATATGAGTGTGTGATGAAAGAAAATATAGATTCTGTATTATGCCATCAACATGAACAAATATTCACTCATTTGTGAGACTTGACTGGCTACTATTCTTCAATAAACACCTAGTACTCCTGGAGAGTGGCTTGTGCCTGGCACAATTTAAGTTTAAACTAGAGTACTCTTCTTGTTTCTAGCAACTCTCCCACCTTTCATCAGTCCATTCTGCCTGCTCTCATTGATTTCTGCAATACATGCCTTAGCTAAAAAAAAAAAAAAAAAAAAAAAAAACACCTAAAAAATTTTAAGCCATTACAGTGACTGAGGAAATTATCTCAAACCATAGCATCAAAGCGTGGTGAAGACATACACTGCAGGGCGATAGAAAAAGACACTGTGTCTAACACCTCTGTTGTCCTGTAGGCTTTGCGCAGGTACCTGGATGAGCGTCAAGGGAACCAATCATACACTAACTTTCCACGGAAGAGTAACTGGAGATCCTGGGGGTCAGGGGGACAGAAAACTTATCAAAACCTGCTATTATCATCAGGTGGCTTTGGGTGAAGGATCATCAGACGCACAGAAACTGTCCCTAAAGCCACACTCAGTCTTTCTCTGAAATTCTGAAGTTACTTCCATTTTTACTTCCAAGAGCAGAAATGTATTTACTTTAAATCCTGCAAGCAAAAAATATATAATGAGTTTAAACACTTAAAAACATATGTGATAATTTTCTTTTTTATTTTATTAGTTTATTCATATTACATCTCAATGGTTATCCCGTCCTTTGTATCCTCCCATTCCTCCCTCCCTCCCATTTTCCCCTTACTCCCCTCCCCTATGACTGTGACTGAGGGGGACTTCCTCCCCCTGTATATGCTCATAGGGTATCAATAATTTTCTAATCAAAATCTTTTCACAAGACTCTCGGTCATCATGAGCCAAAATGTTCTTACATTTATCCTTCAGCTCTGGCTTCCTAAGGAAAAAGTATATTAAAGCAACAAATTTCTTGCCATGACTAAAGTGCTCCTCTTGGCATGCTGTCATGAACAGGTTTCTGTTGTAAGTATGACCATCTTAGTTAGCTTGACTCTAAACTGTGACAACGTAGAGTCATTGGAGTGAGGAATATGAACTATGGGATGGCCAGTTCAGATTACCCTGTGGCTATGTTTGTAGAAGCGAGATTGATTCTTAAGCTGTGTTGGAGGGCACAGCCCACTGTGGGTCATGCCATCCCCCAGGCAGATAGTCGTGGGGTGTTTAGTCAATCTTACATAAGCAGGAGCCTGTCATTCCTCCATGGTCTCTCTTTCCGTTCCTACTCAGCTTCTTGCCTTCTGCTCATGCCTTGACTTCCCTCAGTGATGGATTATGATGTGGATTATATCTGCCAAATAAATTCCTTTATTCCCTGTGCTGGTTGATTTTTGTCCACTTGATACAAATGTAGACATATTCAGGAAGAAGGAATCTCAGTTGAGAAGATTGTAAAGGCATGGTCTGGTGCTTCGTATTTGATTGCCATTTATTTTGCTCCCCAAACTCTGCCTGCCTTCTTTTATGATCAGACACTCACATGCACAAAATGACATTTGTAATTCTTTCCTTCAAATTATCTGATTGGCTGAATACATGGCTACACACATGGGCAGGGCAGAAGTGAGGGGGAGTGGAGTTAAGGTTCATTGGCTTGGAGGACAGAGGGATCATGGGAAAGGGAGAAAGAGGTACAAGAGAGGAGAGAAAGAATGGAGAACACCATGGGTTAGTGTAAAGAAGAACCCTGTGGCCAGGAGGGATTTACTTTGAAGATCAGCGTGGCTGGACAAGTATTTATATTATTTTGGATGGGAATTAGCCCAGATAGGAATGATTAAAACAATTGTCTTTGGAGGTGGGAGTGGTAGATAATGTAGTTTGGGGCGTTAGTATGTGCCCAGCCCCAAGTGAAATAAAGCATATTAAATAAGCACCTAAGGCATCTAATGAGGCAATCTATTAGGTGTCTGTATCCAAGGCTTACTAAAACAAAAAAATCTATCACATGCCTATGTTTTTTATTTATATGATACCGGGTTATTAATAACCATTACTATAATCATAGGCTGTTAGTAGTAAACATTAATAGCCTTTTTATTTTCTGAAACACAATTGCCTCCATAAGACTAGCCTGTAGTCAGGGCTAAGGCATTTTCTTGATTAATGATTGATGTGGGAGGGCTCAGACTATTGCGATCAGTCCCATGCTGTCCTAGATGGTTTGTGAAAGTAGACTTAGAGACCCATGAGGAGCAATCCCACTGCTCTCTCATGGTCTCTGCTTCACTTCCTACCTTGTATGCCTACGTTGATTTTCCTCAGTGATGGACTGTCTCCTGGAAGTCTAGGGTGAAATAAACCCTTCCCTCTCCAGGTAGCTTTTGTCATGATGTTTTATCACAGCAATGGAAATCCTAAGAAAGATACCTCCCAAAATTGGTTTTAGTCACAAAGTTATCACAGAAATAAAAAGAAAAATAACTAGGATAAGTTGGCATAATTTTTGAAGCCTTTTTCTCAAGTTTTCAAATAGGGCATTTTTGTAGAAATTACAAAATAAGAAAAACGCTGTTTTGATTTGTCTTATAGCTAATTCTTAATATTATATTTTTCTTCAGATGGTTTATGAAAAGTGAAAGATGTCACATAGGCAATCAGGTTTGCAAAAGAAAAGATCAAATGACTTTTGGCTTGGGGAGGATGGGACTGCTTTCTTCTGTTCTTGTTAACATTACTAGCCCTGGACTTGTTACTTATATTAACAGTGTGATTAAGTAGGGAGCTTGCATCAAAGCATCTGTTTTGTATAATAGGTATCAAGGCATGTATTTTGAATCTGAACCAGTCTACTGCTGTTTGTGATGTTCAGATAAATAACTTCACATGGAAAATAATGTATTTAATTTTTTTTTCAAATATTTATTAGTCTTGACTTCTATACACAAGAATTATTATTAAGGGCACATTTTAAATATGTCCTTTATGTAGAAACAAAAAGTTCCTCTTTTCTTGAAGCCCAAAGCAATGGGAATGGCTGCTTTCATTTTGCAATGAAGGAAGAGAAAAGATCATTTTAACTCCCCAACATATCAAAAGTAAATAAAATTTAAAGACATCTTAATTTTTACATTAGAGAACCCTCATAGATAAGGGTACACGTTTAAAATGTCATGTTCACTACACTTTTCAGTCTTTCTTAATTACAGAGGACACAATTAAATATCCCGTCCTCCATGCACTACATATATAAGGCAAGGAACATGTGTATTTATCACATATGAGACATTAAACAGAACTGACATGCATACCTAGAGAGATGCGTTTCTTTTCTTTTGGTTTTCAAAGCCTGATATAAAGTGATTTCTAGCACATTCTATATAAAAAGACCTCATCTTTTTATACAGTTTATATGCATCTTGGAACATTTTGAATTTCCAGAAAATCATCAGAAATAAGCTAATTTCTGATTTAAAAAATGAATCATAGTTAAATATTCCAGTGTGTGTGTGTGTGTGTGTGTGTGTGTGTGTGTGTGTGTGTGTCAGAGGCATCTTCCCAAGAGGCATAAACTGGCTCAGTATTACAGCATCCTGCTGTTCTAGAGAATGCTGTAATTACAGGCCTATGCCACCAAGACCAGCTCTATTCCAGTCTCCTAAATACAGTCCTGTAGTCACTCCTGCTCTCTAAACTTTGGTAACTGACACCCTCCCTCTAATCCTGGCCTGGGAAATGAACAGTAAGCAAGTGCTCCATTATGGAATGAAAGTTGGCCTTGAACCTGTGATCCTCTTGAGTCCTGGGGTTACAGCTGTGCATCTCTCTATCTATATTTTTAAGGAATTATAATTTCATTGGATAGAAAAGTTTCACATTATGGCAGGATTTGTGGTAGCTCCACTCTATTCTCATATGAGATGTAAACTGAAAGTGAAACCCAGAGCTATAGATTGCATGAGTGTCGGGAGCCGCTGTCACCATTACAAGATGGCGCCGGTTTCTTGCTTTCGGGTTCTTCCCGGTAGCAGACGACCCTAACGCACATGTGCCAGCCCCTGCTTAGCCCGTATGCTAATTGAGGCGCACTTAAGGAGCCAATGAGACTTTGCAGCGTGCTCTCCCGTTTCATTTTAACCTATCCTGGTTAGGGGTGTTACCCTATCCCTCTATATATTCGGCCTGCTCTCCTTGCTTCGGGCCCTCGCCAATTCCTAAAAGAGCTGTAACAATAAACCGTGTGTCAGAAGAATCCTGCTTGTGGCGTTCTCCTTTTCGGCGAGGCGGGCGCGACACATGAGGATGTACTGTGATTCTATAGGTCTATACTCTGGGAGGTTCTCAGGAAGATGTCGTTGAGATGTTTGTGATTTTCAGAGGTGAGACCTAATACATTGTTAGGTCACTTGATGTACCATCCCTTGCAGGGATCAATACAGTTCTATTAGTTCCCTTAAGAGTAATGTGTCATAAGGGGAGCTGGCCTGACTTCTCAGTTTTCTCTGGCCTTCTGTCTTGCAGAGTGACTCCATTGTCCCTCATATGTTCCCACCGCCATGCTACCTGCTATGTTGTAACGAAGCCACAGAGATGAGCTCCTGGGACTTGGACTCTCAGCCTCCAAAAGCAGTAGTGAATGAAACACATTTACTTTACAAATTATCCAGGGTCAGATGCTTTGGTATGGCAGAAATTGATTAGTGGACTAAAACACCCATGTTAACCATAGTCTTGGAGGGGAATTGAACATTATCAACATAAATAAAGCCTTTTTTTTTTTAATTATTCACTCACCAAAAACAGGTCCACAAGGGCAGCAATGAAAGAGTATCATTCTACGAGGACATCTTTTGAATTGGTTATACATTAAACAGATAATTACCAAATTTGTTATTTGCCTAATGATTCTATACATTCAAGATTATCCAATTTTCACAAGTAAATTATAGTGTTTATTAATGGTATTTAGGTCTTTTTATCCTTATAATAAAAGATTGTAAATATAGTTTTTTGTACCAAAGAAAGATACTTGGTGTGTGTGGATATGTGCAAATATGTGTGTGTGTGTGTGTGTGTGTGTGTGTGTGTGTGTGTTGTGTGTATGTGTGTGTGTGTATATGAGAGAGACAAAAAGAGAGAGACAGAGAGAGACAGAGAGAGACAGAGAGAGAGAGAGAGAGAGAGTGAGAAAAGAGACCTCCATCCTCACTCATTTTTCTGTTGCAACATGTATAATCTACTGAGAGTTGCTTCTCTTCTCAAGTAACAGAATCAAAACAGTCAAAATTAAAGTAGATGTTTTCAGTTTTTGGTTGTTACAGCTTTGCTTTTCTTTGACAAAAATCTACTGCTAGTTTGTTTGTAATCTTTCACTTTGGCTAGAACTTTACTTTACCTCCAAACAACTTGCACTCTTTGCCATCTGTGGAGGATACTCTGGATGTCAGTATTTCCGGATTAAGGATCCTAGCACAGCCACTATTCTCTATTTCCCATTACTTGAGAAGATCCTGGCGCCCTGAAGCACCTTTACCAATAATCTTCCCGTACTTACAAAGACCCTTCTGGTCATGTAAGAGACTTTATCTCAACTCAGGCTCAAAGACTTGACCTCTTTTTATACTGTGTCTTACCCACACCTTCAGACCATATTGGTACTACTATGTCCTCTTTTGTATCCTTCCTTCTAATATTCCCAGGCTCTGAGAGGTGATAGTATCATATTTATAATTAACCCTTTCCTAAAACTCTCCCTAGCACAGTTTCTTCTTCAGGGCAGTGCTGTGTAGAAACTGCAGATTTTGGTTCCTTAGGTAAAGTCCTCCGTCGTCAGTGGACAGTGCCTATCTTCACTTGCTGGAGATATCATCAACCTCTCCAATATGGACACATCACCCCAACATTAAGGTACTCTAAACCCATCCATTTGTTCTATATTTGTTCATGACGCTATTCTTTCTGGCTTGCTTTTACTTTTCCGGATCCCAAGTTGGGGCCAAAGCAAATACTTCCATTAACTTATTCTACATCTTTCCTGGAATGTCATTGCTAGAAGTTAAGCCAGGAAACATCTACATAGCCATCCATATCGTGATCTTGGAGCTATTCATTACACCTAAAATAGATCTGGAGATACAATGTCTTTCCTCGGATATCCTTGCTGAGTGGTGTGGACTCTCCAGGAACATGCATGAAAGCATGCTTGGCTTCAGCTGTGTCCCCTCTGTGCCTATGAGACTCTTCTTTAGAAAGGATTATTCACAGCCTCTACAAAAATGATACAAAAGTAAAATCTATGCACTCCCCAAGGAAAAATACAGTGACTCTGTTATTGATCCCTCCAGTGTAAACATCAACACAAGTATTAGCACATATTAGACATTCAGAAATGCGTTCCAGGATAACAGATTGCCTACTGAACAAATGCCAGTGTCATTGTTAATGATATAAAAGTTCTCCCACTGCCGAACACTACTGTGGGATTGTCTGTATCCATATCCAACAGATATTGGCTCTAACCACGCCACTGACATGGACAAAAGATGGTGAAATATTCAAAAGTAACGGATGTCAACTTCTCCTAGGGCAAGGAGATTTAACAGAGAAAGTATGCCCTAAATCATATAAATTTATATGAATTTAAGCCAACACTGACCATTCAACTGTTCCCTAAAACGATATCCAGAAATGAAGGTGTGTTCTGCAGGACCACAACAATGAGTGAACTAGTGAGATCAGGGTTGCTAGACAGGATTTAGCTTAAACTATCTAATGCTTAGAAAATAAAAAGCCCCAGGCAAGATGGTACTTTCCTACTATTAGCTAATATCTTTGGTAGCAATAAAGAACAAGTCCTCTTTGAATATTTTATGAGTATCTTTAACTCAAAAGCAAATATCAAGTCTTATCACTTAAAAAAGATGTTTTTGAATAGGAAGAGTGAGGGAATTTCTCCTTTACATTTAAAACAAATTTTATTTTATTAATTTATTCATATTATATCTCAATGGTTATCTCATCTCTTGTATCCTCCCATTCCTCCCTCCCTCCCATTTTCCCCTTAATCCCCTCCCCTTATCTCTGTGGTGGCACTCAGGGAAAGGATAGCAGGCTACCAAGAAGAGACTTGAGGAGGAGGTCCCCCTCAGTCACAGTCATAGGGGAAGGGAGTAAGAGTGAGGGGATTTCAATCAAGATGTAATGTAAATAAATTACAATAAAAATTAAAAACCTAAAAAAGGATGTTTTTAAAGTTTTAAGTAATTTAAAATTTTTTAATGTGTATACTGAACACAAAATGTGTCATATATCATTAAAATAGTGAATAATTGTAAAGAACAGAAGATGGGCTAAAGAGACAGCATGCATTTCTTATTGGTGAGGAGTAGAAATCTTTTATGAACACATTAACTACTTCAGATGAAAGGATGAAGTATAAAGTTATGTTTTTTTTCTAATTTTTGAGACAGGATTTCTCTCTGAAATAGTCCTAGCTGTCATGAAACTAGCTTTGTAGACCAAGATTGCTTTGAACTTGCAGAGAACTGCCTGCCTCTGCTTCCCGAGTGCTGAAATTGCCACCAACTGATAGTCTAATATTATTAAAATTATTATTGTTATTAGTTATTATTAATCTTTTCTGCAGAAAGCTTCAGCGAATTCTAGAACTAAATTAATTCCATTTGCTACTTGACATTTAGACAGGAAGTGCAATATGCTGCCTGATTGCATCCCGATGCCATCTGAGAAATGCATTTTTGCTTTGTGTGGCTTACAAGACAATTTTCCTTCTCATGTCAGATTCATAATTTAGCATGTGTAATTAACACATGTAATGATGCATTAATGAACTCTTAGTCAATGAACAGAAAGTGCTCTATTTACCTAATTAATTTTCTAATATATGCACCTGGAACTATTTTGGACTTAAGAAAAACTGACTCCAATAAGTCATTGCCTTGAGCAAAAGAGTTTTTTGAAGGGCAGTGATAAAAAACAACATTTGTAACTATCCTTTGTATGACAAAATCATCTGAGGCTTCTGATTTAGAATTGAAACACAAGAAACAGACTTCCAGGGCTGAAGAAATGGCTCAGCCATTAAAGGTTGGGCTCATAACCAAAGATATAAGAAACACCCTTCACACCCTCTATCACTGCTCTGCAGATACCTGATGACAAAGAGCCTTACATTTATATTACTACCATGAGGAGAGTTTAATTTCCAGTGAGAGGCTACCTTGTGGTTGCTGCTAATGCTGCATTTAGCTGTCTCTGTAATTTGCTTCACTTAGGGCTGTCTCTTACATTAATATTCATTACAAAATCCCTTTCCAGTATTATTTGATTTGACAGAAATGCATTAGCTATGCCAAATGCCCCGTAAATTACGTAGTGTTAATGCAAGCAGAGCCTATGGTAATTATTGATATTTAAGCACAAAGATTACTCCTTTTTGCTGATTTTAAAAGAACTGAAATAAAATTTGCACCCACCAGAGATTAGAACTCTTGGCTTCTTAGAAAATATTTTCTATAACATTACTTCCTCATATTTAAATAGCCACCACTGGGATGGTAATAAGCATCATAGGCCCATCTATTTATGCAGACAAAGATAAAAATTCTTTATCTAAAAGACAACACAAGGTTTGATGCTTAGAAGGGATAACACTCAGATCACATTTGATCCAAGACATAATGTTTCTATTTTTAATGTATACATTAACCAAAGATTATTTTTTAGAAAAGGATTACAAATCAGTCAATTCCTTCAGAAAAAAAAAAAAAAAAAAAAAAAGCACAAAGCTAGGCACAGAGGCACATGCCTGTAATCCCAGCACTCAGGTTGGCAGAGGCAGGTGAATCTCTGTGAGTTTGAGGCCAGCCTGGTCTACAGAGAAACCCTGTCTCAAAAAACCAAAAACCAACCAACCAAACAAGCAAAACACAAACAACAAAAACAAAAACAATAACAGCAGCAACAACAAAAACCCAGATACTTAAGTAGAGGTCAGAGGGCATGCAGTGATTTGAATTCCACATTGTGCTCTTAATGAAGATCAACATGAGTCCAGAGAGCCAGAGATAACAGCAAACAGATACCCTCACCTCAGCCTTCCAAATGCCTCAAGTCAACCTCAAGTCTCTTTCTTTTACTTTTTATTTTTTATGATTTGTTCACATTATATCCCAATTGTTACTCCTTCACTCATTTTCTCCCGTTTCCACCCTCCCTCCCTCTTCCCCCTCTAACCATTCCCAAGTATTTTTTGGGGGGAGGAGAGGGGCTCCTCCAGTACCATCTGATCACAGCCTATCAGGTCTCATTAGGATAGCCTGTATCCTATTCCTCTGTGGCCACACAAGGCCACCTTGTCAAGGGGAGGGAAAAAAAATTGCAGGCATCAGAGTCCATGTCAGAGGTAGTTCCTGTTCCTCTTACTAGGGGATTCACATGGGAAATGAGCTGTCCACTGGCTACATTTAAATAGGGTGTCTGGGTCCTCTGTATGCATTGTCCTTGGTATGTGTATCAGTTTTTGCATGCCGCCCTGGGTCCACATTTGTTGGCTCGGATGGTCTCCTTGTGGAGTTCCTATCCCCTCTAGGTCCTTCTATATTCCTACTTTTCCATATGACTCTCAGTGCTCTTCCCAGAATTTGGCTGTAAGTCTTGAGTCTTAGCATCTGTTTTGATCCCCTGCTTGGTGGAGTCTTTCAAAGGATAACTGTGTTAGGCTAATATCCACTTATAAGTGAGTATATACCATATGTATCCTTCTGGGACTGGGTTATATCACTCAGGATGATCTCTTCTAGTTCCATCCATTTGCTTGGAAATGTTATGATTTCCTTGTTTTCGGTAGCTGAACAGTATACTATGGCTCTCAAAGTAGGAGACTAAGAACTAACCAAGTTACAAGATACATCAGTCTATTTTTGCATAGCTTTTGCTTTCATTGTTTAAATTGTATTTCTTTTTAGATAGAGTCTCTCTGTAGCTTAAAGATTACTTTTGAACCTGAGATTGTGAGGCTTCTACTTGCTAAGTGCTGGAATTACCGTTGTGTAAATCAAGTAAGTAGCTATTATTTTTAAAGAAGTCTTTCTTGTTGATTTAAACTCCAGATTTCCAAACTTTCCTTTTATTGGACCTTAATTCGCCTAGAAGACTTGCAAATGTATTATTGAATATTTTGTTGATGGGCTAATGATGGAAGGGAAGATGAAAAAAAAAACCTCAATTAATTGTGTTTTGATACTGTTATCAAAATATTGTTGAATTTCAGTCTTGTGGTTCCCACCAATACTTTTATGTGGTTTTTCCAAAACTGCATCTTCCTTGGTGACTTCCTCTAGTGTTGAAAAGTCACAGAGATCACACTAAGCCCACACAGTTAAGATTCTGAAAGCATAGCCTTTGGTAACATTGGTGTGGATTTAATAATTCTGAGCAGACTCTGTGTATCAGCTATCTGGAGGTCAAGGCAGGAAGATCAGGAGTACAAAGTCAGCCTAGAATGTTGCCTAGGCAACATAGCAAGACCTTGTTTTGACAAATAAAACCCCAAACAGAAACAACCAAACAAAAGCAATCCATAGTTCTGAGCAGCACAGGAAAACTCTATAGGCCAGGACTGTGTAACGGGTGATGCCTACACTGCGTGGTGCAGTCAGTTTTCCAAGTAAGAGGTCAGCAAATTGCCTAGCTGTGTAAATAAAGCTTTACTACAACATAGTTATGTTCCTCTGTTTGCTCATTATCTCTGACTGCTTTGAATGGTATTTGCAGAACTGAGCAGCTGTATAGGAAGTATATGACCAGAAATGATTTCAACATTTCTCTAGCCTACAGAAAATCTGTCAACTGTAGCTCAGGGTGTGGCTCTATCATATGGAAATTAACTAACATGTACAAGGTCCTGACTTAGAGTTCTAGGCTTTGGAAAAAAATACTCTACGTTACAAGAAACAACACTTCAAATCCAATAAACATAGGGAACTACTATTTCATATTTTTATCCTAGATGTTTTTTAAATCATTGTGTTCCAAATGTCTGTAATTTATAGAATTGTCTTTGGTTTCTTTTTTGTAAAGTGACAATAAATCGGCCTTTAAACTGGCTTTGAATAACTCCCAGCATACCTTTCTAGCTGGCTATCACCTATCTTTCTACTATTGCACCGTTTTGAATACTGGAACACGCCCGTGTAGGGATGAGGTATGTGTTCCAGCAGGGGAAAGGGAGCCCTGGACTTAAAAGAGGACCAGATAGCCAAACGTTTAGCCTGGAGTAAGAAAACAGACAAAAACTAGGTTTTAGTTCACGCAGGAAGTCCTGTACATTTAGTCCAGAGATGAGCACCAGAGATGAGCATTCTAGCTACTACGACGAAAGGAAAAACAAATTGAAGCTTATGAGAATGGAGGAAAGCCAGGCGTGGAGGAGCATGCGTTTAACCTCAGCAGAGGCAGAGGCATGTGCATCCTTGTGAGTTCGAGCCCAGCCTGGTCCACAAAGCTAGTCCAGGACAGCCGGGACTACACAGAGAAACCCTGTCTCGAAAAACAAACAAACAAACAAAAACCAAACCAAACCAAACCAAACCAAAACAAAACAAAAACCAAACCAAAACCAAAAAAGAAAAAGAAAGAAAGAAAAGAGAGCTAGGAAAGGCTTGAGGTCTGGAGAACAGAAAAAAGGGATGAGAGGGTGAACCAGCTCTCATTTGAGACCCTGGGTTTTTAAAGCCCCTGGGTTATAAAACAGCCATCTTCAGGATATCTCCCTGGTGCCTGTCTCTGGAGCCTTTGAAGTGTCTGAATGAAGCCAGAATAATTCCACCTTTCTACAAGATGAGATTTTATTGTTTCTCTCTGGAAAGAGGAGAGAGTCACTTACCCTTATGTGCAGGCAGATGAAACTGGCTTTCCTAGAGAAGAGCTGACTCAGAGCTGAGCCCTGAAAAATTCCGCACTGAATGACAGGAGATGACCTGAAGACTCATTAAGGTTCCATCAGTTCACATGGACATTATTTCTCTAATATGTATTTCCATGAAATACTAACAGCGTTTCACAATCGCCACAGTTGGAAGCAACTGTTATCTCACTCCAATGAACTGGCTCCCCTTGCCATGCCACTACAGTTACATCTTCCCTTCAGTCTTAAAACCTGAAAAATATTCCATCAACATAATTTGTAGAATATCATGTAAAAAAAAATGGGTCATTTCGGGTCGGCTTTCCTCCCTACCTACAATGCCTAAGAAATCAACCAAAGTGTTTACAGTACTCAATACGTTGTTCGTTTTTTTTTTTTCAGTTGCCAAGTGAGATCCCACTGTGTCAGTCCATCACTGTTAATTCACTTGACCAATTGAACATATTTGAGTTGTTCCATTGTTTGGAGAGGATTAATGAAAATACTGCAAATGTTTGTGTTGTATTGTTTGTATATATAGAAACCTTTGTTTGTCTTAGGGAAATACTTTGGCAGAAATAAGATTAAATCAGATAATTATAACATATCGTCTCTCATTTTGGGTCCTAGGTAGTATATGATGCATAAAACCATACATGCACTAATGACTTGGGTAAGAAAGGACACTAGCAGAGGGGGTAGGATGGAGGATGGAGAGGAGAAAACTGGGAGCAAGAACAAGGTGAAAGCACATGATATGCTTGAAAGACATTCATTATGGAATTCAGGGACAATGGATAGACAACAAAAATTTTAATTTAAATAATAAGGTTGTTTAGTTATATGGTAATTACATGCTCCTTTTGTAGGAAGTGGTGGAACTGTTTTTCTCAGCAGCCACATTCATTAGCATTTCCTTGGTGGGACCTTAATTATCCCAATAGAGACATATTCTCATCATATACTATTTCAGTTTGTGTTATTAATTTCATTTGCACCATTCAGTCAGGAGTGTAAAGTTGTTTTAGTCTGGCTTTCATGTGCATTTCCCCAAAGCCAGTGATATTTTAGATGTTTTATTTTTATGTTTTTGTATGAGTGCTATAGTACACATGTGGAGGTGTATACATATGTGGAGGTCATGAGACAACTCGCAGGATGATTTGAGGATCCAACTCAGATCACCAAGTTTGATAAGATGTGCTTCCCTTGGTGAACCATCTTGACAAATGCTCAATATAGATTGTGTATTTATTAACCACTCGGGTATTCTTCAGTGGAATATTTATTCAAGCTTTTTGTATGGTTATAAATGAGTTTGTTTGATTTCTTGTTATCAGGCTTCAGGTGTTCTTTACGTACTGTGACTTAAGTGTCTTGTGCAGGTATGTGAATTTAAGCCATTTTCTCCCAGACTGAGGTTTGTCTTTCACAGAGCAAAAGTTCAATTTTAATAAAGTCCAATTTACCATCTTTATTTCATTTGGTGCATTCAATGTCATTCGTAGTCACAGTCTACTCAAGGTATAGAAACTCAACAGCAATCTGAACATGGACAGTTTCATGTTAACTGTGCAAGGACTGTGTAACAAGAAGTGGCAGGTAAAAAGCAAAAGATCTCTAAGTAATAGAGACATATGATGTTCTAGGGCATTATGTGCCCAGAAAAGAGCTATATTACTCAAACATGTCCGAACAATAGACTGACTTGGAGAAGTGTGACCATCCCTCACTGTGGAGATTCCTAGAATATGTCCTTTAATCACAAAGACATTGCTCATGAAGTGGATCAACAGAAATATAATTACGAATTGGGAGGAAGGATTTCTTGGTCCAGAGATGTTCTGGCCACGAGTTTTTCAAGTGTGCAGCCAGAGAGCACTGGAGACCAGCCAATAAATTAGTCTTTTCTTGTAGTATTTCTTTTCTGGCACCTCTGAGAAAGGTTAATGTTATAACAGCTTGCCAAATGATATTAAAGGATCCAGAACAATTTCCCAAGAACAGAGCTGGACAGTTGGTCTTTACCTTGCTCCTTTCCAAGGTCGTTTTGTTTTGTTTTTGTTTTTTGTTTTTTGTTTTTTGTTTTTTTTTGGCTTTGGCTGTATGCAAATAAATTTTAGACAAACAGGTGCCTGAGGAATAAGCCATGCTATTTGTTAATTTTTTTCATGATTGTGTCCAAATAAGTAACAAGAAGTAACTTAATGGAGGAAGCGTTCATCTTGGTTCAAGAGATAGAATCCATCATGGCAGAAAGCCATGGCAGTGGGACCTGTCTGTGCTAGCAGGAGCTGTCTATGGAGGAAGCAGACTGTTGGCTCACATCTTGGCAGATAAGGAAACAGAACTCTGAGAGCAAGTACTAAAGTTGTCCTTCCTTTGGCCATTTTCCCATTGGCCATTTTTATTAGTTTTGGAAGCTATTCCATAGGACAGTGTTACTCACATTCAGAGCAACTCATCCCTCCTCAGATCAGCTAATTCTCTCTGAAAACACACACACACACACACACACACACACACACACACACACACACACACCATGCATACACATCTTACTAATGGTCTTGATACTTGATTAGTCTAATCAAATTGAACACAAACATTGACCTTACTAAATAGTGATCTAATTATCTTGATATAAAGTACGTGTAAAATCAAGTTACTTTGATAAAAGTAACTATGCATCTAACTGAGAATTAGTATGAAAGGGGCTGAATGCTGACAATGCCTTGCCTGGTATCATATGTACTGTTCTGTGATTTCTCCTATTTTTATGTAGAGCTAAACCAGAAACATCCTTTATGGTTTAGACTTGGTATGTTTTGAAACTACCTTGCTTGGCTATATCTGTCTGTATTATTACTAGGCACAAATGATTAGTAGGTCACTCCTCCCTGATGCTCAAGGGCAGTATGGGTGGCAGAGACAGAGGGCAGATCTTATTCATGATATTTGCCTGAAATAGACTCGGTAAATTCAAAGAGTACCATGGCCTGCAGGATTGCCTTTCCCAGGACTAAAAAGGACAGTCTTTGGTTGACTCTACTTTGTATCACTGTTGGTTCTAGGTCTCAGGGTCCTCTGCCCTATATAGGAGGCGACAAAACAAAAAAGCAAAAGAAAAACTCAGAATGGGGCTCTTGCTCCTCAGGTTCTGCCCTTTCTTGTCAGCTTCCTGAACCCTAAATTGGAAAACAAACAAACAAACAAAAACTAGCAATTGCCACTCACTGACTATAAGTACACTATGGCAGGCAGGTACTTTAAGGTGAAATATCCACACCACAAATTTTTCAGTGTAGCTTGTACGAAGCCAAAATATAGTGTAATGGTGTAGAAGTTACAAAAGTTTCAAGCAAAGTGTCGGTGATGATAAGTGATACACTGTCAGAAAATAAGCAGAGTTTTGTATCAGACCCTGGGTTGCAAGTCTCTGATATTCCATTAAAATTTTCTTCTGTCAAATAATAAGTGACTTAGTTGAGAGCCACAAATCCAGCCAAAGCCCAGCTAAGTGAAAGGGACATTCTGGGAATAACAGGGCTAATCTGACTGATGATCAAGATTCAGCTGTGCATACATATGAGAACCAAACTTTAAATGAGGTGTCAGGAGGCACACTCATTTATGAAGGAATCAGAAGCAACAACCATAATGAAAGTACAAGCCTTTCCAACACTCAAATTTCAAAGATGATGATACATGATAAAGGCTCCCATCACTCATGTCATAGTCTCCCTTTCTGATTACAAAGTACATGCTGTCCATTTCTCTGAACATGGTGACACATTATCAAAAGATGATGAATGCCCTCACAAACAGAGAAGGCTAAAAACTGCTTGCAATATTTCTCTGTCTTTCTGCTACAACAAACATCATGACAAGTTTTCTTGTCTGATAGGGAGTAATAAGCAAATGTAGTAACCAACAGAAGAATTCAACTTCAAAGAGATAAACATAATCTAGAGGATCTGGGTAGTAAGATGAGGTTAGGTCACATCTACCATAACCACAATGCAAAGGTGTTCCAAAATCAGTCACAAGAGTGTGTTCCAATTTTCCCAAAGTTAAGAGTGTTAGCATTATTCCTAAATGGAGTAATTTCATTGGCTCACTTGTCTATTTGTGCATTTATTTGGTGGCTGTGTAGTGCTTTTCATTATGAGCTAAGAGTATTCAAAGTACCAGGATAATAGCCATAAAATGTTTCATTCCTGATCAGAAGAAACTTCAGAGACCTGACAAAACCAAGTGTGAGATAAAGTATTTTAAAATGCAGTGAAATATCAGAAATATGCTCAGAAATGCTACTTCTCTTGAGCCTATTGTATCTTTCTGTATCATCTCCAACTTGTTAGTCACTTCCACTGTACAGAAAAGGACTTTTTAGTCTTCTGCATGTAGCAAACCAAGCAGGTGAAGGTAGCTTACCTTTCATACCCAAAGTTTGCCTTAACACATGCCTCTATTTCCTTTTTTTTTTGGTTTCCTCTTCTCTCTTCTTTTATCCCCTCCCCTCCTCTGTCCTCTCCTCTCTTCCCTTTCCTTTTCTTTTCTTCTCTCCCCCTCCTGTCCCATTCCCTCCCTTTTTTCTTCCTCTCCCCTTTCTTCTGTCTTTGTCTCTCTCTGTCTCATCTCTGTCTGTCTCTCTTTGTCTCTGTGTTCTCTCTCTCTCTCTCTCTCTCTCTCTCTCTCTCTCTCTCTCTCTCT
>OU015746.1:100762254-100776719 GCA_907169655.1 Acomys percivali | reverse complement strand
TCTCTCTCTCTCTCTCTCTCTCTCTCTCTCTCTCTCTCTCTCTCTCTGTCTCCCCATTCTGTTATAATTTTTCACATTTCAAAGATGTGTTGTTTACTTCCCTCCTCTTGATATGCTCTTCTTTTATGTGTAAACATAGAAGTTTTTAATATTTCATACTTTTTCTTAGAAACACATTAGTTAGAATAAATTGCATGGCTTAAATCAAAATGAAGAAAAGTTGTTCAAAGTTTCCTCAGGGCACTCCTGTCAAAAGACTGGACAGGATTCCCATGGATCTTCCCCACTCTCTCTATCACCCTAGGCCAATTTCTCTTGGATAAGAGAATATCAGAGCCATTTTTCTTCCCCTCCCTAATGTATACACCTCTTGTGGAGCCCCTCAGACCAACTCAGCCTGGCCTCTCCTCCCATCTACCTCCAACAGCTGTAAGAATCCACCATAAACACTCTAGCACAGCAGGCTAGAAAAGCAGGCAAGACTCAGTCAACAAACTCTCTGAAAATTCCATGAGGAAACAGAAACCAAGAAACAAAACTCCCATCAAGCCAAGGCAAACCTAAGAATGACACATAGACAATCACCCACAAACAAGATGCCTAGACACCAGCTTAAGAAGACAATCAAAAGCATCCAAGGCAATATGTCTCCACCAGAGACTAGCTATCCTACCACAGTAGGCTAAGAATATTCTAACATAGCTGAGGCACAAGAAAAAGACCATACAACCAACACTGTGAAGAGCTTCACTGTGTGAGCTTCATAATGAGTAAATGAATATATCCTTTAACAAAATCCAGGAAAACACAAACAACTGGAGGATATAAATAAATTCCTCAAAGAAACCTGGGAAAACACAAACAAACAATTAGAGGAAGCAAAGAGAAGAAAAGAAAACAATAACAAAACAGAAGAATGAGACAAATAAAATTATTCAAGACCTAAAAATAGAAATAGAAGCAATAAACAAAACATAAACTGAGAGAATCCTTGAAATAAAAATTTAGGAATAAACACAGGAATTATAGATGCAAGAATCAACAAAAGAATCCAAAAGATGAAAAGATGAGTATCTCAGACATTGGAGATACAATAGAAACAATTGACACGGCAGTCAATGAAAATGATGAATCTAAAATATTCCTGACACAAAACACCCAGGAAATCTGGGACACTATAAAAACACCAAACCTATAAATATCAAGAATAGAGGAAGGAGGAGAATACTAGATCGTAGGTCCCAAAAATATTTTCAATAAAATCATAGAAGAAAAAATTTCCTAACCTAAAGGAGCTACCTATACATGTACAAGAATCATACAGAACAGTAAATAGATTGCACCAGAAAGGAAATTCCCCTTGTTATATAATAAAACATTAAACATATGGAATAAAGAAAGAATATTAAAAACTGCAAAGGAAAAGATAAAGTAACATATAAAGTCAGACCTATCAGAATTACACCTGGCTTATATAAAACCCATAAGGTCTTGAATATGTATTCTAGACTTTTAGAAACTTTAGATGCCAGCCCAGATTACTATACCCAGAAAAAATTTCAATCACCCTAAAAGGAAAAAATAAGATATTCAATGATAAAATTTGGTCTACAAATCAAATTATAGAGAAGATACTAGAAAAAAAATACAAACAAAGGAGGTTAACTAAGCACATGAAAACACAGGAAATAAATGATAAAAAAGGATAACCAAAGGACAACAAACAAATACATCTTCCCCCATCAACAATATCAATAACGAAATAACAGCAGTTAGCAATCATTGTTCATTTATATCTCTAAATATCAATCTCATCTCTCCAATGATACAACACAGATTAACAGAAAGAAAACAAAAACAGGAAGCATCATTCTGCTATGTACAAGAAACTTGCCTTCCATGGCAAGGAAAGTCATTACCTCAGAGTAAAGGGTTGGAAAAGGTATAAGAAGCAAGTTGGTAGTTGGTTTAGTCATTTTAGTATCTAACAAGATAGACTTCAAACTAAAATTAATCAAAAGAGATGGAGATGGAAACTAAATATTTATCAAGGCAAAAATCTACCAATATGATAGACAATTCTTAATACTTATGCCCAAAAATACAAAGGCATACATACAAGTGTTTGTAAAACAAATATTTCTACAAGTTGAATAACACATTAACCCTAACACACTGATAATGAAAGATTTCAAT
The DNA here is from genome assembly GCA_907169655.1 of Acomys percivali. NCBI lineage: Eukaryota > Metazoa > Chordata > Mammalia > Rodentia > Muridae > Acomys > Acomys percivali. Next base: position 100,774,523 of record OU015746.1, on the reverse strand, counting down.
ACCCTATCTCATCAATGGACAGGTCACCCAGAAAAAAATTAAAAATGCTGAAATTAACATAAACTAAAACAAACAAAAAACTCTCATGATCATCTCATAAGATGCTGAAAAAAGCTTTTGAAAACATTAAATACCTCTTCATGACTAAAGTTCTGGAGAGATTAGAGATAAGAGGGACATACCTTAACATAATAAAGAAAGTTTACACCAAGACTATAGCGAACATCAACTGAACTGGAGGGACAAACAAAGCAATTCCACCAAAATCGGGAACAAGACAAGGCTATCCACTCTCCATATCTGTTTAATACAGTACTTGAAGTTCTATCTAGAACAATAAGACAACTGAAGGAAGTCAGAGATACAAATTGGAAAGGCAGAAATCAAGTATTATTATTTGTAAATGGTATGGTATTATACATGCATGACCCTAAAAATTCCACTGTGGAATTCTGAAAGCTGATAAACACTTCTAGAAGAGTGACTAATTACAAGGTTAATTTTAAAAAAAATCACTATATTGGGTCCCCAAGATAGTGATGCCCAGCACACATGATGTCTGGGTAGCAGGAGGTAAAGCTCAGTCACTGAAGAGCAAGCCTGAGGTTGCACTGCTGGCTGTAAATGCCCATGTCCCTGTTTCACTGAAGAATGCTCACTGGGAATATCCACCTTACTGACAAGGCTCCTAGGCTCCAGGATCACCCAGCCTCCAGCACCTGGCTCTACCTGCCTCCAAGAGGAGGGAAGCCAGGCTATAGGAACACATGGCCTCTGGTGCCCCGCCTTTACCAATCTTCCAGAGGAGGGTTTCCGGCCACCAGGATTACTTGCCCCGTTATACCTGCTTATTCAATTATGAATCCCAGGCCCAAAGGAAACATAGAACCATCTTCTGATGCACTGAACTATCCATCCTCCAGAAGAGACCTCTAAGACTACAGAAGAGTCCAGGTTAGACCTCACCTCCACCCCAATCTCCTGCCTATGGGTCCAACTGGAGCACAATCAGCAGAGGAGAGCTGCAGGCTATTCCCTGAGATAATGCCTCCAGCCCATGGCCCAATGCATCATCCTGAGGAGGTCATCCAGTACCAAGGAGCATCCAACCTTAGGCATAGAAATCAGGCACCAGAACAACCAGCCAGCAACAGATGGCTGAAGAACAGCAAAAGAACAAAACCAAAAATAGCCAAGACAGTATGGCATCACAAGAACTCAGCTATCCTACTACAATGAGCCCTGAATATCACAAGAGAATGACATTAAATCTATTCTTATGAAGTTGATAGAGACCTTTAAAAAGGAAATAAATGAATAAATTCCTTAAAGAAATACCAGAAAATAAAATCAAACAGTTTTGGGAAATGAATAAAATAGTTCAAAACCTGAAAATGGAAATAGAAACAATAAAGCAAACATAAACTGAAGGAATCCTAGAGATGGAAGATACGAATTGAAGAAATTGATACATCTCATAAAGAAATTGTTAAATCTAAGAAATACCTGACACAAAACAGCCTTGAAATCGGGGACATAATGGAAAGATGAAGCCTAAAATAACAGGACTAGAAGAAGGGTTAAAGGCCTGTACCATCACACCTGGCCCTAGAAAATATTTTCCTCAAAATCAAAGAAAATTTCCACAATCTATTGAAAGAGATGGCTATAAACATATAAGAAGCTTACATAACACCAAGTAGGTTAGACAAGAATACAAAATCCTCCTAAACACTAACAATAACTAAACACTAAATCTACAGAAGAAAGAATATTAAAAGCTGCAATGGAAAAAGGACAAATAACAAAAAAAGGCAGACCTATCAGAATTAAACCTGACTTCTTGTCAGAGACTCCAAACCCCAGAAGGGCCTGGGCAGAAAAGTTGCAAGCCCTAAGAGACAAGAGATGTTAGCCAAGATTACTGTACCAAGCAAAACGTTCAATTACTATCAATGGAGAAACAAGGTATTACATGATAAAAGCAAATTTAAACAATATCTATGCACAAATCCAGCCATACAGAAGATACTGGAAGGACAACTCCAGCCCAAGGATGCTAATAACACCCAAGAAAACATAGGAAGTACATAACTCCACTGCAGGAAAACCATAAGAAGAGAAGTGTACACACACTACCACCACCACCATTAAAATAACAGGAACTAACAATCAATGGCCATTAATATACCTCAACATCAATTTATTCAATTCTCCAATAAAAAGATACATGCTAACAAAATTGATTCATAAACAGGACCTATCATTCTATTGCATAAAAGAACCTCAGCAACAAAGGTAGACATTACTTCAGAGTGAAGTACTAGAAAAATGTTTTATAAGCAAACAGACCAAGAAGAAAGCCAGAGTAGTCATTCAAATATCTAAAGAATAGCCTTTCAACAAACATCAATCAACAGAGATGGAGAAGGATACTTCATACCCAGCAAAGGAAAAAATCCAACAAAAAAAATCTCAGTTCTCAACATCTATGCTCCAAATACAAGGGCACCCGCATTTGTAAAAAGAAACATTACTAAGGCTTAAATCACACATTGATCTCCATACATTAATAGTGGGAGACTTCAATATTAGGATGGAAAAGTCCCTGAGACAAAGCTAAACAGAGAAATAATAAAACTAACAGATGTCATAAATCAAATGAACCTAATATATATCTACAGAACTTTTCACCCAAACACACACACACAAAAATAACTGCTTCTCAGCACCACAGAGAACATTCTCCAAAATTAACGATATAGTCAATCACAAAGCAAGCCTTAATCAATACAAGAAAATTGAAATAACCTTTGGATTTTATCAAATCATCATGAATTAAAGCTAGAATTCAAGGACAATAGAAACAACAGAAAGCCTAGCCACTCAGGGAAACTGAAGGACTTTCTACTCAATGACAACTGGGTAAAGGAAGAAATAAAGAAATTAAAGTCTTCCTAAAATTTAATGAAAACAATGGTAAAATATACCCAAACTTATGAGACACAATAAAAGCAATGCTAAGAGGAAAGCTCATAGCACTAAGCACCTTCATAAAGAAATTGGAGAGTGCACATACTAGCAATGTAGCAGCACACTTGAAAGTTCTAGAACAAAAAGAAGCAAACACCTCTAAGAAGAGTAGATGGCGGGAAATAATCAAACTCAGGACTGAAGTCAACAAATTAGACACAAACAGAATAATACAAAAAAAAATCAATGAAACTATCAGCTTATTCTTTGAGAAAATTTACATAATAGACAAAAACCTTAGCCAAACTAACTAAAAGGCAGAGAGACAATATCCAAATTCACAAAATCAGAAACAAAAAAGAGGACATTAGATCAGACACTGAAGAAATCCAAAGAATCATTAGGTATTACTTCAAAAGCCTATATTCCATAAAATTGGAAAATTTAAATAAAATGGGTGATTTTCTTGATAGATTACACTTACCAAAGTAAAATCCAGATCAAGTAAACAAACTAAGTAGTCCTATAACCTCTAAGGAAATATAAGCAGTCATTAAAAGTCTCCCGACCAAGATGGTTTCATGGCAAAATTCTACCAGGCTTTCAAAGTACAGCTGATACCAATACTCCTCAAACTATTGCACAGAATAAAAACAGAATAAACATTGCCAAACTCATTCTATGAGCACATAATCTCCATGATACCTAAACCACAGAAAGATCCAACAAAGAAAAAGACCTTCAGACCAATTTCCCTTAAGAACATTGATGCAAGAATACTCAATAAAATATTCACAAACCAGATCAGTACAATTAACATAATATAAATAGCCATCTTACCAAAAGCAATCTACAGACTTAATACAATTCCCATCAAAGTATGAACACAATTCTTTACAAACCTTGAAAGAACAATTCTCAACTTTATAAAGAAACAAACAAACAAAAACCAGATAGCTAAAACAATCCTGTATAATAAAAGAACTTCTGGACATATCAATATCCCTGATTTCAAGCTGTGCTACAAAAGCAATAGTAATAAAAACTACATGATATTGGTATATAAATAGACTGGTTGATCACTGGAATCATATTGAAGGCCCAGAAATAAACCCACACACCTATGAACATTGATTTTTTTACAAAGAAAGCAGAACTGTACAATGGAAACAAAGGAAGCATCTTTAATAAATTGTGCTGGTCTAACTGGATGCCTACAAGTATAAGAATGCAAGTAGATTCGTATTTATCACCTAACACAAAACTCAAGCCCAAGTGGATAAAAAAAAAAACTCAACATAAAACCAGATTCACTAAATCTATTAGAAGACAAAGTGGGAAAGAGCCTTGAACTTATTGGTCCAAGAGACAACCTCCTGATTAGAACACCAGTGGCTCAGGCACTAACATCAAGAAATAATAAATTGGACCTCATGACACTGAAAAGCTTCTGTATGGCAAAGAACACTGTCAATAGAACAAAATAGATATCTACAGATTGAGAAAGACCTTCATCAACCCTACATCTGACAGAGGGCTTATATCCAAAATATATAAAGAACTTAAGAAAGTAAATACCAACCAACAAAATAAAATATCCCAATTTTAAAATGTGAGAGAGGGCTAAACAGAATTTTCAATAGAGGTATCTCTAATGGCTGAGAACCACTTAAACAAATGCTCAGGTGTCCTTATTCATCAGGGAAATGCAAATTGAAACAAATCTGAGATTTCATCTTACACCCATCAGAATGGCTAAGATCAAACACTGAAATGACAGTACATGCTGCCAAGGATGTGGAACAACGGGAATATTTCTTCAGTGTTGGTGAGAGTGCAAACTTGTACAACTACTTTGGAAATCAATTTTGTGCCTTCTCAGAAAATTGAGAATAGTTCTACCACAAGACCCAGCAATACCACTCCTTGGCATATATGCAAAAGATACTTGATCATACCACAGGGTCACTTGTTCGGCTATGTTCATAACAGCTTTATTTGTAATAGCCTGAAACTGGAAACAGCCCTGATGCCCCTCAATTAAAGAATGGGTAAAGAAAATGTGGTCCCTTTACACAGTGGAATACAACTCAGCTATTAAAAACAAGGATATCTTGCAATCTGCAGGCAAATGGATGGTACTAGAAAAGGTCATCCTGAGTGAGGTAACTCACACCCAGAAAGACACACATGACATGTACTCATCTGTAAGTGGATATTAGCCACATAGTACAGGAAAACCATACTACAATCCACAGATCCAGTGAAGTTAAGTAACAAGCCAGACCCAAGGGAGGATGCTTGAATCCCACTCTGAAAGGGGAAATAGACAGAAGTGGATGAAGAGAGGGAAATGGTGTGGTAAAGGATGTGGGGAGGGGAAAAGGGGTGGGGAAAGGTGTAGGAAGAGTGGGGATTGGAAGTGAGAGGGCTTCCAGAGAAAAGGAGAACTGCTAGTGGGAGTGTAATTTTGTCTTATGTGATGGTTCCTCAGAATATTGGGAAGCATACCTCAAAATCCAGGTATACTACTCTGGCGTATATACTCAAAGGACACTCCATCTTACCACAAGGATACTTGCTCAACTATGCTCATTGCAACCTTAATCATAATAACTATACACTGGAAATAACTTAGATGTCCTTAACTGAAGAATGGATAAAGAAAATCTGGTACATTTACACAATGTCCCAGTTGTTTAAAGAAAAAAAATGACATCATAAAACTTTAAATCAAGTAAATGAAACTAGAAAAAAAATCATATTGATTGAGGTAACCCAGATTCAGAAAGAGAAATATGTTATATATTCACTTTAAGTGGATATTAGCTGTTAGGAAAATCATAACCAAGCTACAACTCACATACCAGAGAGCTTTAGTAAAGAGAAGGTCTATACAAGGGAAACATGGATCTCCCTGGGAAAGGGAAATAGAATTGATTTTTCAGGTAGGCTTTGGTTGGATGGAGAATAAGAGCAGGAGGAATCAAATGTGGGGGTGAAGTGAAATAGAATCGTGAGAGACATCTGGAATTAGGGGGTATTTGGGAAGTGGTATGGAAACCTACTGCAGGGGACACTCCTGGAATCTATAAGGGTGACCTTCATGAGGATTCCTAGTAATGGAGGATATGGAATCTGCACTGGTCATCTTTTGTATTTAAGGAAGGCTTCCAGTGTAGGCACTAAGTTACATTCAGTTGAGCTGTCAACCAAGGAGGTCCCATGGAGATTCCTCAACAGACCAGGATTATTCTAGTACAAAAGATCTCTCTCTGGAAATGGGGCTCCATTGCAGAAGAAATCTTCCACACAGCTCATTGAATATAAAGATGTCCAGTTGTTGTGACTTGGAGCCTTTACCACTAGGTTCTAGTCTCTTTGCCATGAGAAGGTACTTACTTGGAAGGCTGCCAAAAGCATGACCACCAACCCAGCCAGAAAAACCTTGACCCATAATTTGTCCTGTCTGCAATATATGCAGCCACAGTGGTGGTACAGAACTTGTGGGAGTAGCTAACCAAGTGGTTTAACTTGAAGCTCATGCCATGAGAGGGAGCCCATGCCCTACACTGCTTGGATGTCCAGGATTCAGAGACCTAGGGTAGAACCAAACAAAACTGCTTAAAAAAACATTGAAATTATTCCTAATGATAACCTGCTACACTCATAGGTTAGTGCCTTGTCCAGTTGTCATCAGAGAGGCTTCCTCCAGCACCAGATGGGAACTGATGCAGAGACCCACATTTAGACACCATTTGGAGAGAAAGTCTAAATTGGAGGTCTCTATTGAGTTCCTCCCTCTAGAGATCAGGAAACCCTCCAGAAGATGGTCAAGAAAGACTGCAAACTCCTACAACCCCCTCACCCTAAGGAATGAAGTGCATCAGGGGATCATGCCCACTGATTCAACTAAGCAGAGCTCATAAGGGCTCACAGAGACTGAAACAGCAAGCGCAGAGTCTGCACCAGCTCCTCTGCATATGTGTTATTGCTGTTAGCTTGGTGCTTTTGTGAGATTCCTAACAATGGGAGTAGGTGTATCTCTGACTCTTTGGCTGCTATTTGGACTCTTTTCCTCCTAGTGGGTTGCATTGTCCAGCCTCGATATGAGAGCTTTTGCCTTGACTTATTTATCTTGTTTTGTTCTATTTGTCTGTTATCTCTCAGAGGTCTGCTGTTTTCTGAAGAGGAAACCGAGGAGAATGGATCTGGTTAGGAGGTTGGTGGTGGGAGCTGAGAGGAGTAGAGGGAGAAAATTTTGTGGTTAGGATGTATTGTATGAGAGAAGAATCTATGTTCATTTAACACGATACAGAAGAACCTTGGAGTTAGAACAGAATAACAGTAATATGGAGAGCATTATATCTAATGCAAATGCCAAATCATACCAGCATTACAACAGTAGATCCAATAACATTATCATATTCATCATTTTTAAACTCTACTTGGTTTTTGAGGCTTCCAAACATAATGGCACAAACAAATACATTTATTGTGTGCAGATACTGACACTATAGAGTTTTATATACATGTGCACACACATAGTTTAGAGTGTGTACATATAATGTGAACACAAATATATTCCATGGTGTATACATATCCACTTGTTAGTTCTACACACATATGTACTATTGCTATCATCACAAACAGATATAAACGAAAATATAATCTCATTATCAAAATCAAGCCAGTCATCCTTTTGACTCCCACCATGCCACATAGATATATTTTAATAATGTGTTATGGGTTTTCATACTCTCCCCAGGTCGCCTAAGGTCTTTCAGGTGATTTATGAGTTCTATAAAACAACTTCAAGGAGGATTACAGTTGTTCAACAGGATATTTGTTTCACTATTCCTGCACTTTGGGGAAAACAAAAAACAAAAAACAAAAAACAAAACAAGGAAACAACTCTCATCAACATGGTAAGTAGAACATCCGTTTAAGAAGATGGAGTGTGCATTACTCTTCTGGTGTCCCCATGTGTACTGTACACAGATAAAATTACAAGATCCTACTGCATGAACATGGAGGCAAGACTAATTTTATCTCATCCTAGTAAGTTTATAATATCTTAGTGCATTTGGTTCTTGCTTGGGTGAATCCACTCAGTCACCCTGCTTCTTCGTCTCTGTGCAGCTAGCACTCAGGTCTGCACAATCAGGGTAGAAGTGGTATCCAGGGATTTAGAACTGGAATTGCCTTGGACTTGTTGTGCACTTTCCACTTCTACCTTGGCTGTTTTCTTAGGCCATACTTTCCTGAGTATCAGTAAATCTAGTCGGTCCCAGTGCTCTGGAAGGAAAGTTCTAGCATTTATTTGTTTAATCTCTCCAAAACTGTCCAAAAGCATGACCCGAATACTGAAGTCAAAATTGGATTTCTGGTCCCAAAGGACAAGGCAGCTGCTGGGAAAGTCTGCCCAATGACTTGGTATATAATAAGCACATCTGCAGTGCAAATCTATTAATAACTTGGGAAGTTCTCAGGAACTAAAGCTGAGCAAGCCCACTTATTCTCTCCACTGCTTGTAGTTGACTAAAATCTGTTTAATTCTGCCAGTAATAAAGCAAACTGTACCTGCAGTTAATAGAGAGATAGATACATGTATGCACACACATCCACACATATGTGTATTTGTGCACACACATACAAGCACACAGACACACACACACACAGACACACACACACACACATCACATGGGAAATGGATTTTTATAGGCTCTGCACCAACTGCTATTGGGGTTTAGCAGTACCTAGAGTCCAAAGGGTTCAGAGAGCCACCAAAATGATGGGAGATGTGACTAGAGACAGTCTAGTCAGATAGAACTTCTATGATTACATTGTCAACTTTCCTGGGGCTATTAAATCGGTGGAGCAAAAAATAGGCACATTTTGGTTCATAGACACTGAAGGCCGAGTGGAGAGAAGAGAAATGAAAATGGCCCTGCAGCTGTCTCGGGGCGCTAGCATAAAGGTGCACGCTCCAAAGCACTCTTCTGAGGCCTCTAATGCAGAGAATGGCTTATTGAGCACAGAAGTGGGAGAAGTTCGGGGATGGAGTTTTAAAGACTTTTCTCATTCTTTATCTTCCCAGATGGGCTGTTTCCATCTATTTTTGGATCTGTAATGTCAAATCAGCCAGTTAATGTAGCCATTTCAGTGACATTGTTGCTTCTGTGACACCTGTCAGGAGTCAGCTTCCCTAGTTAAGCCTAGCATTTTCTATCTCCAAACCCTGTTCATCTTCACATCATGCATATTAGGCCAGCCTTGAGTTTCAGCAGGATGCATACATCAGAGTTGTGTGATTGACCCTGTTTAAATAGGATGTGGTTAGCCTTCTGTGCTGTTGGAACCCCATGCTACTTCAGAAACCACTTTTCAGTGTCCTTCCATCTCTGGGATTGGCCCTTCTTCTGTCTGTTTAGCTTTTAAGCATATCCATTGCCCATCCTGATCCCATTTTTATTTTTAACTTAACAAGCATGGGTCTTATACCATGATGGGCTTAAGATTTCCTAAGTCACTGTTTTCCATGGGTCTATTTTTCTAGAATCATGTTTCTGCTTTGTGGCTCTCAAAATACTGATGTTCTGCTTTTTAAAATTACTGCTCTCCCATTCTAAGCTAATAATGCAAATCTAAAACGTCACCATGGCCAAGTTCCTCTTCCGAGAATAGTCAGAGCCACTGCCCTGGCCTTATGTGTGTTCTCTTTGCAATGTGACTGTGTCATTCCTCATCAATGGGTGGCAGCCGGCTTCTCTGGCCCAGTTTCAGCCAATAAAGTACTGTGAATGGATGGTGGACATCAAATGACCGGGTCATAAATGAACCCAGAAGTGGCCTTACTGCCGCTGGTCACATACTGGGATTCTGTGCTCCGAGAGGCCTGAGCCATACACTTGAAGCAGCCTCTGGTAGATGCTGAAGCTGATGTCTGGTTGAAGTTCCAGTCTGAGGTGAGTGACTTCATGAAGCTACTTCCTCATTCACCACAGCTAGAAGAACTCCTACTTAACTTTAACCTGCCACTGGCATTGTGAAAGTCACTAATCATGTTTTCCATCACAAACTCTGGCTTAATTTTGCATATCTAGATAATTGCAGCAACTGTTAAGTAGCTGAGCATTTGGAAACCTATATTCTAAAAGCCTGGCTTATGAGATAAACTGGGAATTGCTGCCTCCTATAGTAATAAATTTTACTGAGGCACAGATATGAAGAAAAGTCTTCATTTATTTGTATTGCAAATGAGTGGTTTTTTGCAGTAGCATTGAAACTGTGACACTGGGACAGAGGTGAGAAGACTGCTACCTGGCACCTTGAAGAAAAATAAATAAATTGTACAGCAATACATAGAAAAACAGACAACATTTATGGTTTTGCCAGTTGGTACTGAACATTTCATAACCTAAGCCAGTGATGTAAAAATTTACATTTGATTTTCACACTAAATATAATATAACACACACTCTTCCCCCTCTGTGTGTGTGTATGTGTATGTGTGTGTGTGTGTGTGAGAGAGAGAGAGAGAGAGAGAAAGAGAGAGAGAGAGAGAGAGAGAGAGAGAGAGAAAGAGAGAGAGAGAGAGACAGAGAGAGAGAGAGAGACAGAGAGACAGAGAGAGAGAGAGAGACAGAGAGACAGAGAAACAGAGAGAGACAGAGAGAGACAGAGAGAGAGAGAGAGAGTTTGGCAGTAAGAGGGATTAGAAACAGACATGTATATGATTCTAATTTATAATTCCAGTATGGAATTGTGTGTGTAGTATGATTTTTGAAGAGCACATATGTTCATCATGCAATCCAGGGAAGGCAGCTCTTTATACGAAGTCTCTCTTTTTTATCTGGAATAAGAAGGCAGCTGATGAAATCAGAAATTCCTGACTGTGCAGAACATTACAGTGTTGGAAAAGGTTTTAAAGAAATTAAAGCAAAGCCTATTTCTAGTTTTCTAGCTTTTAAGTAAAGAAAATATTCTTTAAAATGTACATCAAAACAGAATCAGTCTGATGACAAGCTGCTCACAAATGGAATGATCTTGCTTTATAGTGTACAAATGTGTTCCTGTGAGTACTTGTGTGCTCATGCATGCACGTATGTGTGTGTGACGTGTGTGTGTGTGTGTGTGTGTGTGTGTGTGTATGTGTGTGTGTGTATTGTGAGGGTTTGAACATTGTTAGTCAAATCCCATGAGGTTTCTTTCTTTCTTTATTCTTTGCATTATAAAAATGAAATTTCTACTGGCTCCATTTTTTAAAAAAAAACTAATGTTCTCTACTAATTGTAAAGCCTGACAGGTGTTGATTTCCTTTTTTTAAAGATGTATTTTGTTTTTAAATTTATGTGCTTTTGTGTGTGGCATATATGAGGGATTGGCTAAATGAGAGGAAGAACACTGAGTCATCTTACAGACTAATGATGATAGCAGCCAGTAACCCAAACTGGAGTTAGTGCTAACATGGAGTATAGGAGAGTAAGTGTTTGTCTTATAAGAGATGACAGCCAATCTGGGAAGAATGAGAAATCAGCATTAATCTTAGCTCTGCCTCTTGGCATCTGTTAACCACCGTCAAGTTTCTTGATACAGTGCCTGAATTCTTTATCTGTACTTTAAGCATATCTACTGCTAAGACATAGGTATTCCCATAACCTTCACTAGTCTGTAGCACAGCACTTTTTAAATGCTCTTATTAAAGATTTTGGATAGGGCTCTTTCTACTCCATTATCATGAGCCACTTGAGGACTATGGAAGGGCTAGAAACCTCCATTCTTTGCATTAAGATTAAAATACTGTCTCAGTAGAATGTCCTCACACCTATCCCAATCTCCTGGTAAGTAAAGACTTTTGTGGGAAATGCCTTTTGGGCTAGTGCCCAATTATAAATGAGTATATACTATGTGAGTCTTTCTGTTTCGGGTTAACTCACTCAGGATGATCATTTCTAATCCCATCCATTTGTCCACAAATTTCAGGATTTCCTTGTTTTTTATAGCTGAGTAGTATTGCATAGTGTAAATGTACCACAGTTTCTTTATCCATTCTTCTACTGAGGGACAGTTAGGCTGTTTCCAGGTTCTGGCTATTATGAATAAGGCCACTATGAACAGGGTTGAGCCTATGTACTTGATTTGTGGTGGAGCATTTTCTAGGTATATTCAAAGGAGTGGAATAGCTGGGTCTTGAGGAAGCTCTATTCCCAGTTTTCTGAAAAAGCACTAGATAGATTTCCAAAGTGGTTGTACAAGTTTGCATTCCCACCAATAATGAAGGGGTGTTCCTCTTT
>OU015746.1:100735224-100762244 GCA_907169655.1 Acomys percivali | reverse complement strand
TTGTACAAGTTTGCATTCCCACCAATAATGAAGGGGTGTTCCTCTTTCTCCACATCCTAGCCAGCATGTGGTGTCACTTGAATTTTTTATTTTTATTTTTTTATGTGTATCAGTATGTAAGTGTCAGATCCTTTGGATCTGGAGTTACAAACAGTTGGGAGCTGCCATGTGGGAGCTAGGGATTGAACCTAGGTCCTTTGGAAGAGCCAACAGTGTTCTTAATCACAGAGCCATCTCTAAGTAAGAGAAATATTGGAGATAGGGAAATAGAAGGACCCAGAGGGTCCTAGAAACCTACAAGAAAACATCTTTTTGGAGGGACACTCAGTCTTTCATAATACAGTTCTTTAAAATTATGATGTCACAACTTAGAGAGTTCTTCATAGAGTGTGCTTTATTGACTGTGAGTGAAGACTAAACACACACACACACACACACACACACACACACAGACACAAAGGCATTTTTAATAGGTCCATGTTGGAGATGCAAGGCAGGTCTTCACTTATATGAACACATTGGTGGTATGTGATAATTTGTCTAAAAATATAAAGAAGTCAAAAGTGTGGGGGTATAGCTCTAGTGTAAATACTTGCACAACTTTCCCAAGGGGCTGGGTTTGATCCTTGGTGTTTCAGTCATGGTCAAAAAGGCTTTGTTTTGTTCTTTCCACAAACTGTTGTTTAAGTTATGATAGATTTTCAAAACATGTCTCTATTATTTTCCACCCCAAAAATAGTACATGGAAGTAAATCAGGGTTTGGTGTCACATGTTTTCATTTTGCCTCTGCTTTTACTTAGTCCTACTGAAAGAAGAACTAAAGGTTGAACAAAGCAGAACCTAATATCCAAATGGATCAGGGTCATTCCCACAGTCCTTTCTGCATGCTGATCTTCACCTTGGACTTTGTTCAAAGAGTGATTTATTTGAGCAATCATTTAAATTGACACATTGTCAAGACTGTCCCAAAATGCAGTCCTAAAGTCAACTGGAGGATGGCTGGGGCCTGGATGAGAGCGCCTACTCTTCCCAGTAGAGTTGGTATGTTCTCTGCCCTCAAATTTACCCTCTTACCAATGTCACAACTGAAAGCTCTATAGTCAATCTAATTCAATAGAGAATTTTAAAACTTTCTTAAGTCTTATTAGAAACCAGAGTGGCACAGTAATCCAATGATGGATCTGAATGCAATTATGATAATTAAAATAGCAACTTAACTTTAAGCTCTGGGAAATGTTCAGTGCAGTGCTCACACATTCACATCCTGAAATATACTGGCTAATAATTTAGATATGTACTGAAAAGCAAGCAAAAGTTATAGAGTTTAGCTAGTGAAACTTACTGACTAAACAAATTCAAAGGGTTACTATATATCGGAATTTGTTGTTTTTACTGCTAATAGGGTTTTTTTTTTGGTAAATATAGTACTTTTAAAGTCAGTATAGTATATTTATAAAATATAGTATAGTTCTATTTATAGACATCTTTACTTGCCAAGCCCTAGATGTTAGGACCAGGCTGTATTATGAGGTAAAGGTGGGCACTCTACAAGGAGTTGAAACAAGGAGTGGACAAACAGAAATCTGAATCATGTCAGTGCATGTTGGGACTGAGTTTGTACAGAAGGCTCAAAGAATGAGCCAGGCAGTGAGGAGTGGAAAGTGTTCTGTGCATGTTGTTGCATGCCCATGCACATGTGCACAGAGAGCATATGCCTCTTTCTGCACAGCATTTGACATTCAAGAAGTTTTATTAAATACCGCTGGCTTCTAATTCTCAAAGGACGATGCTGGGCATAAGATGGAGAAAGGTGTGGAGAATGGGCAGTAAAGAAGGACAAACTAAACCTCACGTCATGTTCAGGAGTTTGGAACTGAAGGAGATAAAGTCAAGTGCAGGTCTAAACTGGAAACACCTGTCTTTGAGTTTTGTTTTCACTAAACTCCACAGAAGCCGTTGTGTCCTGAGTACAAACTCTGCTGTGAAAATGCTTTCCACAGTTGGTGTTCATCACTATTCTGCACGCCCTCATGGCTGCACATGTGCTCTTCTGTCGCTTTTGGCCATTGTTCAACTCCTTTGTTATATCTTTGATTTCTGTTTTCCAGCTTACATATTTCATCATGTAAGACTGTGTGTGCTCAATCCACCTCCATAAATAAATGGCATAAATAATGGAAGGAAGAGCTCTTATGTGAACATTACAAACACAAATATTATCAGAAGTTTGGTAGATAAAGCCACTAGGAATGTTAATTTAATTTCAAAGTTTTATTCTGCTATCTAGATCTAATGCATATGGGTAATATATTTAGCTTATCGATTATTTTCTAGATTTCCTATTTTTGGTGAAGACAGTTTTATGCAAATATATGTACTACACTTATAGACACACATGTGCATTTGCTCTAAAGAACTTCAATTAACCCAACCATGAAACACACCACTTATCACCTGAGATTTTAAACTGAGAGAAACTAGGTAACAGTTGACATAGGGTAGTGTAGTGAGAATTTTGGTTTCTTTAAAAGCCAAGTTATGTTATGTGAAAGCTTTTTCTTTTTATCCCAGGGATTATGGGACTGCTTCTGACTGTCCATAGCAGCTAACTATAATGTGTACTGTGCTCTGGCAAGGGTATGATTTTTTTTGCCAGCTGCAAATAGTTTAAGTCTGGGTACTCTTGAGAGGGTATAAAAGGGAGATCCCAAAGAGTGGCTGTGGTGGTTGCTGCTCACCCTGCTGCTGGTGGTCATTATCCTTGGTTCCTACTGCTACATTTGCTATTGCTGCATTGCTGGATTGCTGAGTTGCTACATTGCTGGATTGCTGGATTGCTGAGTTGCTACATTGCTGGATTGCTGGATTCCGAGACTGCTGGATAGCTGATTATTCTGACAAGGAAGATAGAACTTGCCCTAGGAAACTGATGACCCTTAAGAGGAAAAAGCAGTTCAAAGAGGTCTATGTCCTTTGTCCCTCTAATCTTCTTTCTGACCTACTTAGTTTTGGGGGGATAGAAGGATTGGGGTGGAGAAGGGTGGGAGATTTAAGAACCTGAATAAAATAGCTTAAAAATGCCCACAGGGTAGTACTTTGTCCACCAGCTCCTCATCTTCTGAAGAATCTTTAAAGATAGACCCACCATTATTGATGCACTTCTCCAGAAACTCACAAGACAAGGAAAAATGTGTCCTACCACAGAGGACGAGAGAAAGCCAGGGTCATACCCAGAGAACTCTGTCGTAAGTTACCATTGATGCTTCTCCAGAATGGTCAGCATCCCTCTAAGTACTTCACTACTGCCTAAGCTGCCCTCCCTCTTTCTCTCCTGCCCTGCAGCAGGATATAGAGCTGTAACCTATCACTGGGGCTTGGGAATTGCACTTTCTGCCAGGTATACCTCTAACCATATGGTACCTTTGTGTACCTTTTCTCCTACTCATCTGCAGCTGCCATCTGTTTGTTTCCAAACAAAGTCATCAAGCCCTTAGAAGGCTGTGAGAATGAGTACCATCTCTTCAGATACACATGGAGGCATATACACAGATCAAGAACACAGGTGACTATAGATGCCAATATAGAAATACACTTTCATATGTCAATTTAACATCAGCTCCTCTCCTGTCTTGAACCCTGTGCAGCAGCACCTCAACGAGACTGATGGGAGAACCTCAGAGGTCCAGATCTTAACTGGATTCACCACCCTTGACAGCAAGGAAGATGACTGAATCCTGTCAAGATCAAAGTTCTGTTGTACAGTTCTCTGACTCCGGAGTGGTTGTATGCAATGTGCCTAGGCCTGAATTTTTATCTGCCTTATCTCACTAGCAAAATGTCATTATCCTTATGCATGGGGAAAAAAAACATTTCTGTTAAATTCATGTCCTCCTCAAAGTGCAATTTATCACACTACTCCAAGTAAATGTTAGTTTTTTTTCTTTTACCACATTTACTCTCCTAATTTTTTTTCAATCTCTTTTCTGATCTGCTACTAGCACACTCTATTAGCACTTATAATACACTTGATAAAATCCCTTTCTTATCCAACCTTGAGCCATTGCTGAGAAAAGAGAAAGCACTTGATGCATAACTGCCCTCCCAAAGGTGCTTCCACTCTTGTGTGAGATGTCTGCAGTGGAATCCTTTATTTCAGAAGTGAATGTCCCAGGAGAGTGGAGGCTTTGCTTGAGAAGTATCTGAAAAGATGAACCCAGCAGCCATCACAATCTCCTCATGCTATAGGGGACTGGTACGTGCTCCATCAGACCTCTACAAATCAGTAGAAACGGAACTCCAAATTGCCTCATATGCCCAGACTGTTGATTCAAAACCCAAAAAGTGTGCCTCTAAATGTTGCTTTTGAGGATGCAATGCAATATTTCAGCAAGAATATGAGAGATAATTATAAGACATTAAGGCATTTGAACTTTTACATAATATTCACCACAACATATCATATAGGCAAATGAATCACACAGGCAAATACATAATGCTTACATAAATGTTACAGTACTTTCTAAAGTCAAGCTTGGGTTGTATACTGTCATGCTTTCTAGCATGTGGGACATCTGAAGCTCTTCCCACCTTCTTCCTGAGAACAGAAATGGATGTGATTCTCATCTATTGCCCATCTAAGACACCATGTCAGTTTTCTGGTTGCTTTTTCCATAAAAATGATTTCTAGACCTTTCTCACGAGTTCAATACTGTCACTGTATAAACCCTAGTTAAACCCTAAGGGAATCTATCAGACATCCTCTTTGTGAGGAGAAAAGTTCTGTGCTTGTAAGTCCATGGTATATTTTCAGCACAGTAAACATGTAAAACCAATGATTAATCATGAGCTTGGCTCCTTTATGTTGGGGAGCACAATGTCCCAACATTATAATTCTAAATTTAAAATAAAAACAGGGAACTGAGTACATTATGTCTTACTAAGTAATGAGACTGAGGAGCACAAATTTTAATTTTGATTTATTATCTTCATCTAATGAACATGTTTGCAACTAAGACTTGATAAAAAGAACTGTGTAATAGACAAACAAGTTTTCAGGCCTTGCCATTTCTAGGACTTGAGGAAACCATATACTGCGTAAGCTAATTAACTCCTGATTGATAGTCACTGAAGGTCACTCCAAATGTCAAGTGTTCTTTACCTGTGCTTAGTCTCAAAAAATCAAGACAAAATAAAGCGCAGAAATGCTTCCTTAGGGGCTCCACTTGATGACCTTTTATAAAATTTGAAAGTGTAAAATTTGATGACCAGAACCACTGTTACTTAACACAGCCCTCTAGAAGGAAAGTGTGACATTTACTATGTTCAAATGCTGAGCTTTTCTATTTATTTACTTATTTGCTTGTTTGTTTATTTATTTATTATTTATTTAAGATAAGGACCTTGAAGATAGGCTGTCTTCAATTTTGCTGCATACCTGAGGCTAGCATAGAACTCCTAATCCCTCCTTGTCTATCTCCCACGTTCTAGGATTGTAGGCAGGCACCACCACTCCCAAATGAGGACAATTTTAAAAATTATTTTTGCACCTGGCTAAATATTGCTTCCTGTAACCAACCTGCATCGGAATGCAGGCCTAGGCTTGGGACTGGCCTGCCTAGAGAAGGTTGATGTTAGGGTGGAGAGGAAGATCATTGCTCACCAGTATCTCCCCTCCCACCTGGCTCAAGGCAGTCAGGCCCTGCCATAGAACTTTCCAGTACAAATGGAATGGAATGTGTCTGTCACTTCCACAGAAATTTTAGCTATCCCAGCTAAAGATTCATGACCCTCTCTTCCCACTGACGTGGAATTAACAAGGCACGGCTAGAGGCGGTTTCCACAGCCTAGTCCTGGTGTTAAATCCATGTGGAAAGAGACAGCACAGCTGAGATATTGTCTGAGAGAAAAATAATGAGTTGCTGCCAAAGCTATTGGGATGTGGAGGTTATGACTTCAGTGTAACCCAGGCTGATGTAACTGCTGAAGCAAAGGAGTGAAAGAGAGTCAGAGCACTATAAAGATCAGGGGACAATGAGATAGAGTGATTTATAATTCATCATCCCACAAAAGCACACCACAGCATAGTTACATTTTTCTAGTTAATTGGGATATAATTTTTATTACTGTTTTTATATGTGTTTCACAATTTTTAAATATATATTTTTATTTAGTATTATTTTGTATATGAATTTAAGTGTGGGGCTGTTTGGAGTACTTACAGAGGCTGTAGAGCAACCTGTGGGAGTCAGCTCTCTTCCTGTACTCTGATAGCTCTCGGTATTGAATTGAGATCTGCAGGCTACACCAGCAAACACTTTTGTTTGCAGAGCTACCTCAGTGGCTGTACTTTTTGTTTTGTGTTGCTGTTTTGAGAAAATAATAATTATATCGATTACCCCTTCCATTTCTTCAAAATTCTCCTATAAAGTCTCTCTTGCTCTCTCTCATATTCATGAGATCTTCTTTCTTTAGTCTCTGTGTGTATGTGTGTGTATGTGTGTGTGTGTGTGTGTGTGTGTGTGAATACACACTGTCTTAGTTAGTGTTCTATTGCTGTGAAGAGACACCATAACTATTACAGCTCTCATAAAGAAAAAAAAAGCATTTAATTAGGGCTTGCTTAAAATTTCAGAAATTTAGTGCATTGTTAGAATAGTGAGGAACATGGTAGCAGATAGTAGCCATTGTGCTGGAGGGCTTGACAACTCTACATCTGGATCCCAGGCAGCAACAAGAGAGAGGGTCATTGGGCCTGTCTTGGGACATTTAAACCTGAAAGCACACCCCCCAGTAACACACTTCTTCCAAGAAGATCACACCTACTCCAATAAGGTCACACTTCCTAACCCTTTCAACTAGTGCCACTCCCTAAGCATTCAGACATATGAGTCAATGGGGGCTCCTGTTCACCACATTACACTCCTTCACCTCCATAGGTTTGTAGCCATATCATAAAGAAAAACTACATTTAGTCGAACTTCACAAGCCCCATAGTTTAGCACAATCTCAACACTATTTTCAAAGTCCAAAGTTCAAAGTCCCTTCTGAGACCCATCGTAATCTCTTAACACAGCAATCAAAGTCAAAAAGCATATTTAATACTTTCAATGTACAATGGTGCAGAATATACATTACCATTCCAAAAGGGAAGAAAGGGAGCATAGTGAGGAAATATTAGACCAAAGCAAGACTGAAAGCCATCAGGCAAATTGTGTATCTTCATACTGATATCAAATTCTTTTCAGGCCTCCAATTCCCTCCAGTTTTGTTGACTGCAAAACATTTCTATCTATTGGGCTGCTTCTACACCCAGTCTTCAGCTTTTCTTGGCAAATATCCTGTGACTCTGGCATCTCTAATGAAATGCCCCAAAGTCTTGGAGTATCCCATGAAGTTCAGGCTTCAGGTTCACAGTGTCGCACATGGCTTTTTTGAGCCCCAACTCAGGGACACCCCTGACAAACACCTAGCCTCAGTGGCTTTCCTTAGATGTAGAGGGAAATTCCACAACCTCTTTTTTTGTATCCTTGACTCTAAAGCCAGAACCATATGGCCAAAGCTGCCAAATTTTGCTGCTTGGTGGGACTGGAGGTTGGTCCCCTCATTCAAATTCATTTCATGGGCTTTCTGTTGTAGATGGTATCCTTCACTGGTTAAACATTTATTTTTCTTTTCACATGTTAGATGCTTAGCTTAGAGGGGTTTTCCCCTAAAGTCACCATTCCCTTTATTCCATTTAGCATCCAGCTTTTCTTTAAACTTTCATATCTCCTTGAGCACAGGGTTTAGCTCTATTTCACTTCTGCTGCTCCTTTTCCCTCAAACTGCACATTCTGTATTTTTACTTGCTCAGCTTTCTCCTTTCCATTATAGATCTGTGTCAGAGTGACCACTAATAACCACACAACAGAGTCAGTAGTAGGCTGTCTTGAAATCTCAACAACATTGTTAATCCCAAATTCTTCAATTTACCCTCAAGCAGATTTTCTTTTTCTTTTTTTTTGGACATGAGCAAAAAAGTAACCACATTCTTGACAAAATACACAAGACATTCTGTAGGCAACTTACTATTACTCTTCCCCTCTGAAACTTCTTGAGGTGGTGCACACAGTTTGAATTGCTCTCAGCACTGTCTTCAGTGTTCCTACTAGTATGACCCATTTAGCCTCACTTAAATAATTCAACTGCTACGATCCTTTATGCATTAGAAAACTATGTGCGCTTCTCTGTGACAAGAGTGTCTTTGGGTATATCCATCCCTGTACTGCTATTTCATAGGAGAAACCATGTTCACCAGCTTTTTTTTTTACACCATGGCACATTCCTCTATTGAACCCAAAGCCTTAATTATTGAGAGAAAAGGCAAGTGTTTTTTTTTTTTTTTTTTTATCATGGCTTTCTTCATTTATACTAAAATGACAGAACCTTGCTCTTGTGCTTGATACCAAAGGAGTGAATATGATAAGATCCAACAGCAACAGCCTACTCATCCTTTAGAAGTTGGTGGCAACAAACGAGATCTACAGAGAGTCACTAAAATGATTATTTATAATCTAGAACATAAGAGACCTGGTGACAAGCCACAGATTAAGGATGCTTGCAGCCTCCGCCTTGTGATGCACACAGGCTTTTACGGAAGGGTGTGGTACATGCACAACACCAGCTTAATATGAAACATTCAGCATAGTATGAAAATGCGTAGTCACCTTTAAATTCATACAGAAGTATCCATAATCCCAGGTCACTGGAACACTGTGCGTGTGCCCCATGGATTAAATGTATAGTCATTATAACCTGTTACCTTGCTTAGCATACTACATTTTTATTTGTTTATATTCAAATGGCTCTCTTCCGATTAAGGCATCTCTAGAATTGAGGCTAGGAATGTTTTTTTTTTTTTTTCTCCTCACTCATGCTACTTGCATACTCTAGAAGGCAATGATCTTACCAGGCCCTGTGTCAGAAAAGTCTATATTCTAGAATATGATTCATTACAACTCTGTCCCCAAATCATGCAGGACTACCTCTTCAGTAAATTTCAAGGACCAATGATGTCATATTTTAAATGTCAGTTTAGGAAAACAACACTATCTTCTTAGCTGTAAATAAGCTAGTCATTTGCAAGCACTAACCCAGGACCATTCAGAGGCCAATATATTACTATTAAGACCATTAAAAATGAGTAACTGGCATCAATAACACTTACCTGCACATGCAGAAGGAAGGTGACACGGACATCAGGAGCCCAATCACATAGCCACACTTAAAACAGTGCAGTGCTTGGAATTCATGAGCATATAGCTATCTATGCATAGTAGTGCACTTAGCCCAATCTCAACTCACTCAGTAGATTTAGCTGTGTACTCCCAGCCACATCAAGTTACTCACCCAGTTATAAGGGAGGGATTGTGCAGAAGTTGTTAAGAATATACACAAAATATTCACTTCTCAAAAAGCAAGGTATCTGCCTTCCCAGGAATTTATAACAACTGGGTCTCTCTAAACAGCCACAAGACTACTACCGAATGCAAAATCTGTTCCATAACTAGTGATTGTCTTAAGAGTTATAGAACATGAGAAGGAACAATCACCATTACACAGACAGATGGATTCCAGCATGAGGCAGTGTAGCGGGCACGTATTTAAACAGATATGGGGTTTAGACAAAGAAGAAAACCCCCAAACAATAACAAGGACAACAACAAAGTTCTTATCTTAACCTGTTTTGTCAGAGCTGGTGGTGATGGGAGTGGTAGTGATGGAGGTGAAGGTAGTCTTTGCGCTGTCCTTGGCAGTGACAGATTTCTGCTTATTTTTCATGGCTTCCAGTGCTTTGAGCTTCTTGGCATGTTTCGTGCCTTTGTAGTGGGCCGCAGCCTGGCTCTACAAAGGAGAACACAATGAACCATGCAATCAGGCTCACTTCTAAACTGGCATTCTCTGTATTACTGAAAACACAGGCTCTCTTTCAATAACAGGTACGATTCAAGCTAATGCTGATCAGGGCTATCTATAGAATGATGCTGAGAAAGCAATGGGATCACATACAAGAGACAAAGGAAGAAATATCCAGTTGCTTCTCTTAAGGAGTTGAACATGAACATAACAACATTTTCTTTTTAGAGTCTTGGAGGGGGCGGAGAATTTATATTAGCATTACCTTTTTTCTGACACTAGAGATACTGGGCTCCAAATAACAATTAACAAGGGCTCTAGCGAAGAGTGACTTTTACCTTCTCTATTCATTTTCTCTTCCTACAAATGTGACTGATTAACATCCACTGTCTACAAGAAAGACTCATATATAACCGAGGATGTGTGTACTCAGGAGACTGAACTTGAAAACTCAAAAGCATGGCTGGTGTCCAATGGGATATGGAGAGGCAGAGGGATTTCCCAAGGGAGTCCGAGGTGATATTTCTTTCCAGCATGATTTCCATGCTCAGGAAGCTCCTCTGTGGCTGTTAGATACCTAAGGTAGGAGATGCAGATTTTGTCACTAGTGGTTCCTGAGAGTCTGTTTTAAGGGCAATCAGTAATTCCTGAGGCTACGATTTACTGGGGTGGGGGGGTATTTTATAGGCCTGCACCACTTCCCCTGGAATATTTCATTAACACTTTTTTTTTGCGAAGTTTCAAGAGCACATTAATTGAAATAGAAAGTCACTTGTTGTGAAATATTTATTTATTAATGTTCAGTGAAATGATAAAGCCTTTGCAGCTAATACTAGAGTGGTACATGGGAAGACAAGGAGACTCTTAGATCCCAAAGTTTTACAGGGCAAAAGTCCTTAGAGTCACTTAAAAAAATCTCAGTGAAGGACTATTTCTGTTGGGTTACCCATAACCTATTCAAGCTAAATGTTTCATTTTACTAATAAAAATGGCAGTGATTTCATTATAGCACCTAGAGCAAGTAGGGCCATTCATATAGAATATATTTTAATAAATAAACAAATATTTCACATTTTCATTTGCATCATTCTGATAAGATGTTGCCAAAGGACTAGGTACCTTTATTGAAAGAACTCTGGATAAGGAGATTATATATTAGAAGCAGTTTAAACAGAAAGCACACTCATGCCCCAGGTGCATCCAACAACACAGAACATCAGAAGACATAGTGTGAGCCCAACAGGATGTTCAAGCTTGTCACAGTTAACAGAGAAGCCGGTGACAGCTTGTGCTTCCTTGATCTCAGGGAGAAAGCCACTCTGACATGATATTTTGTTGTTGTTGTTGTTGTTTTTTTTTTCTGCCTTTTTCTACTTTTCAACCCATCATGATGTACTGCAAGTGAACCACAGACTATAGTCAATTCTATTCACATTCAATCAATAATGCTACCATCTCCACATAGGTCTACAAAACATATGCATAAAACTCTGAGACCAGTTCACTCTGTAGGCCAGGATGACCTTGACCTCTTGGGATGCTCTCGTTTCATTCTCTTCAGTATTGAGTTAGAGGTGCACTGCAGCCATGCTCAGTGTCAAAATAGACAGGTGAAAAGATTCTAGAAAAATCCACATTTCCAATAGATTAGAGGAGATTTTCTGCATACTTTAGGTGAATGACTTTACTTTTGAAATTAAAATTCTTACTACAAAGGAATTCCTGACACAGAACAAGCACATTCCACAGAGAAAGCAAGGAAGGACATGCTCAGCACAGGTGCAGAAGAAGCCTGATGCTCTCCAGTGGCTCCGGAAGGCTCAGAGATGAGAGAGTGACAGGGATGGTAGGTTCTTGCTTGGCACAGCTGACACATTGAGATTGAAAACAAAACAATTAAAATGCATGCGCACACTGATGTTTACCAAGTGATAGCCTTGAAGAACCACATCAAGCCCTTTGGTTACAGATTAACTAGGTTTTTCCAACTCGGTAATTAAATTAGAAAAAACGAGTCAAATGGTAGAAAGGTGTAAAGTGCTGCAGGGAGTCTAGGATGTGTAGAATTTGACTACATTGGTGGAGACAAATGGAGGAAGTTAATTGATTGTGGTTGGGTGTCAGCAGGTGTACACTGACATTGGTGGTACAAGGACAGCTTTGAAAATTAATATAGACCAATAACCATCCTAGATATTTTTAACTTTACCCAACTCTAACTTTTAATGGAGTTTGTGAACTATCCTTGGGGCATTCTGGCGTAAAGGTTCTATTCTGTGCCTACTGACCCTTCATCCCTTTGTCTGCCTTGATTCATGGGTGTTACAGTTTGGTGAAGGCAGAAATCTATGCTTCTAAGGGATTTTCAAAAGCACCAGTTGGAAAAGACTTGCTTTGGGCCTAGTCTGATTCTCTTTGGGACAGAGCATACACTGACACTTATGAAGTATATTGGGTAGTAATCAGTCAGTTTCTGAGCTAAACCATTCCCAGAAACATGAGCATGCTGAAGAGACAAGCAAATGTCTTTTTTTTTAAAGGCACAAATGATGTCAGCATTAAAATAAGCAAGAATGCTTACACTGAGATGATTCCAGATTCTGTACTTCATAACTAAAGCAGAATCATGCACACAGAAGCCAATATATCAGACCTATGCTATAACAGCTAACTTTAAGGAAGTGAAATGTGAGGTCATGGTGTCATAGAAATCACTACATGGATGTGAATCTTGAGCTAACATATGGCATCATGGAGTTTAGCAGGTGTCATTGCAGAGGCATGAGCTGCATAGAAAGGAATCATGATGCCATTCTAAAGGCTGCCTCCACACACATCAGTGCTATCACAGATGTCTCCATCTTCAAATTTATAATGCATATTTTAAGAAATCTTTTCAACCTGTGTAGGCTTGGGGTTCCAAAGTAATATAATTAATTTTTAAGTGGCTAACACTTGGGATGAGAATTTTCTATTAAATCATACACCAAAATTTACTGATAGAAATACAAACCATCCATCTGAATTCCCAGCATCCTGGGAAATTTGCTAATGAGATACCATTTTAAAATTCTATAACCAGTTCCTTATAAATTTATGTTTTATATATATACTTAATGTGGATCTCAAAAATTAAGAATGTTTTTATGTAAGAATGTATACCTGGTAACCATAAACAATCAATGTCCAGGGTCTCAGATGGTCTTGGTTAGTTTGTGGTATCATGACCTTGCACACTCCTAGCACTGGTAGGCAATTGGTAGAGTGCACATTTTTATTGTCCATTCTAGATTCCAGAACCAGCAAGTATGAGGAGAGATGGCTCTTATACAGATAGTCAGATATTAGTAAGCTTGGTGGTTATGTGGACAGCTTCTCTCTAATAATTAGTACCGTGTAAAATAAGGAACTGAAACAACCGGCCTGGTGACTGCTGCAAACAAAACAATGGGATCTGAGTCCACCTTTGGCCGAAGGTGGGCATGTGACAATCTGAACTGTCCAAAAGATTGTGGTCCAGTGGAGGCTTCCTGGCAAAGAATAAAGACATACTATTGTATCCTCCTTTCGGAGGTATTCCAAAGGAGACTGCCTAATATCAGAACAAGAAAACACCCCCCAAAAAAGCTGTGTTAAGGAAACAGAAAGCCCACCTGACGCTGTGGATCATCATAGTGGTACTCCGTAAGTCTACTCTGTAAGACTGTTTTCCTCTGCAGTGGCCTCCTATGGTCGAGCGTGCCTGCTGTTAATCTGTACTGAACTCCTCTGCTCTACACAGCTCTGTGTGCATCTGCATCTATTTAGCAGTTGGGGATGGAGAAGTGGCTGAGCACCTGCTGCTTTTACAATGGACCCAGGGTTGGTTCCTATTACCATACTAGGGTTCACAACTGCCTGTAACTCCAGTTGGAGGGCATTTGACTTTCCTCTGCCTTTTTAGGCACTTGCACACATGTGGAGTACATATAGACAGAACACACACACACACACACACACACACACACACACACACACACACACATACACACACACACATTAGGAACAGAGAGCAGAAGGAATGCCAGAGTGAGATCCTGTTAACAGGGACCCGAGCTTGAGTGTAGTATAAGCCTTTGGGTAATTCTGATTCCTACTAACATTTTTGACCTATTTATCTTAAGAATTTTCTCCAGGACTTTATTCTAGAAAAGTACCTGCTGGGGCTCAGTGACTAACACCCGAACAGTGATACCTTGGCCTTTTCCCCTCTTTCTACCCACAGCCCAGGAACAAGTTTGCTCTTAGTTTCTGGTTTGTGACTCTGGCATCGCTTACAGTTCAACACAACAGGCACAGGGCCCTTTCCCTTTTTCTATCCTCCCTCCCTCTCTCTCTCATCAAAGAAAAGAGACTTGAAAGCTATCAACACCCACCTCGTCCAGGAAGGTTTTGACCTATGATCTATTCTGACTGTTTAGGCTGATAAACCGCCTAAGACATAAGCAGCTTTTTGTTTTACTTGTATTTTATCCCTTTACTATCCCATAACTCATTGCTCCCTCCCATAACCCAAACTCAGAGTCATTTCCATAGCTTAGGAAGCTATCCAAATTGCAGCAGCTGGTAGCCTAGAGCCTTATTGCCTTGCTATATGTGCACACGATCAGTTTATGTGCGTCTTCTACTTCTAATCCATCCAATGATGACTTTATTCCACAGACTCAAATTAGCAAATCTTCAAAGGCCAGCAACCCCAAGGTGGGAATTTTTAATCAGTAATGTAAAATCATTTAGTGATTAAACAGTTCTATCCATAAATACACACAGAGTTTATGGAGTTGGCAAGCGCAGGTGATAGCTTAGGACCCGGAAGACTCCACATTTGTTTTGGGGCTAACCACACAGGCCTCTTGTGATAATGCACTTAGCAACCTACTTCCTTCACCAGCATGGACTATGTACACAACTCCTCTCCAAACACAACCTGACAGCCTCATCCTGCCTGAACTTGTTTTCATGGTGTGCTCAGTGGGATTCAAGTGTATCTCACATTTTAGGGAGACTCTTTTATGCACAATTGGGCGACATATGATTCAAATCAAATACGTTATGGGAAGAGGCTTACATAGTAGGATCAATTTATGTGTAACAATCAAAATAGGGAATTTGCCAAAACATGCACTTTAGTAACTGATTCCTCCTTCTCTTGGACCCCGTAAAAGGACGAGCCAAAGGAAGCTCTTGAGGATCCTCATTCACATGGTCACCACCCAAATAAACAGCATCATCACTTCGTTTCAATTTGTCTTTGTTCTTCTGCCAATCTGTGTGAATCCAGTTTTCGATTCCTTGGGTAAGAGGACAAGAACTTGGAAATACCAGGTGCAGAACACTGGGGATGACCATAGGAATTACCTATGCACCATTATCAGAAACATGTTTCTAGTTGGGTCCTGGGGCACACGGCTTATATTCTCAGCTGGTTAGGAGGCCAAGGCAGGACAATGTGAAGTTGAAGTACTGCCTGAATAGAGTGGGTTCAAGGCCAGCCTACATAACTTAGTGAGATGCTGTCTCAAAATCTAAACAATAAAAGATGACCAAGATTATGGCTCAGTGCTGTAGCTCAGTGCTAGAGTGCTTGTTGAGTGTGCACGAAAGTGTAAGTTCAAGTTCCAGCACTGTCAAAAGAACAAAAATAAAAGTTAGCTTAGGTGTGCCTGCATGTCCAAAATTCCATCCCTTGGGAGGTTGAGGTCTGAGGATCAAAAACTGAAGGCCAGCATGGGATATGTGAGACTGGTGAAAAGGGGGAAAAAAAGAAAAATTTTTAAAGACAAATCAAAAGGACTGATACCTGGCACTGTATGTATAGATGTTAGTTATATCTGTGTCATCAAATCCTATCTACAGTTCTATATATAGAAGCTTCTATCCAGGAGAGATGAATTGAGAGACGCTTAGAGATGGAATAGTGTAGTTTTCTAGGTTTCATTACATCTATGATATTGGCTCTCATATGCAACAGGGGAAAAGCCATGAAACTGATATTTTTAGTCCCTAATGGTATCCCCCATATAGAATGTCCAAGATTTGTATCTTATGATTGTAAAGTTAAGAAGTCAAGTAGCAGTTGGGTGTGGTGGCAGATACCAGTTATCCCAGCACTCTGGGAGGCAGAGGCAGGTTGGTCTCTGTGAGATCCAGGCCAGCCTGGTCTACAAAGTGAATCCAGGACAGCCAAGGCTACACAGAGAAACCCTGTTGAGAAAAACAAAAAGCAAAACAAAACAAAAAGAATTCGATAGCAGACTCTGCTAGCAATGAATTTTCCCTGGTGGTATGTACCAATGTACAAACCACAGCATGGTGATACAGTTAAATATGCTATGTGACTTCATGTGGTGGGCGCTTTTATTCTTTTGTGCTTTTCAATACAGAAATGAATAGTAACCATGGGAACAAAAAATAAATGAAATATCACAAGAGTGATTTTCATATACTACCTCTATTCGGAGGTGGGGTGGAGTCTAAATAAATCTATAGAAAAGGAAGGGCTGCACCTTATTTTCACAGATATATGAGAAACTTTTATAAACAAAGAATATACTATGTTGGGCTTTGCTGCACAGCTGGAAAAATCTGTACACATGGGTCCATGTCTCTTACAGATCTTTCATGATTGCTAAGCATGAAGCAACTAATAGTTTCATGCTTATAACATTTTGTACAATAGAGTACTTATTCAAATGAGAGAAGCAGAATGGAGGCTCTTTTTCTGTTTCCTGGTGTGGAGAAAATCACAACATCTGGGCATATGGAACTCATCCTGCTGTATCGTTAAGGAACAGTGCTGAAGAGCTGGGGCAGGTGGGTGGCAGGGAATAGTGCTGGGTGTCTCTAGCGGCTGTTAACTCTAGAGATAAAATTGCAAATGTTTCAGGTTTGTGAAGAATGGAGACAAATCAGAGAAATCACCTGGCCTAAGTATTCAGTCAGTGCACAGGATGCTTTCCCAACCCTTGGCTCACAGTGTGAATGTCACATTCTATCTTGAAAGTCTAGAGACAGACTAGAGATGGCGGATCTAATTATGTCCTGGGGTCACTTTGTCATAGACATTTGTACTCTGGAACAACATGAATGTATTCTCTAAGTAGTCTGTGACTTTGTTCAGTAGCCCACACCTACCCTGGTTACAATGGCTGTCTCCAGCAAGAAAAATCACTCTCACTGGAGATAAATGAGCAGCAGCCCTTTCTGTCATCCTCTATAAGAAAAATGCCATAAGAGGAAATCTTTCCCAAGCTCTTCTGCCTAGTTTGCTCCCTCCTAGAATGCATTTATTGCCTAGTGACAGGGCGCCTTGTCTAGTCTTGGGTGTGTACCCTTTACATCACTTATGTCAGTACTGCAGAGAGCTAAGTGTCTACCCCAGCCTGAATCCCACCACAGAAAGCAGACCTCAAAAAGCTCTTTATTCCGTCCCTAGAATCCACTATCCATCTCTAAACACTTGCCTATTAAATGCATGTTGAATTAATTTCTCATTTTGATTTTTTAAATGGAAATATGCATATGGTGTCTCAGTGGATTTTGTGTGTGAGCAGGGTTCAGCTTAGTTCTCTGCTGTTGGTTGGCACTTTGCCCTGTCTCCTGAACACACTTCAGGGGAATTTTATGGCTCTTAATGCAGGCAAAGCATCTGGCACAAACACAAACTCTTATTTTTTTTTCTCTCGGAGGAAGCTTATCATGAACCACAAATGATGCTATTTATGAGTGCTCCTTTTGCAGAGAAGGTAGTAAGGGATAATTTGGAGATGGTTAGCTTTTAAAATTGTTAGCGAACAACAGTTTGTGTTATTGCAGGAAATGCATTGGATAATTACAATGATGACTTTACATTTCAAGGGTTATCTGGAACATCAAATCTTCAAAATCCACAAAATTTGTCAGGACTTGGAAACTTTTAATATAGAATGTTTCTTGCTTTAAAACTACAGGAAAACGATGGCATCAGCAATCTGTTTCCTTCCCTGTACACCCCTGTGTTAATGTATGTCTTATATTTGCCGAAAGAAGCCCTGAGAGGAAGGATCAGATTCTACATGTCATCACTGCGAGAAGGCTTTGCCCTCTAATGCTGCAGGATTCCTCAGCTGAAATAAGGAATCCAATGGATTCTTTTTCCTTTTATCCCTGTTCCTTTTTAATTATGTGTGTGCATGTGTGTCTGTGTGGGGTATGTGAATGCCAGTGAAATTGCCCATGGATTCCAGAAGGAAGCACCAAATTCCTTGGAGCTAGAGTTACAGCCAGGAACCAACTTGGATCCCCTGGAAGGGCAGTAAGTGCTCATGAGCACTGTGTATACCAGTGATTCTCAAAGCACCTAACACTGTGACTTTTAATACAGTTCCTCATGTGGCAACTGCAAAAAATCAAATTATTTCACTACTACTTTATAACGTCACAATTTGCTACCCTTATGAATCATAATGTAAAGTATCTGACATGTGACCCCCCAAAGGCCAAAAACAACATTGAATCAAAACGTTCTATTTATTTTTAAGAGAGCTTGTCCAGGTCCGGGCATGGTGGTGGTGCACGCCTTTAATCCCAGCATTCAGGAGGCAGAGGCAGGCAGATCTCTGTGAGTTCGAAGCCAGCCTGGTCTACAAAGTGAGTCTAGAACAGCCAAGGCTACACAGAGAAACCCTGTCTAGAAAAACAAAATAATAATAAAAACAAACAAACAAAACCCAAAAACCAGAAAACAAGAGATCTTGTGCCAAAGACCACCCTCTAAAATGTGCAGTTACCTATGTGGCCTTCATCATGATAATCTGTATTTCATCCAGATATTTTGTTTGCTTCTTTGTTTTTGTTGTTGTTGCTGCTTTTTTGAGATGAGATTTCTTGCGTAACATCTGTGGCTATCCTGGAACTAAACTTTATAGATCAGGCTGCCTCAAACTTACAGAGATCAACCTGCCTCTGCTTCCCCACTGCCAGGATTAAAGGTATGCACCATTATACTCAGCTTAGATTTTATTAAATTTATGTATGTTTTATGTATATGAGTGCTCATT
Source organism: Acomys percivali (assembly GCA_907169655.1). Lineage (NCBI taxonomy): Eukaryota > Metazoa > Chordata > Mammalia > Rodentia > Muridae > Acomys > Acomys percivali. The sequence goes on along the minus strand of OU015746.1, from coordinate 100,743,272 downwards.
ATGCACATATGCCTTCATGGTAGAAGAGGGCATCAGATTCCTTTATAGATGACTGTGAGCCATCATGTGGTTGCTGAAAATTCAACTCAGAACCTCTGGAAGAGAAGCCAGTGCTCTTAACCACTGAGCCATCTCTCCAGCCCTCATCCAGATATTCTGACAGAGCTGAACACCATGGAGGCCTCTGAAGCATTTGGGAATGCTACAGAAAATGATGTGTTGTTATCATAGACAGCACTGCATTCTTATGGGTGACGTCCACATACACTCAATTTTCCAAGCTGTCCGTTTATTTACAGAGGATTCACTGCACAGTTACTGTGGACCAGATATAATTACAGTATGTGGTCTGGAGATTACAGATGAAGTTTAGGCTGCTGCTAAATTGGGGAATTAATCAGCAACAGATGGTGACTGAAGTCCCTGAGAAATGCCATTTGTAAGACAAATTAAAGATAGTTTTCTGTTTAAACATTGAAACCCAATACCCGAGCAGCGGCAGCGTCTAAATGAATGAATTCAGACTCCAGCTGGCAGTTCTCTGTCTACATATTTACAAGTCTTTTTGCGAGCTAAAGCACACTTCAGCACTTGGCTGCTTTTATAGACTCTTTTCTTAGAGGGCAAATGCTTTTCCCTTGATCTTCACATGTCGACCACAGTAAGTCCTCATCGTCCCTGCCTGCCACCACAGTAAGTTAACTAGGGGAAAAAAAAAAAAAAAAAAGAACACATTAGTCCTTGCCAAGTAGAGTGCAGTGGCTCAGCACTTGGTCCTTGGAGGCCAACTTCGAACTTTGAAAGTTCCATCCTTAGGACAGTGAAATGAGGTGGGCAAAGTCCAGCTGCAGGAGGCTGCAAGGTATCCTTAAAACCAGGCAGTGTGGCTGTTCTCTCCGAGTTAAAATTGCACCAGATGAAGTCAGCCTTTTGAAGAAGCCTTATTAAAGGGCAGGTCAAAAGCAGGAAGGCACGCTAGGAACATTAATCAAGGGCTGACTGAATGTAGCATAGGCGATGACTTAATGAGTATTATTAACATGTCTGAAATAAGGCTGTGCTTGCCGAACAGATCTCACCCTGGTACCCAGAAGGAGGAAATTCAAAGATAAGTAAGACTGTTCTCTCCCCCTGATAAATACCAGAGGAGAAGCCGCCATATGATCTTATCTGCAAGCATGACTTCTGTTTATTGCTTCTTAAAGGGCAAGAGGCTAGTTGGTAAAGCAGAGCATTAAAAAAAAATTGTATAACTAGGGGTTTTTAAAAGTCTTTTGGTGGTGGGGTGAAACACTGGGAAGGCTTCTGTCCCTGTGATATGAGTCAAAGTTGATACAGTCTTCATAACACAAGATATTAATGAGAAGCACAGTGATTTGTTTAATCAAAATTTGATGTATTATGAGGACCTTAAGACGGATACTCAAACCCCCACCCAGATCTAGCCAATGGACAGGACATTCTCCACAGTTGAGTGGAGAGTGGGGTCTGACTTTCACACGTCGTACTCTGGTGCCTCACATTTGACCATGTCCCCTGGAGGGGGAGACCTGGTGGCACTCAGAGGAAGGACAGCAGGCTACCAAGAAGAGACTTGATACCCTATGAGCATATACAAGGAAGGAAGTCCCCCTCAAGAACAGTCATAGGGGAGGGGAGTAAGGGGAAAATGGGAGGGAGGGAGGAATGGGAGGTTACAAGGGATGGGATAACCATTGAGATGTAACAAGAATAAATTAATAAAAAAATTATTTAAAAAAAAAGATGGATACTCAATGACTCTGGCACAATTCCCTTTTAGTGTTCCTATTTGACAAAGAAGGAAGTCAGAGAACTGCCTGACTAGACAGAAAGGGTTTGCACTCATGAGATGAGGCTGTAGGGACAAGCAGATAGGCCTTTCTGCTCAGATGTCTTTTAGCCTCTCCACGTAGGACGCGCTCTCCCCAGGAATGAGGAGGACTCTGTGGGACTCAGGGTTCCATAATCTACTCCCAGGCAAGACACCTTGGGAACTGCTTCATGACCATCTCTGGCCCAGGAGGATTGGAAAAATCTTGAAATAGTTCTAGATTTGTATGAGTTTACTAAAGAAGGGTTCTGCTTTCTGACTAATTCTAGTGCCTGTCAGCCATTTTCCTTCCATTGAAAGTTTCTGCATTGCCATGGGCCATGTCTGCTTCTTTATTTGGTTGGTTGCTCATTTCAGGGCTGGGGCTTGACTTTATGCCTTCCATGGGCTAGGCTAGGGCTCGCTCACAGAGCTACCCTCCTAGCCCAAGGCACTTATTCTCTTTTTTTTTTTTTGAAAGAATAATTTTTTATTGAGAATATTTTAGTGGAATGTGGTTTCTCAACTATTCTTTTTTTGTAGAATTTTATTAGTGTATTCATATTACATCTCAATTGTTATCCCATCCCTTGTATTCTCCCACCCCTCCTTCCCTCCCATTTTCCCCTACTCCCCTATGTCTGTGACTGAGGGGGACCTCCTCCCCCTGTATATGCTCATAGGGTATCAAATCTTTTCTTGGTACCCTGTTATCCTTCCTCTGAGTGCCACCAGGTCTCCCCCTCCAGGGGACATGGTCAAATATGGGGCACCAGAGTTCGTGTGAAAGTCAGACCCCACTCTCCACTCAACTGTGGAGAATGTCCTGTCCATTGGCTAGATCTGGGTAGGGGTTCGAAGTTTACTGAATGTATTGTCCTTGGCTGGTGCCAAGGCACCTATTCTATGGCATTCTCTTTCCGACCCCAGGAACACCAGGAAGTGCTCCACTTAAGCATCCTTATTCCACAAATAAAGGAATAATCTGAAAACTGCAGCTTTGTACAAACCCTAAAACTAAGGCTGTTGCTCTATCTGCTTTTCAGAATTTCAAAGGTTATTTTTTAGTTTCTTGATTACTCTGTTAAAGGCATAGTGTACTTCAGAGAAGGGATCAAAACCAGCTTGTTATTTTTTCAGTAGCATTCAAATTAGTATTGAAAAGTAAATTTTAAAAATTTTTTCTAAATATGAAATAATAAAGTTTGATTTTGCAAATGTTAAAAAATAGAACCTATATGACTTCTTGTAATATTTATTGAGTCTCTAAGTTGTTTGAGTTCATCAGAGTCAAAGTATGTTGAACAACTAATACACTTTTATATTTTCATGACAACATTAAATACAGGCGCTTCCTCAGCCATGCTTGTTAATATCACCGCTTCGACTGTTTAAACCAGCAAATGATTTCCCCTTGGGCATATATTAACAATTTACTTTTTTCAGACAAGTACCCAAATATGATTAGCTTTGCAAATTGGTCTTTATTCTGTTACTGGTAAGTAAATTTTATATTATAACAGTATAAAAAGATGCTATTTTCAAATATATATCCAGCTGTAATGAGCTAATTTAATGTGTTAAAACAAAAAAAGAAATTTAGAAATGATTTAGTGCATCAAGCCACAGGGAATCTCAGAGCAACATTGAGCATAAAGTTGATGAAAGTATTCTAAGGTTTGGTTATCACTAAAGAATTGTAGAGCCCCTGTTCTTTGAAATTCATCTCTAGCTGGGTAGTCACCTCAGAGGCTGGTACCTCAAACTTCTTTTTTTTAAATACATTTTATTAATTTATTCATATTACATCTCAATTGTTATCCCATCCCTTGTATCCTCCCATTCCTCCCTTCCTCCCATTTTCTTCTTACTCCCTTCTCCTATGACTGTGACTGAGGGGGACCTCCTCCTCCTGTATATGCTCATAGGGCATCAAGTCTCTTCTTGGTAGCCTGCTATCCTTTCCCTGAGTGTCACCAGGCCTCGATTGCACAGGTGCTGTTCTCCCATTGCCTAAAGCTTAAGACATCTGTCACTACTCTCAGTTGAAGACCTGAATAATTAGTTTTCATATTGCTTCCTTTGAAGAGTTATGCACTCTAGAAACGTTTCTAGTCTGAGGCATCCCAGCATGGAGACAGACAGCTGCAGAGTTAGAGAAGGAAGAGGATGTATACGGATAGAGCCTTGGAGCCTGGACATACTCCTGAAGAATGGGGCATGATGCAAGGCATGAAAGGGGTCCCAGAAGGTGATTAGAGCATGGTGATTATGCCATACACATGAAGGACATGGAAGAACTGTCACATTCAGAGAAATGTGTATTGTCAGAGACTCTGATTCAGGACAGGGCAGCCCAATGTTAATGAATGCTCTAGAAAAACGGGTTTGGGAAATGCAAGCGATGAAAAGATCCAAATGCTTGACCACTGGCTTGTTAAGTGGAGTGGCCTCCTGAAGCAAGCACTCTTGCTTTAATTTTCCTGCTGAGGTGAGCATTATTATTTAACTCTACATATATGTACTTCTAAACTATAGGCACTAAGAAACAAACCTGTGTATGATTCTGTCACTTGTGATTGCGCAAACATGACTTTGCATTTGTAGCCAGATGTTTTAATACTTTATTTTTTTAATGTTTTTTTTTAATTTATTCTTGTTACATCTCTATGGTTATCCCATCCCTTGTATCCTCCCATTCTCCCCTCCCTCCCATTTTCCCCTTATTTTCCTCCCCTATGACTGTTTGTCAGAGGGATTACTTCCCTCTGTATATGCTCATAGGGTATCAAGTCTCTTCTTGGTGACCTGCTGTCCTTCCTCTGAGTGCCACTAGGTCTCCCTCGCCAGGGGACATAGTCAAATGTGAGGCACCAGAGTACATAATACTTTAACTCCTTTTATAGGTCTATAACATTAAAAAAATCTTAAAACTTCAAATAATGAACACAAGTAATTGAACATGAGCTGATTATCCAGTGTGAACTCTCATAGTGACTGGATAGTGTTTTTCCATATAATAAGCATGCGATACATATTTTTAAAAAATAATTATATAGCATCATACACAAAGTAAACCATACATATAATTTTTGCCTATTTATTAATATATTTAATCAAAGTTTCTCCCTTTGCACAAGATTTCTTTTCCATTTCCTCATGATGTCTGTGTTGGGGAAAATAGCTCTACCTTGGTCAAATCAGTCCCAAACCACAAACATGAAGACAGCTACCATCCAGGCCCCTCACTTTATTCAAATTCCCATAAGTGAGATTTTAACCTCAAGAATGGAAATTCTCCAATGTCTTCCTGTATTCCAAAGACTACTGAGAACTATTGATTTGGTACACTTACTTAGCAGTTACTTCAAAAATCAATATTTAAATAAAGACCAAGACTCAAAAATCTTAATGCAAACAAATACCATCAATCTTAGGCTTTCTCTGTAGCTAAGAATGTTAAGATGGCTTCCTTTAGGACATGACTTGCTGAACCACCAAAAACACACATGGCAGAATGGCATATTTTCCAACTGCATATCATATACCTGTCGAAAAAAGTCTGTAAAATTTTAATTTCTCTAAAAATTTGATTTTATTATGACTATGTTGAGTTGAGTAAACTGATGTTTACCATTAAGTAATTCTAATGAGGTCAACAAAGAGTGGACAGGAGCAAGACTTGAAAGCAGGTCTTTTTGTTTCCAAAGCTCATTATGTCACCAGAGAAAGAGTTTTTGTTGTTTTATGAGGTCTTTTTTGTTTAGTTTTTATTGTTGTTGTTTCAATCTGAAAAAGCACATATAGAACAGGAAAGGGGTATTTCTCACCTCTCTGTTGGCTCATAGCCAGACCATATTCCTCCAGTGGGTAAATGACTATGTACTTGTTTCTGGGAGGGATCTGCAACACATTGGCTCCCATTCATGAAAATCTCCCAAGTACAGTTTAGCTTGTTCTTTCCACTTCTGTTTATTGATGAAGACAAGGACAACCCTTGCCTGCTACTGCTCAGTGCACTAAATTGGGAGGAACATTTGGGCCAGTAGACCCAAACAGCTAGACCCCACACTTAAAACAATCACAGAAAGCACACTCTGGTCAGTCAGGATTCTGTCAAATTCTGCTTAGCAGAGATATACTAAGAAATCAAGACTGTTTTTAAGGATATTATATAAGCAGAATATTTTTAAATCATTAGAGACATTATCCATGGATTTGCATGGCACAATACAGTTACACTATACTTGTAAGTCTCACAAATATATTTACCTAACTTCAAAAAAAAAAAAACACTTATGTGATCAGAGAATTCCCAGAAAAGATGGACAGGGCAGGTGGGAACATGCAAACCATATCTAAATTATGCCTCAAGGTGCTCTGAAAATCTACAAGTTCCATGGCCTTAACAAAGGCCGAGACCTGTCTTCATTTGGTCCCCTTTGCCTGTTTCCTCCAACAGACAGGAGTAAAAGACATCCACATGAGGTGCTAGACCACAGCCCACTCAAATGGCTATTCTACAACTTCCTTATGAATCCTTAAGCTGGCATTTTCCTGGTATGATTCACATAGCCAGATCTTAGACTGTTCTTCAGAACACTGTGAAAGGCAGTGGCAGGGTCCTCTCTGCACTGAGTCAAAGCCTGGAAATCTCTTCCACAGTTCATCAGGACGAAATGCTGACAGTCTCCTTTACTTGGACAGACGTCATCAAAAGATCCTGCTTGTTTGTCAGGAAACTAACAAATGACCTGTGAAAACGACTCCACATTTTAGTAATGTGAATGTCCAGAAAAAACTACAAGTTTTACTCCAGGAAGCTTTTAAACACACAGCCTTCCTATTCCCTGCCTATCTTTTTCTCCTAACAGTGAGAGAAAAAACAAAAACAAAACAAAAAAAACAACAGTTCACACATGCATCTTATACATAAACTACTTCCAGGGAACACAAGATGGCCTCTTGGGGCTTTTCTCATTTCTACCTGAGTGTTTTCTATGTATCTTGCCCTCCTTCAGTAAATAGCTGCTTTTTTTGCTGTCCTCCAGTGAAAACAAGACGTTGCTTTAAAACAGTCATGTAAATATAAAAAAGGTCCACATCTTTATATCAACCTTCAGAGAACCCAGAAGATTTTAGGACCTAAGTGTTAGCATCTGTATCTGCTTCTAAGTGAGAGCAGATTACTTTAGGTTTAAATGATGCTGAGGTGGAATTTTGACCTTTGGCTGAGGGACTGGGTGACCTGCACATGTCACTCATTCTCCAAACTGGTCCCTTCATTTGCAGAATCTCTCCAGGAACTTCTGCTCCTCTGATGTGAGGAAGGGAGCAATTCCCACATTTTCAGTAAAGACTAAGTCTGAGTGGCAAATCCTGAGGTGGTTATCCCAGGTCTTTGATTTCTTTTCTCTTTATTCCTTTAAAACTCCTTTGTGGAAAGAATTACTTTCCCTCTATCAATATCAGATCCATGACCTTTAGAAAACCTCAACTATTTGACTGCAATCAGCTCAAATATAAGGTACAGGGAGAAGAAAAGAGACGTATTCTTATTAAGATAAGTAATATTTTTTTTAAGGCATTAATAGTGTCTGGATGACCATGTGCACAGGCTGTGCTGAGAGAGACCCTCAGGGACAACATGATATTGCTTTAGTGACATTTGATTAAAAGGAGCCTCAGAATTCTCTGTCCAGGGTATACATCCAGCATTCACGCACGACCTAAAGGTTGCTTGTCTCTGCTGCTTTCACACCCCTAGGAAAGGAGAATGAAAGGAGGTGATAGAGGCAGCACAGAGAGACTTTTTAGAGAAACAGTCACTGTGGTGGTGTTAGCAAACCTAGGGAAGAGTGTAGTAGGGAATTCAGAGAAAGCTAGCAGGAAGGAAGGAAGGGGTCTCTGTTCTCAACCAAAGGGGCCTCAAGGTCAACTTCATGGACAGACAGAAAACTAGAAGAGGAAAGACGAATAAAGCAGGGGACACACACACACACATACACACACACACCACATACACACACACACACATACACACCACATACACACACACACCACATACACACACACACACACACACCACACACACACACACACACACACACACCACACACACACACACACACATACACACCACACACACACACACCACATACACACACACACATACACACACACACCACATACATACACACACACACCACATACACAC
>OU015746.1:100723636-100735124 GCA_907169655.1 Acomys percivali | reverse complement strand
CACACACACACACACACACACACACACACACACACTTCTCATGTGCTGTCTTGACCCTTACAAGGGCCTAGAACTTTCCAAGCTGTTATCCTCAGGGGCACAGTCTTAGTCTTATAATCATGTCTTTATTCACATAATTCTAGGGTTCTTTAAAATAAAATGCCAGAAAACAAACTCTTGTTGCCCATGAGGGTCTCTTCCAGCACAGCCTGTGGTTGTCGGAGGCAGAGGCAGGCGGATCTCTGAGTTCAAGGCCAGCCTGGTCTACAGGGTGAGTTCCAGGAAGGCAAAGGCTACATAGAGCAAACCTGTCAAATTATTCTAGGAAATTCTCCTTCCCTCCTTGTCACACAGAATGAAGCTCTGCTCTGTGAGAGCTTGGGCATAGATTCTAGATTCCTCACACACATTAACTGGACTCCTCAGATATCTGAAAAGCTTTAAGCAGGGAGGGTGAGGGATGTGGACTTTGCTCAGGTTCCCTTCAGGTAAAACATTATATGCCACTATCACATTATATTTTAGAGAATTGGGGAGCAGGATGTGCTACTTCAGAAAGGTTAATATGCATTTCTTTTTGAATATTGAAATCATCATCCTCAAAGTTACTCACAAAGACAGGATGAATACGTTATTTTTCAAAACATATTCAAGATCAACATTCCATTAGGAAGAAAATAATACTTCTGGTTTTGTTTTTTGTTTTTTGTTTTTTTTTTTTCATTTTAAAATCTAATGTTGGGTCGAACGTTAAACAACTCCCATTTCTTTTTTTCTGGAATTTGCATTCATGTCACATTTTCTCAGAAATTCTCAAATACCAGGAAACAGAACCCACAGTTGTTCACATTGCAAAAATACATGCTTTCCCTTTTGAGGAGGCTACAGGGAGGTGCTACATTTCAGAAAATGCAAGGACTTTGTGGTACAAGGTTAGGGTGCCACTTCCAGCAGCAGCAATTTGTACATGGGCTATTTCAATACTCTCCTAAATCTATGCTGTGAGCTGCACTAAGGGAAGGGACAATCGTATCAAATGTTGTTGCACTCAGTAGTGTAACACTGTGATGTACTGGCGCTAGCACTACATAGTACTTTAAAAACAAACAAACCAGGAGCCAGAGTACTAGAAGGTGTTATGCAGGCTGCTAGGGGAGAAGCGATAATAATAGTTATACACTGGACCACTATGCTACCATACTGGCCTGCCAGGCAGGACGGGCCTGCTGGTCCTGACATGTTACTGGCATGACAGTTATGGAAGTAGCTAACCACTCTCTGTTAGAACTGAGGTCTGCTCTACAGGAGGGAATTCACGTCTGGTACTATAAACACAGTCAAAGCCCATGAGTAGGGTGCTCACGGACCTTTAATCTACTATTGGTTTTGCTAAGTGACCATGTTATCAAACAGCTTTCTAAATATTTATATTTATATTCATAGATTTATGTCGTTCTAAACCTTGGTCAGAGGAGTTTGCTGTTGTTTGCTTGTTTTCCACAATAGTAGTTAATACAGAAATTGATAAATGTTCAAAGTGCTGAGAATGAAGGGCTGAGTACACACATACATGGGACAATCTCTACTTCTTCCTCAAGGCTCAGAGAACATCAAAGAAGAGGAGATGCAAAGATAGAGGATGTTAAAAGGTGCTGTGAAATGCTGCCCTCGGGACATCATTCTGTGCATGTATCAGTGTTCAAAGGATAAACAGAAGATTGTTTTTGAAATAGAATTTGTCTTTGCATTCTTTTTTTTTAAGACAGGCTTTCTTTGTGTAGCCCTGGATGTCCTGGAACTCTCTCAATAGACCAGGCTGGCCTTGAACTTGGAGAACTACCTGCTGCTGCCTTGACAGTGCTGGGATTAAACTCATGCACAACAACCACCAGGTTATCTTTGTATTTTTACCATCTGTGTCTAATACCTGTTATTGCTACTTATCTATTGAAACAAATAACAGGACACTACAAATTTTTCTATTAAAAAATCTAAACAACCTGTTATTGCTACTTATCTAGTGAAACAAATAACAGGACACTACGAATTTTTCTATTAAAAATCTAAACAACATGATGAAGAAATAAAAGACACTCTAACATAAAGAAAAATTGTCCTTGTTTATAAATGATATAGTCTGCTGTACGGAAATCTCAAAAGAGTTGAAATACAGCGCCATGCTGGAACTAAGATATGAGGATAGTCTGACTGTAGGAAAAAAAAGTTTCCTACTGTTTTTCTATGCATTAGCAATGAACAAGTAGAACTTGAAATTACCAACTGTCATTTATATTGGCACCTACAAAATGAAATACTTGGCTAACAATCCAAAAAGATATGCATATGATCTCCAAAAGAAAAACTATAATTTTTGTTGAAATAAATCAAGCAAAAATGGAATTAAAAACTCCATGCTTATTGATAGGGAAAGTTTATAATGTCAGGAGGTCATTGTGTCCCCATTTCCCATACAGTCAGTGCAACTGAAATTAAAATATTCTGAAATTATCTTGTTAATACTAAAAATGTGATCCTAAAGTTTTATATGGAAGGTAAAAGACTCAAAGAATCTCACAGAAAGACTGATGCTAGGCTATGCAAAAACTTACTGTAAAAGTACAGTAATCACAAGTAGGTCAACATAAGTACAGGCAACTGATCTTTGACAAGTTATCACAGTAGCAGATAATCTGGGAACAACTGCACATTTACACAGAGAAAGCAAATCCAGACCTTATACTTCTCAAGAAAAATCAGAAGTTAGAGCATGGATATAAATGCAAAGCATAGAAGTCCTATAAGATAAAACAGAAGAAAATCTAGATTTCAAAGATGGGTTTGTTGATTCACTTGCTAAACACCAAAGAGATGCTTGTTAAAAGAAAAGATTAAAGAACTGGCTTCATTAAAAAAAAAAAAAAGTATATGTTTTCTGAATGACATTGTTAGGAGAGCAAAATGTTATGTAATAGGCAGGGAAAAAATAATTATCTAAATAATTTGAAAAGACAAATCTTTAGAGAAGATATACAGATGTACAGTAAGCGTATCACACATCACCAGGAAAATACAGGTAAACACAGCACCAAGATGCCAATGAACACATACAAGAGAGGTCAAGAGTTTAACCTCTGCCAGTGCTGAGGTCGGACAACAGTGTGGTGTGTGGAAGTCCTGTCCATTGCATGCAAGGAACCACAACAGCACAGATATTTTGGAAAGTAATTTGTCAGTTTCTGTCAAACTTATATATATATATATATATATATAATCACATAATCCAGCAGTCAGTAATGTTCCTTTATATTTATCCAAAAGAGGACCTATATACAGATGTTACAGGAGCTTTATTCACAATTGCTAATTTATATATAGAAATGAAGACTACCTTCAGTAGGTAAACTACTAACCTGTGATGGATCCACACAGGGAAATGAATGAGCTCAGTGCTGAAATGAATGAGCCACCAAGCCACAGAAATGAAAAACTAAATGTATGCTCCGAAGAGGGAAAAAAAAAAAAAAGAATCCAAAAAGCTTACATGTTACAGCACTGTTACAAGAGGGCAGTGTGGCAAACATGTAGTTACGGAACTATGGAGACAGTTAAAAACAAAACCAAAATTGGAGAGTACCAGGTGTCAGAAGGGAAAGACTATGCAGAGGAGGAGGGATACAGAGAAGCATCAGGCTGTCAAACTTCTCTGTTACTACAGTGGTGGATACTTGTTGCTACAAATTAGTTCCCCATTTGTACCTTGCCTAAGAGCGTAGCTTGTTTGACCAATACAAGGCCATCACACTGGGGCAGGGCAAATGAGACAGGTGTGGCTAAGGTTCCCAGCCTTGGGAAGACAGAGAATATCCTGGGAGAGAAGGAGAGGGAGGAGGAGAAGAGAGGAAGGTAGAAGGCCCCACCGTGGGTTAGAGAAAGGAAGAAGCATGTGGACGGCGTGAATGGAGGTTTCGGCCAGATGAAGAGCATTAGCAAGTATTTTGGATTATGGATGGGGGGAAGTAGTATCATAGAAATTGTTAGAAGCAGCCAGCATGGGATTGGGGCAGGATATGGGATACCTGCCCCACTCTGAGATGTGGTTTAGGGGATTAATATCTGCCCTGCCCCAGGTCAACTAAGGCTATTTTAAAATACAGCATGTGTCTGTGTCTTCATTGATTGCTAGCGGGTTGGAAAATACCTCCATAATAATAATTATAGGCCTGATAATAAACATTATTAGGTCATACTGATAAATTAACCACAACTGTGGCACCTGCGCCACCTCGGTACCGAGTCAGGGGCGAGGGACTGCGCATTTAACACACAATAAAACAGCGGATCCTTAGTTTGAGCGGGACCCCTTGGCCCAAATCTGCCTATCATAATGTTCTACTTGTAGGTTCCTAGGACCCACTGGATCCTTTTACATTGCTATTCTCCCATGGTTCTCTCTACCCAGATCTAGCCAATGGTCAGAACAGTCTCCACACTTGAGTGGAGAGTGGGATATGACTTTCTCACATACTCTGGTGCCTCACATTTGACCATGTCTCCTTGAGGGGGAGACCTGGTGGCACTTAGAGGAAGGACAGCAGGTCACCGAGAAGAGACTTGCTACCCTATGAGCATATACAGGGGGAGGTAATCCCTCTCAGGAACAGTCATAGGGGAGGGGAATAAGGGGAAAATGGGAGGGAGGGAAGAATGGGAGGATACAAGGGATGGGATAATCATTGAGATGTAACAAGAATAAATTAATTAAAAAACAAAACAAAAAAAAAAAAACAACAAAAAAAAACAGCGGATCCTTCGTGCTAAGAGAGTGGCGGCCTTTATTCAGCGTCCCAAAAGCCTTTTTATAGGCAGCAAAGCAGGGATGCCACTCGCAGGTGAAATCCTTCAAGAGGTGATTGTGCACACGAGGGAAAGTCCCAAGGAAGGGAAGGATGCGTTCTCAGAGCGGTAACCATGACTAGCTAGCCAACATAAACACAGACAAGGAAGCTGCTAAAAACAGGCCATGCAACAACAAGACAGGCAGGCAGCCCAGTCGGTCCTGGTTCCCACACACAACATAGTTCTGCTTGTCTGTTTTTGTTTGTTTGGTTGTTTTTTGAGGCAGGGTTTCTCTGTGTAGCCTTGGCTGTCCTGGACTCACTTTGTAGACCAGGCTGGCCTCGGACTCACAGAGATCCACCTGCCTCTGTCTCCCAAGTGCTGGGATTAAAGGTGTGCGCCACCACGCCCGGCTGTGAGATATTCTTTTACGTGAAAAATTCTGTCTTCTTTCTGGCTAGAGCTTTAACACAGATTGCAAAATTCAAACAAAAACCACTTAGAAATGAAGGAATCTAAATCTGTACAAAAGAAACAGTAAATGGGTTTTGCATAACGGTTTCTATACCTCAGCTCAAGCTATGAAACTGAGCAAATACAAGAACTTCAACGTGCTTTTCCTTCTCAGGTCGCTCCTCAGCACACACTGTGGTAGTGCATTACTTTCTCATGTCAGAATGCCCTATTCTGTGTCCTTTTTATATTTAAGGACATTCTTAAGTGAGCAACATGAAAGACATTCTGAAAGGAAATAGGCTGCCCCATTCACAATCTGGTAGTCCAAATATCACCTGCCTTAGCTTTTGGACTCTATGAAACTGCTCTGACAGGTTAAGGATATCTAGGGGCTAAACACTTTGTGATTCAAAGCCTGAGTCTGGACTCTATCAAACTGCTTGTAATCATGACCATAAATCTGAAAGTTACGCACAAAGCTGCAGTGACAAACAAGGCCACAAGCTATCATAGGTTCCTGAGATTACTGATGGAGTACCAGGGCAGCGGCGACTGAATGAGCAGATGCCCTCGCCTCCCAGCCTGGGCTCTCAATCTTTCCAATGGACTGAGAAATAAGCACTTCACCATTTAACAGAGCAGAGGACTCACTTCATCATCTGCTGTCTGAGGATCTGCTGACATGAGAAACTTCCCACCTAGAACACCCCTGGTGCCAAGCAAATGCAGACCATGGAGACTGACAGCTTTTGCCAGGGATTACAGGCTCATTTGAAAACAAAGGGCAATTCTCTGTGAGGAGCCAGCGGGCCAGTCACTCAGCATTACAATTCCAGTCATCTACAATTCCCACAGAAAGAAGCCTTTGGTGAGTCTGACCATGGCCTATAAATGTATTTATAACTTTAGCTATGACTCTATTATCCAGGATATGACTCAAAATGCCAACTGTCTAATACTTGAACCTCACTTCACTCGATAACATTTTCAAAACACTGTTAGGTCAAGCCTGCATTTATTACATGAGATCTCATGGGTTAGGAATGGAAAGGATGAATTCCACCTGCCAGTTACCAAAAACAACTATACATTGTTTCTGGGATGAATTTACTTCATCTCTTAAAAAAAAAAAATCATCATTAATATGCATGCTTAAAGCTCTCCTAGAAAATAAAAATGGCCAGAGGCATAAATTACATTGGCAGAACTCAATTAACATTCAATTATATTATTGCAGAAATTGGAAGCCTGGGGTATGTGGTAATCTTTGCCACATCACCCAGTTTTTCATATGGAGAGATACTGAGTACAAAATTTTAACCTATTTTTTCATGTAAATATCAAATGTAAGAAGGGAAGAAAATAACACCAGTCTAAAATGAGTTGGACACTTTTATTTGCAATGCTCTTTTTAGCCTTCTGAGCACTCTTGTATACTAATGTTATTTTCATTTTACAAGTAAGAGCCTAAGAATTATGAAAATGGAAAAAAAAATACTCTTCTTAAAATAGCACAACTACATACTGAGACAGGATCGGCTTGGTCCATGCCTTTCCTTTTCCTAAAGGAGGAACAAATTGTGACCTGAAAAATAACTCCTTCATCAGCTGCCTTTGAACTGTAGACCAAGTACATACAGGGGACTGGTTTTGGTGTTTTACCGATGAATCACACAAAGATTTGTGCAAGCTCCTCCATCAACATTTTAAGGTACCAGTAACAGACTTAGTATCATGCCCCCACCAAAGACTCAAAAAAAGTGGTTTGGTTTTCCTGACAGGCACAAGCTCTGTGACTGGGTTCAACTTCCCCAGCAGCTGGCCAGAAAAGCAGGGTGCTTGAGAGGTGCCTCTCTCTGTACAGGCTACTAACTCTGATAAGCACAGCTGGGCAGAGGGGACCTTTTTCCTAAATGCTATGTCCAAGTTGAATTTCATGATCTTCCCTGGCAGATGATCAAATGCAACCTACTAATTTGCAGCCAAGTTATCTCCAGCAGCTGTGGAAAGGCATCATTCAGAATGCAAATGGAGTCCTTCTTAATCTATAGGAAACCATTGCACTGATGGATGGCCTTTGAAGCAGTTGTTTCAGAGGCACTGCTTATGCCCTGTACTGCTACAGCAAAAGCTAAATGTGGCTTCCATTTGTGCTTATTTGTTTTCTTTGTAGCAAACAAATACTCCAGGGTATATTGAAGACCTGGGCAAAGACGGCAAATGGGCAAAATTATCTGCTTCCATTCTTCTTTCCATAGAAATAGCATTGAGGTTGCAGACTAAAACAAAGTATGTTTCAGGTAATGTCTTCTCAGTGTCTAAAAGTATTACACATCCCCCCCCCCCCAGGGATTGTAACAGGGGATGGCAGTTGTTTATAAAAGATTTGTGGTGGGAAACTCATATCTATATCAACACATATCTTTGATCCTGCTTCTAACAAGTATGAGCACCATATATACACTGCAGGCATACACTGTCAATTAAACTGCACTTTTACAGGTGCCCCAAACTAAACACACAAATCTAAACATTCTCATATGTTAGAAAACGTGTGATGTTTGCTTCTTGTGGCCTGGAGTACCCCTTATTCAATATTAATTTTGTCCATATAGATGCAAATGCCACAATTTCAATTTTCTTTTCAGCTGAATAAAATTCCATTGTGTATAAATGCTACATTTTCATTATACACTCATCAGTTTATAGAAAATTAAGCCGTTTCTATTTGCTACCTATTGTGACTACAACAGCAGTGAACATGAAGGAGAACAGTTTATGCTAAGGAATAGTATAGGTAGATCACAACGAAGTTCTAGTTCTAGGCTTGTGAGGAACCTCCATACTGTTTTCCAGGGCGTCCAAACAAGTCTCTTCCTAATTTCACTCACTGTGAAGAAGAGAACTGTAGGAAATCCATGGTTAAGGATTTTTTTTTTTTTTTTTTAGAACCACAGTTTTAGATCTTTTGCCCCAGGGTATCTTCGCCCTATTACTTTGCACCTGTGCCTGTGGTAAGAGCACATTATGGTTGGAGTACCTGGCAAAGGAAGCTTCTTCAAGTCCTGGCGGAGCGTAAAGAGAGACAAGCAGGTCTGAGTCCCAGCAAGGCCACACCCCCAATGCCCTAGCTTCCTTACATCAAGGTCAGTCTTCTAAAGTTTCACCACTTCCCCATATTACCACAGTCCTTCAAACAACCTTTAATTTTGAGAACATTTACCATTTAAAAAGTAGCAATTCATTTAGCTCCCAGATAACAGAAACTTTCTATAACGCAAATGTTACGAATTCACTGGATCGTTGAACAACTTTGAACTCCTTTCCAGTTGAGTGAAATCTTTTGTTAAAAAAAATGGTTCAGTGCTTATTATGAGGAAATTGTTTACAAAAGGAACCTGGGATTTGAGCAAAATGTGTACAGATCGCCTCTTATGATAGCGGCCACAGTGAAGGCTAAGGAAAAAGTCTCATCTGTTCTTGTTTTATTAGGCAGAGAAGCTAATTACAGAATTTCAAATCAATTCAAGTAATTATTAGGAAAAGAACAAGCAGAGATTGCTCTCATAAGAAAACAATTAGAAACGGTAGATGTATCAACTTGCAGAGGCTTTCTAGCCTGGCTTTGCACACAACAGTAGAAAATGTTAATATTGAGTATGTCTGGAAACTGTCTTTCTCAAGGTAGCTTATGTAGTCATGTTTTGAGGATGTTTTCCATTTCGTATGAGCTAATGTAGAGAAAGGGGGAATGTTCCCACTTGTTTGCATGTCCAGGTCTGTCCTTCCATGATCTTATCACTAGGTATTTCCAGTGTGATAATTAATCTCCACTGTGAACTTGACTGTGCTTTCAATCACCAAGGTGTCGCATCTCAGGAAATGTCTGTACATGCATCTCCAGACGTTTTACTGAGGGCAGAAGATATACTCAAACACGGGCTCCACGTTCATGCTGAACGGGAAAGCAGTAAAGTCTGATGCACTGAGGTCTATCTCTCTCTTCCTGACTGAGGACACTGTGTGGCCAGCTGTCTCCACTCACACTGCTGCCCCTGTGGCTGCTCTAACCTCTATTACATTTCAGACCATGATAGGCCACGCCCTCAGATGTTGAGCAGAATAAACCTTTAGTTGCCCTTTGTCAGGTAATTTTTAAGAATAATAACAAAAGCTCCTGATAATAGTTCTTTTTAGATGCACAGCCCTAGGTATTAGTAATCTACATAGTTCTGTGGTACAATGTGAGGCTTTGATTGGGACAAAAAAATAAATCCTAGATTTGTTACCATCACACCAGGAAGCTAAAGCCACGGCTTCTGCCATGTTTTCCAAGATGAGGCATTGCTGATGCCCTTTATCTCCAAAAGCTCTTGGCAGTCTCACAGTACCAAGACAGCTAGCAATAAAGTCTCTTCTGTTGCAAAATATTGTTACTGACTAACCAAAGAAATCCTGGGGTGACAGAAATCACCTGTGGGTAGACTGGATGTGCTCCGACTTCAGAAAATGGAGTAAGATCACAGGAAGGTTGTAGTCACTAAGCAAGGGCATTGGACAACTGTGCTTCTGCAAACTCTTCAGAGAATGTCTCCAAGAAGAAGGGAAACGTGGAAACTACAGGATTATGTAGTTTGGATGACATGAATCTCAGATGTGCAGGATTAATAAGCACCATGATATTCACTTTGTCATTAATGCACGAGTTCAATAAATATTTATGGAAATGGTCTACCATGCAGTTCTGTAATATTTATCTAAAGGAAGAATCAATCATGTAAATATCATTGTTCTGATAGAACTTACATTTAATTAGAACACTGTGGGAAATAGGCACAGTTAATAAGTATATTATGTAGAATATTCGAAGGGAGTGTGATATTTTAATAAAACCTGAAACAAGCAAATTATGTATGAATCTGAGGAAGGGGCAAGCCTGGAAGAGCAGAGTCAATGCAAATCCTAAAACAAAGAGAAGGCTCAGGACATTAATGGAAGACTAGTGACGTCAGGGCATTGAGTGGGCACACTTGCCTATGTATCAAAATTGCAAAGGACATGGAAATTTTAGTAGTCAAGGAATAATACCAAATATATTTTAAACAATTGTGACAATAAAAGTGCATGAAAAAGTATTAGAATTTTACAAGACAAGACAAGATCTGGCCCCACATTTCCATGACCTTGCCTTACCTGCTTCAAGTAAAATCTTACAAAAGTAGATGGCCACTACTGAGTCCCAGTGTGGATTCAATCCTTTTAATGTTGTGCTAGATAATTGTTTGTCTCAATCATCCAATGTTTACTAACCCCTTACTTTTGTCCCAGCATGACAGTGCCTCCTCTCTCTCACCCTGCCTCACATCTCAGGCTCAGGAAGTCTGTGTACTGGAAAGGAGGAGAGAAAGAATGCAGGGAGCTGGTGAGATGAAGAATGCTCTCAAAAGCCAGTGATGAGGACACACACACACACACACACACACACCTGGAATCCCAGCACTCAAGAGAGAGGCTGAGGAAGGATGTGCTGGACAGTTTTCTGCCAACTTGATACAAGCTGGAGTCATCTGAGAAGCAATTAAGAACATGCCTCCCATGAGACAGGGTTGTAGGCTGCCCTGTAAGGCCATGTTCTCTCTATTAGTGACTGATGTGGGGAGGGCCTGGGCCATTGTGAGTGGGTCCATCCCTGGTCTGGGTAGTCCACCAGTCCGTAAGAAAGCAGGCTGAGCAAGTCAGTAAGCAGCACTCTTCCATGGCTTCTGCTTCGGCTCCTGTCTCCAGGTCCCTGCCCTGCGTGAGTTTCTGTCCTTGCTTCCTCAGATGCTGAATTATGATATGAAGTATAATGAGAGCAAACTCTTTCCTCCCCAACTTTCTTTGGTTATGGTTTCATCACATATGTGTTTTATCACATATATGTTTCATCACAGCAATAATAACCCTAAGCTAGAGCAGGACTGCAAGTTCGAGGCTGGTCTAGTCTACATATCAAGATCCCATTTCAATGGACCAAGGTTTGAATATGGATCTCCAGAATAGCATGCTTGCATAGTAAGGCTAAGGCCTCTGTCAACTGTCAGCACTTCACAACAAAAACAGAATAAAACAATGAAATTCTAGCAGTAAAATTAAACCAGATAAAATAATAACAACAAAACTCCCAGCAGCCATAGTTGTTAGAGCTGTGTACCCA
>OU015746.1:100644549-100723626 GCA_907169655.1 Acomys percivali | reverse complement strand
AGAAAGAAACTCAAAATCACGTATCTCCCTCTCCATTTTCAAGAAACTCAGGCATTTGTTCCAGAAATCTGTGCTGGGAGTGTGCAGATGTGATAGGGCAGCCCTGTGGTGTGCTACCCTTCATTCCTTATCATTCTCCAGTATCCTAGGAGTGTCATTAAAAACAAAGGAAAAACAGTTTTGTACATGAAATACCCTTTGGTAGAAACTGAGAAGGAGTCTAGGGCTTTCATTCTTGGCACATTTCAGTGTAACAATCGGCAATTTATTTAGAGAAAGAGGGGTAGAAACTTTAGCAATAGGATACCATTACTTCCCAAAATCTGCTTCAAATTTTCTGCCTGAATATAATGTGCTAATGAAATTCCAATGTGAAGACCATCTTCAGAGGAGCAAAGTTGGGGTTGAGAGTGAGAGAAAGATAGATAACTCTTCCTTTAGTTAGTTATACAGGCTTATCATCTCGTATCAGAAGCACAAGTTATAATAATTCTCCGCACACATTGACTACATGCGAATATTGCCACTTAAGTGATGATGACTTTCAACATTCATTTGGCTACTCTTTAACACTGTGAAATTGCCAGGCATTGTGGCGCATGCCTTTAATCCCAACACTCCGGGAAACAGAGGCAGATAGATCTCTATGAGTTCAAGGATAGCTTGGTTTACAAAGTGAGTCCAGACAGCCAAGGCTACAAGAACCAAAAATAAATGAAAACTGTAGAATCATACTGTAGTCTGGCCTGACTTTGAGTGATTGGTTTTTAAATATTTACTTCTCAATGATTTTTTTTAAAGTACAAAGACAGATCGTTAATGTTACTTAAAATATGATGAAAATTAAAGATAAATATTCAGTTGCAAAAGTCAAAACAGAAAACAAGAATTCTAATTCAGGAAACCATAAAAAAAAAAAAATCAACACAATTAGACTTGCAAACATCCAAGTGAAACATGATAAACTGGTTTACAGTGGTACTGAATATTCATTGAATTATAATTAATGTGATTTGAATTTTTTACAATATCTGCACTAAGGATTGGAAAACTTAATATGATAATAGGAATAAAATAGATTATGAGCAGAATAATTGAACAAATAATCAGAAAGACTAAGGAGCTATTTTGGAAGGTGATTTATGCTGAGGGAGGAGGCAGAGTCAAAGACAGACATGACAACTCAATGAGACATAAATGTAAATGATGAAATCTTCCACAAAAGCCTTGGAGGAAAATGCTTTCCCCCCCATGGAGGTTTGATTCGTACTGGCCTCCAGGTGTAATATTATGTGCACTGATGAGCTGATCAACAGAACAGAACTTCTATCCAGCTGTAATCAAGAGTGATTGATGGTTGGGACAAAAAAAGTTGATTATCATGACAAGTTCAGTGATGCAGAGACAATAAGCCCTGCTTGGGGAATGGATAGAATCTGCTAAGAGATTACTTCTACAACCTTATTTAAAAAGAAGTCCAAGGGAAGGTTGAAAGCCCTGTGGACCGCCCTAATCACCAATAAGCTGGGTAAGAATAAGTGTGTCAAACAGCCACATGGATCTCCTAGACAGGGACTGCAAAGCTCATTTCTGTCCAGTACAGAAGAGGCCCGTATACAGACAGTTATGTGTGATTATGCAAAATCTCTTGTGTCTCAAAAGCATCAGAACAAAGCGCGCACACCTAGAGAGCTGAACTGTTAGTCACACTGTGTTTCGTTTCCAGCTGCCCTACTCTATACCCATACACAGATATGAGTTCCCCTATAGGACCGTTAAGTTGTATCTTGATCAGGTTCAGTTTGTGTCAAAACATAGATTTGGGCCAAGACAGCAGATGCTTTAGGCGTTGTTCTGCATTTAAAGTAAGGGTTGGCTGGCTCCAAAACAGCTGATTTTGGAACCAAATGTTTGATATAAGACACGTTTTAAAACACCGCCTAGACGAGGCAGGACTAGTGGAATAGGCTTGTCAGCCATGTAAGGGATTCTACCATGGTACCCTGAGCATAGTGTGCAGCTTCCTTCATGCTGGTATAGTTTCAGTTTCCTTTAGTCCAGGATCAAGCTGAGTTATCACCCCTGAAACTGTCACCACGAGAAACCTCTAGTGTGAAGAGAGAATAAATTGGTAGGGGCATTTGATTTATAGAGTGACCAGGGCAATGTTTACACTTGAAAAATGTAAATGTGTGTTTTCCCAACTGCTCTAACTAATTAAACCAGAAAAAAAGTTTTGGTTGATAAAAAAAAAAAAAAAAAAAAAAAAAAAAAAAAAAAAGAACCAATAGCCAACAACAAAGGTTAGGGGAAAATGGTACAAACAAAAATCCAGGCAATGTAAAAATGGATACAAATTTCTTTGAAGTCCTTTGGTCTTCTACCCAGGAATGAAGCTCTGCTGTTCTAGTTCCAGGGAGGTGGTGAAACTGCTTGCTAAGAAGTTGAAAGAAACTATAATGAAACATACATGGCTTCTGAATACAGTGACTAGAGTAAGTATAAAGGGGTGGGCAAGCTTTAACACTATAACTTTGGATTCTTGATGACAATTAGCTCATTTTCTATAGCCTACGTTAGTGGCATGTAGTACTTTAAGAACTGCACATGGTTATCAGAGGAGATGGAGAATCATTGATTAAACTTTCATGAGAAAGGCTTATCTTGTGACTTCTGGGTCACTAACTAGGTTGCATCAGGGTTTTTAATCTCATGACTCATAAATACAAACCTCAATCAACTGTGAGGAAGTCACCAACATCCACTAAATTCAAGTATAATCATAAAGTTCAAATTGGGGAGTTTAGATGTTGGTGACTTTTTCAAATAATCGAAAATTTCGAGGCTGCCACAAAGCAAGTGTATAAGTCATAAGAATCATCTGCAGGCTATGCCCAAGTCTAGTTCCACTTTCTTCTATCCAATTAAAGATCTAAATTTCCAGGCTTAGTTTTTAGGATCCTGTAGCTTAAGATATGATTCCTGCAGAAGCATTAGGCACCGAGGGGAAGGAATTCCAGAGTTCATTTCATCAAAACGTAGGGAAGGTGGCACAAATACAGCAGTGCAGCTGAAGCAGTCTTGTTTTTAGTTCCATTTTCCTTCCAGAGAAAGAAGGGAAATGTCTACAAGTTTTGCTACTCCCGTCATTAATCTACTCATAATTTATTGAGTGGTATTGAAGGCATACAGAGAATTTTTGCACCAGCAGATGCTCCCTCCCACTTCCTGAGACCCAAGGCCAATTTTGGGTTCACTGAGATGGAAACCAGTCTATTGCCTCAGTGGCATAGTCTTCCCTCTGCATGCTTGCAGGCATGTGCCTGGTATAATCCAGTTCTCAGCATCTTGCTGTCATGACAGACTTTTGGCGTCTATGGTCACCTTCATATTTACATTCTTTAAGTAGCTCCCATCTCTTTGCACTAATAGAGGACAGATCTCAGAGGCAAGCATACTGCCCAGGAACAGAGATATCCCTCTACCAATGGGACACTCACTGGTCCTATGCAATATCACCTTTCTCTTTTTATATGTTTAAAATCTGAGTTTTTAATCTATGGAAAAGAAACGAGGAAATATAGACTCTTGGATTACTCTCTTCTAAGCCTCTTTTTCATTATGTCTGTAGATGGGGAAACTGCTTAATTTAGAAATTCTTGTCTATCCCAACAGCTGGGGGCAAAGAAGAATAGGAGGTATGTGGATTGCTGTTGATACGGATCCTTAAATTTACAGTAGTAGGAGATGCAGCCCCTCCTGTCAAAGGTTGGTTTCCTGGGCTCAGCACCTAAGAGCACTGGCTATTCTCCCAGAGAATCCAGGTTCCTTTCCCACCTTGCAAATGTCTTCTGCCCTGTGTAGGCACCAGACATGCACATGGTATACATACCTATATGCAGGTTAAACAGAAAATAAATATAAAAAATAAAAAATCTAAAGTTTTGTGTTTTGAGCTGTGACTTCCCACACTGATGTACTAGAACCTGGTATTGTGAGCTAAGATTCCTCCTCCTCCTCTAAGTTGCTTTATCACTGCTACAGAAATGCAAGCAGAGCACCTGCTACTGGCCCCCTGACCACTTAAAAAACAACTCTTCACTATACCTTAGCCTGTGCCAAAGGAATTAGCAGTCTCTTCTTCCTCAAACATAAAACAAAATTCTGTTATTATGAGTTTTACTATAAAAACACATATTCCTTGGTTTGGAACTTGAGATCTTATTTCATGTTCTGCAATCATTAGATATGCAGTTTCTCCTTTATTCATTTCCTTCATGGATATCACCTTAAATGCATGTTGGTCTAGTTTTAAGTTGCCTTTCAAAAGCATGCTTACTAACCTCTTCAGGCCACATAGCAATTCATGCTTACTTTAAGATGATGATTAAATAACTTAACAAATTACAACCTGTCAGTCTTTAGTTGGAAGTTTTTGTGTAACACAATGTATATTTATACAAATATTAAAATATTTTATTCAACAAAGAGTCTGCATCAAGAATTCAGTATAATTTATAACACTTAAAAAGCTATCTGCCAGGTTTAAGTGTAAACTGTAGCATATTGCAAACAGGTATGGTATAACATCAAACTACATAGTTTTTCATATGAAGAGTTAAAAAATAAATAAAAGCTTAGAGAAAGAGAGGACATTGAATTTTCATGATCTAGAGATGAAAACAACTATAAGCTAATATTTTCAGTGGAAAGGGAAGAAGCTTTGAAATGTAAAAAGGTTCCTGTGGCAAAAACACTTTCCTAGTGACAGAAAATTCAATCAAGCATACAAGTGAATTACAATGTTGCTCCAGAAAATTCCAGGCCTAAAAACAGAAGCAAGAAAATGTCCCCTGGAGGGGGAGACCTGGTGGCACTCAGAGGAAGGATAGCAGGCTACCAAGAAGAGACTTGATACCCTATGAGCATATACAGGGAATTCCCCTCAGGAACAGTCATAGGGGAGGGGAATAAGGGGCAAATGGGAGGGAGGGAAGAATGGGAGAATACAAGGGATGGGATAACCATTGAGATGTAACAAGAATACATTAATAAAAAATTTAAAAAAAGAAAAGAAAATTAAGAGTTATATATATCTGGAAAGAACAAATAGGCCATTGTTTGGAGATTAGGAAAGTTTTCTTTTGAATTAAAATATTGTGGTATGATATGTGTGTGGACTTTAAAAGTTTTCTGTATATAAGGACTGATTTACTGTAATGTATCAATTGATAAGTTTAATTAATACTGGAATCCAGCATCTATGTAGTTTATAAAATTAGTATTTTAGAACATTGCAGGTCAGTAGGGACACAATTCCATTGCTTCCCATGCCTTAGTTCATATTAGCTAAATATGCTTGAAATGTTGCCTTTTTAAAAAGCCAACATTAGATCTTTAAATTAAATAAAATGAAAACTGGCATTTAAAAAATTAACCCTAAGGAGCCAAGGTAGCTTAGAGGGTAGAGGGGATTGCCACTAAGCCTGAGGATATAGGTTGGATGCCTTAGGACTCACATGTTGGTGAGACTGACTCCAACCACAAATGCAGATTGTGACAAACACGTGTTCATGCACGTACATGCACTATGTATAAATAAATAAATATAATAACAATCATTTAAAATTATTCCTATAGGATGAGTATATATCTACCATTAAATATAAAGAAAAATGTAAGAGCAATGAATTTGTAGGAGTTGAAAAAAACACAGAGCAAATGAAGAGGACTATGAAATTAATGTCCATCATATGCCACTGGAACCATGGTCAGACTTCCCCAGAAAGCATCCATGGTAGACATCGACCTCCCAAAGATGGCTAAAATCTTATCTGCTGAAACTACACATGTGATATATGACAAGGAAAAGTGTGGTTAGGTTAGAAGTTTTTATTAAATTTGGTAGTTGGCTGAATTAAAAGTGGGGCAATTATCCTTGATGTTTAGGCTGGCTCAGTATGATCTGTAGATAGGCAGGAGTCAGGCAGAAGAGTCAGAGCAACTGGACAAAGAACTGAACCTCCCTCTGTCATCTAGAGAAGTGGAGAGGCTCACAGCTTGTATGAACTGCAAACTAGAAGGAACTGTGTCCTTCCTTCTTCAGAGTCCTTTGTAGCAACAACAGTCTTTCAAGACCTTGCTGCCATCCAGAAAAGCCCATGCCAGACTTCTTGCCCCAAGAACAATATGGTGACATATTTGTGTTCTTCCCAGCCACCATGTGAATAGACAACTAGTACACACACTGTCTAGTGATGGGTAAAACATGCAGAGGTTAATGGTGACCCATATCTGTGAGCCCAAACACCACAATAACTTGGCTATATTCCTCTGACCACATGTCATATAGCCCTCAAGGCAGAATTATGAGAATAGTAGGCAACTGTCCCTGATTAGCATACATGGGGACCCTAAGTCACGTAGAAAGACTATTATCAAATTAAAATGCCTTTTGTCTTCTAATACGATTATATTTGAGAAAATAAAAATGGCAAAAGTTCTTGTATTAACTCCTCCAGGTTGATGTTAATAATGGTATCTACGAATGTAAATGTCACTTAAGGTTACTGGACAACATTTCTAGTTACTAACCATGATTGTGATTCAGTCTAGGGGAGTAAAAACACCTTAGTAAATTGGAACCATTCTCAGGAAACGAGTGGCTCGTCATTGAGAATGATCGATCCAAAGCACTTTCCTGATGTGGCAACTGGAATTCTTCCACTCAGTGCAAGGTCCAGTGACCTTGAAATATTCTTATGACTCCTAATATGCATAATTGCACTTTAATAGAGTGGAAAATACTGAGAAATTGTTGGAAGATGGAGATATTAAAATCGCCTCAGCACATGTGTAAAGCTAGCAACTTGGTTTAGGGGATTCTTATCATTTTTATGTGGTAATTATAAAAGTAAAACGTAAAACTCTGAACTTGCCAACAGTTTAGATTAGGATTTCCTCACCTCTGGAACTAGTACGTTTGAGTTTTAGGGGAACAGGAACTAAACAAAAGCCGCTTTTAATAATGGCACTAGAAATGCATTTTGTTTATCCAGCATTCAGAAATGAGCTCACACCTTACAGCACTGTCTTTGAGTCATAGAAAACACAGGGACCATTCTGAAACAAAAGCCCATTGTGAAACAAATGACTTTTATCACATCACTTTAATCTTTAATAATTTAAAACTATGTATGTATAAGCTGTTTTGAAAAATATGACTTGAACTCATGAGTGAAATTTTAAACAAACTAGCAAATAAATAAATAAATAAATAAATAAATAAATAAATAAATAAAGTTAACTCAAAAAGAAGAAATGAGTTCACAATTTATATTTATGCGTTAAGATGCTACGTTTTCACAATAGCTAGAAAAAAATCATTACATATAAATCATTGTTTTATAATATGCTATTTTTTATAAATTAAGCATCTCTGTGATAAACTTAAGTGCCAGTCAAATAAAGATGCTCAGTTTTTAAAAGCAAATAAAAATTTAAAACACCAAAAATATCCTGTCTAAGGAAAGCATGTGTGTTTGATGTTTCATGTTAAGCTAGTTATTATGAAAATCATTCAAATTAAGCTATGGTGTGGTGCTTCTGTTCAAGGCAAACTCTCATGTTGAAATGCTAACTGCTTAGGTAATATATTAGGAGGTGAGGCCTTTGTTAATGTGATAGATCATAAGGACAGAAGATGGCAGCCCATGGAGCTCCTTCATCTATTCTGTTTTGCGGAAGCCTGCTGAAAATGTCTCACCTATAAACCAGGCAGCAGAACCTTGCCAGACTCTGAACTTGCCAACAGTTTAGATTAGGACTTCCTCACCTCTGGAACTAGTGCGTTTGCACTGATTATTAACTACCAAAGTGCACTATATCAGGTCTGTGAAGTTCGAATATACCAGGACAGGTTTGGCAACCAGTCTTCTTTCAAGGCAGCAGAAATAATATTTTAATTGCAACAAAAGATTTGATTTCCATGGGCTAAGAAATTATCAAATGAAAAGAAACTGTTTTCCTCACAGAAGAAATGACCATTTGTAGAGGCCACATGTATTTCACGTGGCTGATTACTGTCTATAATGTTCTCTGTGGATGAAATTCTCCAGATGGTCTGGCAGCTTTGCATAGCTAATATGACCTCATGTTGGGGGTCCATTTGGTTAGCACAGCATGGCTCTTCCATTTGCTCCCAGTCTGAGTACTAGGTGTACAACTCCTATTTCTTCTAAGTTCACAATTCTTTCTTCTGTACCTCTCAGGATCAGCTTTACACAAAGCCAAGTTAGGAATATGGTGTCACAAACACTTTCATATTTGCTACACGTCACCTTGGTATCACTCGAATTGATCCACAATTGACCTTCAGACTCACAAACGTTGGAATTAGTGAGAACAGATCCCCAACACTTTCAAACCACTGGCCAGGCCCCACACACCTACCTTCTGTCTTGCTCTCCATGGAATTTTACGTGGATTTTAGAAATGAGGTCATTGTAGTCACCTGTTCATATGCAGTTCTGGCACACACACATGCACACACACACACACACACACACACACACACACACACACACATACACACAATTCCCACAGCACAGATTTAGAACTGAGAGCTTGTCAATATTGAGCAAAAGTAGTTGAAGCAAATGTTTGGTCTTTAAAAATGAAGTGTCTTACTTCAGAGATGTAATCATTGAAAACTTTACTGCTCTGAATCTGATAATCCCCAAAGACAAAGCAGATGATACACATTAAGTATTCTCAAGATATTAAAACCAAAACCCAAAAACACAATAAATTTCAAGATTATCTAGGTGTACATGCAATTTTTCTATAGTAAATAACCAAAAATAATATGGTAAGCTCCCAAATTAAAGAACACATAGAGTTACATGCTTTCTTTGGATATCGGCATGCTCAGTTTCTGGGAGGGAAAACTGAAAACTAAAACAATATAATACATTTTGTGGTGACTAAGTGGTACACTCACATCTGAGTTAAATCTCAACTGGCAAATGTTGCATGAGATGATTTGCTTTCTCCGATGAGGAAGAGGAACCCCAAATGTATGGTTTATTACAGCTTTCTGAATAGGATCCATCTGTAAGAAGGAAAAAAACACAAAAGATAGAAATAAAGGTTGTTGGTTTCACTGGATGTGGCTTATTTCACTAAATCTGCAAAGCTCCTGTCTATTGCTTATGTAATAAAGAATGCTTGTATTCAAAGAAAAGGCATTTCTACTTTCTTGGAAAACAGATAACAAAAAGCTCAAAGCGTGGTATGATAAGAAGATGAAAAATGTTCCCATTAGTGTCTTCACACTAAGTGCTTTTCTCATTTAAGACCAATAATTGCCACAGTTAGATAAAACCCATGTATAATTAAAGGTTTATGGAAACTCAAGTTCTTACTAATGCGAGCAGCCTAACTGAGAAATGTGTTTATATCACTGTCTAAACTTGGGCTTCAAACCATATGATCAACTATGAAAATTAATTATGCACCATTACCCAACTTTATTCAGTGTTTATTATTATTAAGACCCAAAAAGTACAGCAGGCAAATCTAATTCTTCAGAAAAGAACACATAGAAGAACACATTACATCACTTGGTAATCCATTTTCGACTACCTCAAGCTTTGTGAAAGCCTGGTGGTAACGTATCATCTATAAGCCAGGCAGCAGATCCTTGCCAGACTGAAATTGACAACAGTTTAGACTTGGACATTGTAATCTCTGGAACTAGTAATTTTCTATTGATTTTTAAGTGCACTAGGACAGGTTTATGAAGTTCAAATACACCAGGACAGGTATAGGCACCCATCCTTCTTTCAAAGCAGCAGAAAGAATATTTTAATTGCAACAAAAGATTTGAGTTTCATGAGCTAAGCAATCATCAAATAGGAATGAACTGTTTTCCTTACAGAAGAACTGAACCAGCTACATGCCAATCTTCTATAAATTCATATGGGCAGAGCCAAAGAGTCCAGGTGAAAGTTCACTCATCTCCATCCCGACTGAAAACAGGATGGGCAACACCAAGCCCAGAGTTAGCAGTCCAACTCTATTAAATGTTATATCCCTTTACCAAGCATTGTCCTAAGTGCAAAGCCAATACCCTCAACAGTTAGTGTTATATCAAAACTTTGGTCTGCACTGTAATTCTTGCATAGGCTCTTTGGTCACTTGTATCCAGTTTTTAAAGTTGGGTTGAGACTTAACTATGATGATTCATAAAAATGTCTTAATATCGTTCTGTGTGTCTAGCTATAGACAGATGCACTGTAAAGTATGTGAAAGAGGAAACTTAACATGAACTTCATACTTTGATAAACATTGTTGGCATCATTACATGGTCATTTAAATTTTTTCAATGTTATGTACATGTGCACACAGAGATATACATGCACCCATAATGTCTATTGAATATTCTCATATTCGGGAATTCTTTTCTTTATTATTATTTCTTTTTTCTCACTATATATAACCCAGATGGGTCTTGAAATTCATATATCTCAGGCTGGTTTCAAACTGAATATTTTAGATCACCTTCCTTCATGCTGGGACTACAGGGGTCCACCATCATATTTTGCTAGAAACACTTTACTAAAGACTTTATCGCTTGAGATAGCTTGAAAATGAAGTGTCATGGGAAGAGTGAAGAATGTGTCTAGAAAATGATTCCTAATATTCAATTTGTTACATATTATTATTTACTAATTCTCTTTAGTTAAAAAAAATAGTAAATTTCACATTGTGGGTGTCAGTTAGCTGGTTCTATGTATCTGCTGGGAGGAAGGAGAAAGCTCTGAGTCTCTGACATTGACAATTTCTTGACGGTTTATCTAATCTAGCCTTTAAAATGTATGTTACAAATGGCACCCAGTGTTTATCAAATATATTCCAAGTGTTACCCCTCAGTTTAGTGTTTAGTCTACAGTTTACAAAAATCAAAAGAGTGTATGGGCATGAGCAAATTCATCTTCTGCCTTCCTGTAAGTTGAAAATCTCAATGAGAAATGAAGTACACATTTATACTGGCCAGGGATCCAAAGGCTGAAGTTGGAGGATCAAAGCTTTGAGGCCAGTATGGGCTTCAGAGTAAGACCCTACCTCAAAGAAACAAACCAAAATAAGCTATGTGGCACATTTTCCCAGATCCTGTGTGAAACCTAGGCTGTTCCTGTGATTTTATGTTCACTTCTGAATATTAATAAATTACAGCATCCCTTCCTTCCACTTACTTCCCAGTCTTTCTATGCAATATTTAAAAGTCCATTCATGGGCATTCTTTGCATATAAGACTCATCAATACTAAGTGTGAGTCCTAGAAACAACTGGTCCACTTTCTGTCACTATGGTTTAATTTAATGTAGTCTACATGGAATAGAGAGGCTTGTCCATACCAAGAAAGTGTTTCTGTCACCAGATTTCCCTAAACTCATAAACGGTGTTACATAACTTGAGGTTGTAGCATCTTTTAATGTTCTTACTACTCATCATACTGTCACATATATCCAAATTTCATCCTTTTTATGAGAGTAGCATTCCTTCAAGTGGTTACATCACAATGTGGTTTTGTACTTACCAGAGGACATACATTTGCATGGTTTGTGGCATAGTCTATATTATTCTTCTCAAACTAAGGCACCAGCCAAGGACAATACAGGTGGTAAACTTTAAACCCCTACCCAGATCTAGCCAATGGACAGAACATTTTCCACACTTGAGTGGAGAGTGGGGTATGACTTTCTCACGTACTCTGGTGTCTCACATTTGACCATGTCCCCTGGAGGGGGAGACCTGGTGGCACTCAGAGGAAGGACAATAGGTCACCAAGAAGAGACTTGATACCCTATGAGCATATACAGGGGGGAGGTAATCCCGCTCAGGAACAGTCATAGGGGAGGGGAATAAGGGGAAACTGGGAGGGAGGGAAAAATGGGAGGATACAAGGGATGGGATAACCACTGAGATGTAAGAAGAATAAATTAATTAAAAAGAAAAAAAACCAATTTAAAACCATAAGGCATTCTGACATTCAATTAGAATAAGCCCTTTCCTTCCTTTGGGACTGCTACAGGACAATGTTGAAAGGTGCAGAGGGGTCTGATTCAGAATTTTACTTCATATATACTGTCACGTTTTCATTCCCTCAAGCCCTACTCACACCTGCTCTCACACAAACAAACAAACAACAGTACACCAAGTTTGAAACCTCAGAGGCCACACAGACAGCTCACTCTGTTTCCTGGAGTTAGTCTTGTGCATTTAAAATGCCATCCCATGCTTCCACAACACACATGCAGAATTTTACCTGAAAAGAAGAATGAGGCTGCTAGTTCAGAGAACTTGGTTCCTACCAAGTTTTGTTGCAGGTATTCAGTGCACAGAAGACCCAGTTCTCTCAGGGCAGAAATTGAATTCTTCCCATGACCCATTAAGCCTGAATAATTAATGATTAAGGGTCATTACAGTTCTCCTATAATGACACTTTAAAATATAAACACCCTGGATATTTATATCAAGGATGTGCTCTGGAAATACAGAGCACTGTTTTTTCATCTCAGAATGATGAGCAGCATATTATTTTGGTGTTTCTGAAACCCTGGCGAAGTCCTGTCTACTGTCAACTGGATTTTTGTGGGAGGTATTTCAGATCCAGACTTTGCATGCAAATGTGACAGTCTCAAAATTCTGTTGTCTGAAATGAATGATGCACTGATGATTGTGACTATAAAATCAGATTTCAAAACGCGAAGTGGTATATTCTTGTGCACTTATTTTATTTTCCTATATACTTAAGGGGTGGGGGATATATTTAACTGAATTATATCTTATAGATGGATGTCAGAAAGTATAAGTGACATAAAAAACTCTTATAACTTCAGGAATCTAGACAAACAAAATTACTAAAATCTAACACTTTTAAAGTGAAAATTAATAATAATGTCCTATATACAAATGTATACAAGAAATCATTATAAAAAGCAGATTCTAATAATAAATATTTATAATGCTAAATATGTAACTAAGTGACATATGGCATGATGTGCACTAAATCCAGAACCTACTTCAGACTGGGGGACTCTCACACACCACTTTATCCATTTTCTTAAAGTTATAAATATATATCATACTTCCTTACAAAGAAGATAACATACAACTTCATACCATAAATCAGAGCATATCATCAGTTAAATAACCACTTCTTATAGTATGTGCATATCATCATTTAGAGTTCTACAAAACACAGAATAAAGGCAGCCAGCATGGGTATAAGACATAAAAAGGGGGGCTCTTGGTTCAAATAAGCTTTAGAAAATTCAGAATCCCAGCATAGACACTGATAGTACACAGGGGGAAATTAAAATCAGAGAGACATCTACAGTATATGTGTTCAGATGATGATTTTCACAATAGTGTAAACATTCCTTTGTTCTTTTGCTTTTAAATTGTCATGATTTTCTGATGCAAATAGCAGTGTGAGCAGAGAATTTTATTTTGAAAACGTGAGTGAAATATTAAGATTCCATGTAAATAAAGGACTGAGATCAAACACGGTAACACAGAAACCTCATGCACGGAGTCTTGAAACATACCCAAAGGACACAACACAGCACTCAGAGAAAAGGTGAAGGGACTGTAAAATCCAGGAGGTATCCAGTGGTGTGCACATTTGATTTCTAAGTAGGGATGTTTTGAAGGACAGAATTTCAAAATGTATTAACTTGGTCCCAAAGTCAAATGAAAGAGACCAGCCCTCTACCTATTGCTATGCTTTCCTCATCTCTACACCAGAATTACATTTCAAACTCAGCCTATGGCCTTATTTAAAGCCAAATGAGCATATTTTTCTTCATTTCAGACTTAAGACACTTTGTATTTCTATTTAAGGCCCGGGTTTTCAATAGTTTCCCTTGGGCTTTGTGTTAACAGATTTATAGATGAGCTTGTCCCAGGGGGTACAGCCCCATGCCCAGTGCGCTGCTCAAGGTCCCATGCCATTTTAGTGTGGGAGAAGTTTAATTCTAAGTCTACATTCTCCTGTGAGGTAGCTCCTCTACCTTGGTTCTATTATTGTTGTGGCTTTTAGATTTTTAAGCCAAAGAATAACACCTAAATGCCAGAAGTCTGGAAATGTAAAGGCTGTTCCCTTGGCTGATATTTCCAGCAATCACAAGCAACAGCAATTCTAAAGGCGATAGTCAAGGACACTTCTTGGGTGCTTCAGGTCAATGAGTGATATTTTCATCCTAGCTTTCCAAAGACCTGTCTATGTAGTAAGTGCAAAGCCAGCTACCTCTCAGAAAACTCCTGTGCTCCTTCTCATGCTCTTGGGTACCAAGATCATCTATTTTCCCATGCATCCATATCTATAAATTCGCGTTCTCGTAACCCATACCAATAACTGCAGATTTCAAGAGAGTGCAGTACTCACTAGTGAGATTTTACTAGGAAAATATGAGCTAGAATGAGCCTACGAGCTATGACAATGAGCCTGGCAAGATACGTCTGCTGGTGACATGAATATTACCCAACAGCTTCTGATTGGATTTGAAGCCCACCTGTATGAACCTCCCCGAAAAATGAAATAAAGATTTAAAAAAAAAAAACACAACACACACAGCCTTAGGTTGCAACAGTGTGACCTAAGGACAGGAGCCAGGAGATCCCAGATGCAGACAGTGACCATCAGTCCCGGAGAATGGAGAAGGGAGCTTCCTTGCTGAGTCACACAGGCCCTAGGAGCCCAGAGATATAACTGAGGCTTTCTGGTGGGGTCACTGGCCATTTCTCCAGCCCCCTTCCATTGTACAGAGGTCACTTGACACAAAGAGTCAATCCCGGAGTCACACGGTTGTCTTTCTGGTAGGTAGGATTCACACTGTAGTCTAGTCTAAGGAGTCACTGTTGAAATGAAGAATTCTCTTAGGGAGTTTCCACGGTATTAGAAGATGCCACTCAGGAAATAAAGACAAAGACAAGTCAAATTATGACACAGGTACACTTCTTTCTTTCTTTTTTTTTTCTTTCTTTCATTTTTTTTGGGGGGGAGGGGAGGTAGAGGCGATGGTGTAGCCTTGACTGTCCTGGAACTGGCTTTGTAGCCTAGGCTAGCCTCAAACTCACAGGGATCCTCCTGCTTCTACCTCCCATGTGCTGGGATTAAAGGCATACACCACCAGAAACATTTTCTTTAACTTAACTTTATACCAAATAATATTTTTACTTAACTTCCATTTTTCTATTCACTAATAGAGTACAATGAACTACAATTTCCCTAAATGACTGAACCATGATTCTTTAACCTATCTCTATTTTCAGATATACAGTGATTCTCTATTTTAAATGGCTCTCTAGTGGTCATCTGTATGCATGTGTTACTTTCCAAGATTCACAGTGTCTGATATCAAGGAACCACTGTAAAGTTATATTTTATCCTCTTCTTCTAGTGACAAAAACTAAAAAACACAAAGGATTGAAAGAAGGAGGATACAAAGCAGCTCATCACATCGCAGATGTAGGGGCTTAGCAGTACAAAATGCTAAACATAACCGTTCACATTTGTCCCTTAGTAAGGAATAACAGATAGTTCACTTGCTAATTGTTAATGCAGTGTACACTGGCCTCTACCTGCTGACACCCCTGCTTCCGCCTTTTGAGTAATGGCTGGGGTACAGGCATCTGCCACCACACTTGGCATTGTTAGTTCTCTTATCCACACTTCCCACAGCTCTATTTCTAGATCTCCAATTGGAGTGATCAGAATCTAGAGACTGGCTAAATGATTCTACTAAATGTTTAAGGAGCCCAGTGTTTGGCCAGATATAGAGAAACAAAAGAAAACAAAGTAAAATCAACTCATTAACTAGCTGCTTTTGCCAGTACTTTTCAGCAATGAGAGTAGGTTACCCACACTCTTCCAACAGCAGGAAACTCAGATGAAGACTAACTGGTGATCCAGAGAATCCCAGAGAGAGAATGAATTCGGCCACGTGAAGGTTCAAATTAAAGATGAAGAAAACAATGACAGATAACAAAAAGCAGGCATTTGAACTGGAGATGGACTGTCCTTTAGAACCCATGTATCACAACAAATGGTGTCCTCAGGGTCTGAGTGGCACCTTTGATTTATTCCTCTCCCTGTCTTTAAAAAAGAGATAAATTTTATTTTTTAATTGTATCGTATGTGTGTGTGTACATGAATTTGGTACCCATGGATACCAGAAAAGGGCATCAGATCCAATGAAGCTGAAGTTATAGCCAGTTGTGAGTTGCCTAGCATGGAAGGCAAATTTGGGTCCTTTGCAAGATCAGCGGACACTTTGTCAAAGGAGGGCATTTGAGCCGTGCCCCTACCCCAGTTTGAGTTACAAGTGGTTCTGAATTGTCCAACATTGACACTGAGAACCAAACTTGGGTGCTCTGGTCAAACAACAAGAGTGCTTTAGCAACTAAGTCATCTCTCCAGCATCCCCAATAGCATCTCAACTTAAAGATAATCTTTTTCCTTCATACATTAAAGTTTGTTTACCTACCTTTTCATTACTGGATAATATCTTTCTTTTCTTTTAATATTGCTTATTTCATTTTCATCCTGTCTATTTCCCATCTCTGTTATACTTTTCATAGTATTCTGCCTTTATTTTAGGCATCATTTTGTATTGCATTATTTTTCTTTTGTTTGATTTTGTCAGGTTGTTTTTTAGCTCATATTTTCATTTTTATACTCTTTATCTTAATCTAATTTTGCTTTCAAATTTTCTTATTGTTGAAAATTCTTTTGGTATTTTTCTGCTTAAGAAATATTTAATAATTCCTTGTAATTTTCTTATCCTTCAATACCATTATTCTCTACACCTCTTACTTGGTCTCATGTTTTTCCATTTCTTGATCTTTTCACTTTATAACCAGTGACTTTAAAAAGATACAATCAAGCAATTGAATTCTAGCCATGATATGGGGAGACAGTAACGTGATGGAGGAAGTCAGCAGAAAGGAGGGGAAATTTAAAAAGAAAGAAAGAAAGAGAAACAAAAGAATTTTAAACTTTATGAAACAAAGAAAGGAACATGGTTAAAAGACTTGATCAGGGAAAAGAAAGAATGTCAGAGAAGGACAATGAATATGAGGAAACACTAGACTCACATCAGTGAAAAAAAAAGAGTAAACGATCAGGATCATAGCACAGAGAAACACTAGGAAACTATCAAGAAATCAAACCACAGGAAAAAAGGAGCTGTTTTATAAAAGTAGAAGCATAAAGTGTCTAACTAATGAGATGACAGCAATAAAATTTCCAGGAGAAAGAAATAGGTTTCCAAACAAAATGTCCATATAGGACCCCAAATATATATAACCAGAGAAATCTATGATGATATACTGTGAGATAATATGAAAAGTTATACAGTACAATTGTCAACTCATATAGATGCAAACTTATGGGATCATCAGAGCTCTCATCAGCAACATGAAAGCCAGCCAAGCATGGATGATACACTTCGAACCCTGAATGTAAACAACAGGCAAAACAAGATTGATATAGGCAGCAAAAGAACCTTACAAAATTCGAATGGAGCATTACAAGACAAGTCCAGCCTTGGGATGTTCATGACCACCGAGCAGGCACTACAAGAAGTACAGAGAAACAATACTGTATTCAGAGGAGGATTAATGGCCATTGCAATCATGAGAACACATAAAAAGGCAATTCGTGACAGGAATAGATGGAAAAATGTACAGAGAAATCTATCGTATCCAACACACTAAGCCTGCAAACCCCTATTATGAACAGGGGAGGAAAAAAACCTGAAAAGATAGTTAATCTAACCAACCAGAACAACCACAGAAATGAGTAAGTGTTTCTCAATAATAACTTCAGATGTAAATGGACTCAGATCATCGATAAAGAAACCCAGAAAAGAGAGCTAGATCAAAATATTGTATTCAGTTTGCTTTGCCTCCAAGAAACACTGTACTCTAACAGACACCCACAGACTCAGAGCCAAAGAAGGAGATTACCCTACAAAGAGGATGGAAGCAAAAAAAAAAAATAATAATCTGACATAGCTATTCTAATATCCAATAAAGCAGAACTCAAACCAGATATTAGTCAGAAATAGTAAACACATCAGTACCTACTAACAAAAGAAAGGTCTCACAGAGAAGATAGAATAACTGCAAAGACACATCCCTATAAGTTGGGGCTTCCAATTTCACAAAACACTGTAATCAGCATAAACGGTTTATCTAGTCCTACTACAGTAATGCTGGAGATGCCAATACCCACTCTCAGTTTAGATAGGAAATCTGACCTAAAATCAACAATGATGAGCTGGTAAAATAACTCAGTAGATAAAGATGTTTTCCATGAAGCTGACCTGAGTTCAGTCCCTGGGGCCTATATGGCTATGGAAAAGAAAAGACTGTCATAAGTTGACCTTTGAATTCCCCATGTGTGCCATGACACTAGCACATGCATAATGAGACGTGCGCGCGCGCGCGCGCACACACACACACACACACACACACACACACACACACACACACGTAATAAAATTTAAAAAAGAAAATTAACAGAGTTAAATAGTCAAATGGACTTAACAAATACCTGTAGAATATTCTATCCAAAAGAAATGGAGTGCACATTCTTTACATCACTCCAGTGAAAAGTCTATAAAGTAGTGTACATTTAAGACCACAAAACAGATTATAAGGAGTATTCTTTTTCATAAAACCAAAAATTTTCACAATTTATCAGATCTTGGGAAAAAAACTAGAAATCAATAGCAAGAAAAACGCACATACTACTCAGCTATGTGGAGAATGAGCAGTATGTTACTGGATGACTACTTAGCCACAAAAGAAGCCAGAGAGGAAAGTTTGACCTTCCTTGAATCAAATGAAAATAAAATCAAACTTATCAGCCCTTTGGAGTATATCTAAATTGGCTCAAAAAGAATATTTATAGCAGTGAATAATCACATCAAAACATTTAAAGATTGCAAATAAACAGTCTTGCATCTCAAGATCTTAGCAAAACAAGAATAAAACAAACCCAATTCAATTATTGAAAATAAAAATTAGGATAGAAGTTAGTATAACAGAGCTTAAAGAACAATATTTGGCTGGGCAGTGGTGGTGTATGCCCCACGCTTGGGAGGCAAAGGCAGGTGGATCTTTGAGTTGAAGGGCAGCTTGGTGTAGACTGAGTTCCAGGACAGACGAATCCCTGAACTAAGAGAGAAGAAAGACCCAAATTAACAAAATAAGATATGAAAAAAGGAAGCACTACTGTAGATCCTACTGAAATCTATCTGACCACCATCACAGAACATCATGAAACCGGTAATGTATATAAAAATCTGGAAGAACAGGAAGCAGATGCTATGACTTACTAAAAAAAATTTTTAAAGGTATGTTTCCAGATACATAGCAAGCAACATAATTAAAATAATAATAAAAAGCCTCCCAGGCAAATAAGGCCCAGGGTCATACAGGTTCACTTATGACTTCTATCCAATCATTAAGCATGAGCTAACACCTGTACTCTTAAAAGTGTTCCACAAAATAGAAAAGGAATACATAGTAGCAAAATTCTTTAATAAAGCCAGTATTACCCTAATAGCAAAAGAAGATAAAGATAAAACAACACACACAAAAAAAGAGAACTACAGATCATTTTTCCTGATGACCTCTGTTCTCAATGAACCCAAAGTTTGCAATAAAATCCATGAAGGAAAGGCATACGCTTACTGACTTGGTTCCCTGTGCCTTCTTCAGCTCGCTATCTTACACAACTCAGGACTTACTGCCCAGGATGACACCTCCCATAATGGGTTGGGTCTTCCAATATCTAGCACTAATTAAGAAATGCTTCCCATCTGAGCCCAGGGGTCCTGCTCAAACTTTGGCACCAGCCAAGGACAATACGTGCAGTAAATTTCGAACCCCTACCCAGATCTACCCAATGGACAGGACATTCTTCACAGTTGAGTGTAGAGTGGGGTCTGACTTTCACACAAACTGTGGTGCCCCATATTTGACCACGTCCCCTGGATGGGGAGGCCTGGTGGAACTCAGAGGAAGGATAGCAGAGGAAGGAAAAGACTTGATATCCTATGAGCACATACAGGGGGAAGAGGTCCCCCTCAGTCACAGTCATAGGGGAAGGGAGTAAGGGGAAAATGGGAGGGAGGGAGGAATGGGAGGATACAAGGGATGGGATAACAACTGAGATGTAATATGAATAAATTAATAAAATATATTTTTTAAAAAAGAAATGCTTCCCACATGCTTGTCCAAAGGCCAATCTTATAGAGGAATTTTCTAGGTAGTGGTTCCTTCTGCTCAAATATGTCTAGTTTATGTCAGGTTAACAAAAATCAACCACCATACATACTAAAAATCACAAAGAGTTATTAAAGAATTTTACTAGAGGAGGGCTACATTGGACTCAGGATAGGAGCAAAATTGCCAGCAAAGAACTGCCTTTCTCCTAAAGTCTCAGTACTTGTAATCAGTACCTTCTTTAACATCTTCGTTTCAGCTGAATGAAGAGATTCTTATCATTTCTAATTATGAACTTCTTTCAAAATCTTACCTTTATTTTAAAAAGCATGATATCTTGTGATTTAATAATTTTAGAATGCACAGTGCCAATGTGTAAAGATAAGGACCAACTGATTAATTGAAGAATCTATGAATAATTTAGCTATGTCTGCAAGAACAAGGAGCATTCATCAAATAGTGAGCAATCTTGTGAAGATAATTTGTAAAACATACTTAAAGAGCACGAAGAAAGAACTAAGTGAGGGCTCTACCATAATTATGGATAGAGAGATTCAATATAATGAAGTGTTGTATTTTCTCCACATTGAACTGAGTCAGTGTGACATAAAGAAAGAAAGAAAGAGAGAGAAAGAAAGAAAAAAGAAAGAAAGAAAGAAAGAAAGAAAGAAAGAAAGAAAAAACAATGATGGCTCTAAAATTTTCACAGGAGTAAAGAGGATCAAGCATAGATAAGCTTCTATTTTAAAAATGAGAATGTGAACAGCCCATGCACTATTGGTTAACAAGCTTTATTATAAAGATATAGATCTATCGAGATTATAATATTCACTGCAAGAAAGAGAAATAGACTCTGAAAACAGCTGAAGTCGATCTACTGTGCACAGGAAATATGGCCATTCAGATCTCTACTCAGTACCTATTACATTGATAATGGGCTAGGGTTTTTGGATAAACAGGGAAATTTCCTTCTTAGAAGCAAGATTATGGTACCACATACCTGAATTTATAGATTCAGGATAGGGAGGTAGGAGGACCCTGAGTTTGAACAACCTGAGCTACATAGTGAGGTCTATTTAAAAACGACAGTAATAGCCACACATACCTCCACTCTCATTATGCTCATGTGTTATTACCTAAAATAGACACATCACTGTCGTCCAAGTCAGGAAAAATGAATTGTTCATGTATAAAAATCATTGCAATTGGGTTTGTGTCACATGCTACATGGACTTAGATAGAAATGGAAAAACAATTTCAGAAGACAGTATTTCAGTGTCTCAAATTTAAGAAAACCCTATAAATATTTTAATTATTAATAGTGTTTTGCATTATGGGGATTGAAGCGAGGGCTGTGCATGGTAGGCTATTGCACTATCAAGGAGGTACCTTCTAGAATTTGTAAAATTTTGGTATATTTCACAGATGCTCAGGGTGGTCTTGAACTTGCCTCCATCTCCAAGGGAAATATTTTTTTAATCAAGTAAAGAAAAGTTTAATTTTAAATGAAATTTATGCTGCAAAGAGAAGAAATAAGTAGCAAATCTGACAAATAGTTAGTATCTATCACATACAATGACCTCAAGTAATTTAGTGACAAATAATTTGTGGTTGTTTGACTAAAAAATGGCCCCCATTGGCTCATTGGTTTTAATACTTGGTCACCAGGGAGTGATATACTGTTTAAAAAGGATTAGGAGGTGCAGATGTGTGTCTCTGCAGGTGTACTTTGACGTAAAAAAAAAATTCTTATATTTTTGTCTTTGAGCTTAGCCTTTAATGGCAGAGTGACTTCTCAGGTAGCAAACTGTCTCTGTCATCTTCTCATTTAGGAAGCTGTTAACCTGCACTCACTGTATACTTAGGTAATTAATCTTATTCCTTCTCAAGTTTCTGATGGGGTTGAAGACCAGATAGTTTAGTTTTATAATTAATCTTAGTTGTCTAGGAGTTAAGATGTTTTTAGGTCTAGATAGATGTTTTAAGTTGCTAATGGTGAGATATGATATATATTGATTTACATTCAGAATTTTAGATGCACCAAGATAGGAAAGATGTTTTCTCTAAGGCTGCCAAGTACAGACAGCCAAAACACTGAGAATGTAACATTTATATGATTCCTGATTGCGTCATGGTTCTTCTTGCTGTAAGTAGTTTCTTGTATACATATGTAATAATATAAATATATATGTAAAAATTAATAAAAAAATAATTGACCACCAAATGGGAAAAAAAAGTCTAGCCTCAAGTCTCTCTCTTCCTGCTGCCTGAGGATCCCACGTACTTCCCCAGCAACCGTGTCTGCCTGTGGTCAACAATGCTCCCCACCATGATGGTAATGGATTAAAACTCTGAAACCATAAGCAAGCGCTTATTTTTATTTTATAAGAGTTTAAGTAGTCATAGTGTCTCTTCACAGCAATAGATCACTGAATGTGACAGAACTATAATCGAATAAACTGACAGATCACAAGGAAGGAAGAGTTTATGCTAAAAAAAATAAGAGAACTGCATCTGTCATGTTAGTAACTTGAAAAACAATTGCATATTCAAAACTACGTTTGGACTTCATTGTTCAATACATTGCCACGTTTTTAAAATACACAGCAATACTGAATGTTGATGAAGGTGTGGGAAAATGTTGATGCCTTGTACATCTAGGGAGAGGATGTAAAGACTAGGCTCCTTCTCATAACTTCTATAGAAGGTAAGACCCTAACACCACGAAAGCCATTGATTCAGTTCCTAACTAACAGGCTGGAGAGCCTGTCTCTACAGCTATGTGCAATACAATTATGTACAAAGCATGCAGTAGTGTTAATAGAAGCTCTCTTTGCAAATAGCAAGGATCTAGACATCCCTCTGAATTAGTACAGGTTTGCTATCTATTCATGCAGTAGATCAGCTATGCAGCATGATGAGCAAGGAAGTACAGATACTGTTTCCATGGGGATGAATCTCAGACAGCACCACTGAGTGGAAAGACAGCCACTCTATATATGCATGTATAATGTGATATTTCCACAAGGAAAATCAGTACATAATCTGTTATTCCAAGTAATATTCAGGTACTTTTTGTCTACATATTTTTTATTCATTCTCTGAAAATTACATACATGTATACAAGTAATTTTAATCACATTCACTCCCACTCCCTCTAACTCCCCAGAGGGCCTCTGCAGCATGCCTTCCTCTCAATTCTTTATCCTATCATTTTTTTATATAACAACTTAGTTCTGCCCATACATCCATTGACGTGGAGCCATAGTCTGGATA
The DNA here is from genome assembly GCA_907169655.1 of Acomys percivali. Lineage (NCBI taxonomy): Eukaryota > Metazoa > Chordata > Mammalia > Rodentia > Muridae > Acomys > Acomys percivali. The sequence continues at coordinate 100,700,043 of OU015746.1, read as the reverse complement.
ATGTAGAAACTAATAGTGGCCACCACACAAATAAAAGTGAGTCTCCCTGGCCCCAGAAGCCATAAACTATCAATGGTCTTTTAGTTAGGGTAGAGAATCAGTAGCACCTCTTGTTCCCTGATAGAAGTTTTCAATGGACTGATTTTGTGTGGGTAACCACAGCTGCTGTGGGTTCATATATGTGCAATTTTTGCATCATGTGCAGAAGACATCATTTGGGAGCTCGGCTCCCCATTCTCTAGCTCTTACAGTCTTTTTTTCCCCTCCATGATATTCCCTTAGCCTGGGTGGGTGGTTGATGAATGCGGCTCATTCCTCTTACATCTGTGTTGTTGTCCTTGAAAGAGGGTCTTTTGTACTCTAGGTCAGCCTCAGTTTACTTTGTAGTCAGGTTTGTGTAAAACTCCTAATCCTCTGGCTCTGCTTCCACAGTGCTGGGATGACAGGTGTGCTGGCCTAACATTAGGCATATTATCCCCCAAGCACAACCAGTTGACCTGGCACCATCAAGTGTTACATATGCTTGTGGTGGTAATTGGGCTATGGGAAAAAACAGCAACTATCAATAATGTTTAACCTACCATTGCAATCAATAGGCACTTAGCTATATTTAAAGGCAGAGAAGCATTCTTCTCTGATTGAAGTACATTCCTATCTCAGCTGTCCCTCATACTTTACAAGCTGCACTTCACTGTTGACCCATTGTTCCCCTCCGCATTGGCAGCTGAAATGTGGGAGGGCTCAAGCCCAGTTTTCTGCTTACTTGTCAATTATGTTTCATAATAAAAAAAATAAACCACAGATGAGGGAAGATAATCAATGGTAAGTGGACAGGTAACTATTTTGATTCGGGGAGGGGTGTTTAGGTATTCCACTTAATTTGTAAGGGATTTGTGTAAGTTTTCAAAGACTATAATCTGAAATGCCATTATATGGGCTGTCACATGTGGTACGTATCAAGGATTGTGTCATGAGGTAAAAACAGCACAACTGAAAAAAAGTCTGTCTTTTAAACAACAACACATTTTAAGTTAAAACTGAGAATCGCTAAAAACAAAACAAAACAAAAAACAGCCAACCAAACCACAAGAAAAAATCCAAACCACTTGCTGATGATGAGTCGAATCTGTAAAACATTTATGGAAGTGGGTGCAGAGATTGTAAGAGGGAAAATTTGGAGAATAGAGATGTTCATTTTAAATTTCATGACCTGGTGATAGACTACAGCCCTCATGGTGAAAACACAACCCACTTGCCATTTTTACTAGAGGTATTGATGATGAATACAAGGTTACTGGTGAACTGGCTTCCTTTTGACCATTAAAGGACACAACTAAATAAAGAGATTTGTACAAAGCATTAAAAAGATGCTAAGGTGACTTCCTCTGTAAACTGTCACTCATGATGCTTCAGTAGCATTAGGTAAAAGCTTGACTAACTCAGGTTCAGTCAAATATCGTTACGTAGTGGTACTTCAGAAAGCTATGCACAGAGGAATATAAAATGATCAATGCCAGATAAATTGTTATCAAGACTGAACTTCATAGGGGCCAATGAATTAAACCACCACCAATGCCAGGAATTCCTCAAAGGTAGTGATGATACTAATGATGGTGACATCATTTCCTTTTTGGAAATAAGATGGTCAAGGCGAAGCCCTAATACTAAAAAGATTTTATGGTTTGTAACATGCGCTGAAGTCATTTATGGTACCCAAACAAACAAAATTTGTGCCAGAGTGTGATGATAAAAACTGGCTTAAAAAAGGAAGAGGAGGAAAAAAAAAAAAAAAGAGCAGCAAGAGGAAGAAGGGGAAGAGGAAGAGGAGAAAAAAAAAAGAAAAATAGTGGCTTACAGGTTTTGCATTTTTAGTCAACTTAGATACCCATTTAAATATTTCAACATGAGCCTTCAAGGTGAAATCAGACTGAGAAATGCAATGTTTCAAATCACATTACAAATGACGGTGGCACCATAGCAGGCTCAAAGTAAATCAGGAAAGCAACAATTTTACCCATTCTGATACATTGGTAAAATACAGTCTTCTAAACAGTGAAAATCATGCAGTCTCATTTTTATGTAATACAAAAAAATATACAAAAATAGATCTCAAGACTTCCAGGAAAATAATATTTTGATACATCAGTGACTCCATTTTCAGTCATCATAACTATGCTAACCTGGCAACTGTTCGGGAATGCAGAGAACTCTGATTTGAAATTCGGCTAAAAGAAAATTCTGATTATGTCTCTTTACTAGGATCTTCTGAGTCCTACCTGCTCAGAAGGAAGTATCTCTCTCCTCACAACCTCACAGGATATTGCTGTCTGGTGTGCACACACATATGTGAGCAACGATTTTCAAGAACGAACCATGATGAATAAAGCCAGAACCGGAATATTTGATGAATGCCTTGAGACCTTACTGAGGATCTCAATGGCATCTAGGCAAAATTACAATGCTGCCTCAGGTTCTCAAATACAAAGTCAAATAGCCCAATAATTTCCCATTAATAACTTCTTTTGTTTTTATAAAAATTTAATTTTATTACTTAGATACATTGATGTTTTCCACTAATACTCACAAATAGGTTTTAAAGTCTTTAAAGATTCTCCAAATGAGCACTGACATAGTAGGATTATAGTGAAGTTTTGTTGTTCTTGTATTTTTTTTTTGTCTCTCTTTTCCTCAGCTTCCATTAGTCTTTGTTTAATGTGTGTACCAAGATAATTATTCTTCATCTAATGGGGTCCAGAGTACCCAAAGTGTTACGCAACCTTGTTTTAAAACTTCTTGCCCAATTTATTAAGGATAATGCATAGTGTTTGTATAATATAGACTTTACAATTGCATGCAAATATGTATTTGTAAACATTATACATTTTATCTAAGAAGCCAAAGACAGTTTACAAAATAATATGCTTATAATGAAACTATATGTATATCAAAAATACTAAGCCTTTGATGTTGCTTTCATCTTTATCTATGCCTTAATTTTTATGCTAGAGAATTACTGAAAACTACTCAGATTATCAATAGTTTAAGATAATTAAAATTAACCAAGTGAAAAAAGTGATTACTCCTTTACTTTTTTTTTTTTAGATTTTTTTTATTAATTTATTCGTATTACATCTCGATTGTTAGCCCATCCCCTGTTTCCTCCCATCCTTCCCTCCCTCCCACTTCCCCCCTTCTCCCCTCCCCTATGTCTGTGATTGAGAGAGACCTTCTCCCCCCTATATATGCTCTTAGGGTATCAAGTCTCTTCTTGGTAACTTGCTATCCCTCCTCTGAGTGCCGCCAGGCCTCCCCATCCAGGGGACATGGTCAGAAAAGGGGCACCAGAGTTCGTGTGAGAGTCAGATCTCACTCTCCACGCAACGGTGGAGAATATTCTGTTCGACGGCTAGGTCTGGGTAGGGGTTCGAGGTTTACTGCCTATATTCTCCTTGGCTGGTGCCTTGATTTGATACCCCTTTACTTTTTTCTCTTCCTATTTGGCGATGAGGATAGAAATAAGAAGCACACTAGAGCCACGATGGTGAGCGACCCACCTGGATCTAAAGCCTGCCTGTGCCTAACCAAGGAGAAACCCAAATGAAGCTAGTCCACTTAATCTCATCTCCAGTACATTTAAAAAAACATAATTCTAAACATCTATACAATATTTTAATAACATACACTACACATGGCATCTCACAAAATATGTCTGAAAAAAAAAACTTCCAAGAGGTTGTTCTTGATCTGTTTTGAATCACTGAGAATCTGTTTATATCTCTTGCTGGTGATGCTTTGCTCCAGTAAGGAAAGGGATTTTAGTTTTCTTACCCAAGGAAAAAGAAATGCAACATAATTCATTCTTCCGTTAATTCCTCTTGAGTGAGAAAAAATAATCACTGGAAGGTTATTAGCTCGTCAGAGAAAATACCTTTCTAAAATCATTTTTCTCATGAAGTTTTCTTTAATGTATTGATTACCTGATTGAATATCATAATAAGTAGTAACTTTAGAAGCCAGTCATATTGCATCTAATGTGAACATAAAGTAACGTATGCTGAGTCCTAATTGCCTGCTACGTTGTCCTCATATAAAGGGACAGATGATAGTTTCAATGTTAATCTACACTACAGTCACATCCTGACCTTGATTTTTCCAGAACTGCCCACCTTCAGGACCCTGTCTTTTTCTCATCCCATTTCACTCCATTTCTCTCTGTGGGGACGTTCACTCAGAGCTTCCCTTGTGTTTCTAATTCCTTCATAACCTCCCTCCCAGAAACCAGTGTCTTTGTTTTTTGACTGCTCCACTATCCTTCTATCACATTTCTTATTAGAAGTTTCCATCCTAAATTAACCAAATTTGGGGATTTTCATCTTGTTTGATTGATATTGATATTGATATTCCACTGTTGCTAAAGCCTGATGCTCTTCAAATAGTGACTCCAGTTGTGAATTGTGACTGGTAAAGTAGCTATCCCTTTAAGTCTGATTATTTATAAAGGAGATAAGAGTTACAGCATAAGCATTTAGCAGGATTCAGTAAGGTTATATTTGTCAAGGAGTTAATTATTATAGTTTCTGGCACATAACATGCTCTTGTAATTATCACTTGTAATTCTTAACAGTTTTCTTGACTTATCCAAGCAAATGAAATCACTATGTAGACACCCTACTCGTTTTTAAAAACCATATTTGTTAAGTTTATTCATTTATTTGTAAGGGAGTGTCTGTGTGTGGGCAGAGGGGGAGCTGGGGATCAAACTCTGATCCTCAGGGTTGGCAGCAAGCACCTTCACCAGCTGAACCATATCACATGCCCTAGTTTCTACTTTTATTATTTCTCTATAGATTTTCTTACAAGATTCTGTTCACACTGTAAAGATACTATTCTTCATTTCATTCACTTATTCAAACCTATTGACCTCTTACTTAATGTGGTTCAGTGTTCTCATTAAAACATACATATGTTAAAATTATAAACAAACCCTGAGAAACAAAGTTAACTATGGCTTCAGTTGTCAGTGAATCAATGGCCATTGTATTATTCTCTTCTGGGTTTCTCTTTTTAACATTTTTATGTTTTCTCAGAGAACACCTTCCTCAGTAATCTTGTATTCCTAGCAACAAATGCTGATTGTTTTAGTGTAATTATTGGCTCTTTGCATAAGAAAAATCAAAAGAATATACTTGTAGAAAAACTTTTGTTGGCTAAAATTCCTGTTACCATATGTCTTAAATATGAACGAATGGTGACTTCTGTTTTAAGATTCAACTCCCAGCAACAGGTAACTTTGAGGATAAAACCTATTCCGTTTTTTCTCATAAGTCAAAAGCAGTTAGAATCTGTCAATCAAAGCACAAAGCTTCCACCAGGGAAAGCATTCTAGAATATAAAGCGATACGTTGATCTAAAGCAAATAGAAGATGGATCTCCAAGGCAGGACCTTTTCTCAGTGTGCTCTATTTTCTGCCCTGACAAAGGGGCAGCCAGAGCAGAGAAAGCCCACACAGCCAGCCTTCTGTGACTTGACCCTTCCATGACTTCAATGTGGCCCTGTACATATACAACCATAAGGAATAATAGCTAGTCGGCAAGTGCCCTTCTCCTGCTGCTGCAAGGATTTCTTCCATTGTCTAGTCTTTTCTGGCACTATCAACCAGTCCTATTCAATTCAATTCACTTGTTTGAAGAGGAGCCACTTCAAACAGTAGAGCAGTAGTAGTGAGGTATGAGAACTGTAAATCTCCATCCTTTTCTGCCTCTTCTTGCTTCACTAACTCTTTAAAGGTCTCAATCTTTCATTCTATCACAAGTCTTGTCTTTCATTTTTTAATTTCACACATCACCTTAAATCAGTCCAAACCAGAACCCATGCATCCAAAGAAACCTCCGAAATGTAAATGTCTCCATCGTTTCTGAACAGAGTTCTGTAGTTAGCATGTTTCTTCCATTAGGGGAGCTGAATAGGAGAAGTATGAAGAAAGTATATGCAATGTTCCAGGGTCTTTGGTCTATCTTGCTTTTATTATCTTTAGTAAATCATTCTAAGTACAACTCTACCCTAATCCAAGCATGACCATACCTGTGCTCACACACAGGAGTATATATTATATGCAATGCACTTTAAACATTTGTAAAGCTCTTCAATCTCTTTAAAATTACATTGACAATTTGGAAAAATACTGTCTAAGATAATAAAAATGTAATGAGGCCATAAATGAGAGAACCAAAAGCACAATAGTTCTAGAAACAGAGAGAAGGACAGGCCAAGTCTTTAAAATGAGAAAAGTGTCAGGCCTGAACAGGGGTAGGGATAAGTTTTCCTGCCTGGTTTCTGTTGGGGTGAAGACCACATTGCCTGGCATTCACTGTCTACCTCTGTTTTTGTAAGTGGGGTTGAACCTTCATCAGACTGGACATGAAATAAAATTGGTGTGCTTGCATTATACAACAACCAAGGAGCTTTCTGTGTTCCTGATGATGCAGAGCACTGGGAATCCCAAGAAAGAGCCCTAGCCCAGAGGCCTTCTGAAGAATAGGGCCTGTTCATCAGCAGAGTGCTCAGAATTGTTCTTTTCACAAGGATAGCCACCCAGTTTCCTATGCAATGCTTCATACCAGAGCCACTAAAGTCATTGAGTTATTCACATTTGCTCTGGTTCTCTGGACTTCTTTGCTTGAAAAGACACAATGATATGAGCAGAGTAGAGTTGGCTAATGATAAAGTCTATGTGCTTCTAATTGAAAACTGTTCTATGCTAGACTTGGTTTTCAGACACACACTATAAACAAAGATTACACTGTACAGATTGATTTTCCATGATAAGCTCAAATATGAGCGGAGAGAGAGACAGAGAGAGGGAGAGAGAGAGAGAGAGAGAGAGAGAGAGAGAGAGAGAGAGAGAGAGAATGAGAGAGAGAGAGGAGACAGGGAAAGAGAGAATGAAGAGGCAGAGGAGGAGGAAACAGACAAGAACTAGGAAAGGAGTCAGGCACTGGAGAGTGATGCCCACACAGTTGTCTCGCCTGAAGCTACCAGTGTTAGCACTGGTGGAAGAGAAGCACACTCCCACTCCTGTCACTGGTGCTAAAGATCTTCTGGATGCCTCAGCCTCCAGGCCTGGATCAGGTAAGTGACTGCAGTGGCTCAGTGGTTCTTGTAAAAAGAGTCAAAGGTAAAAAATGTTGAGGCAGGGGAATTCCACTGAAGTCAGAAAGGAAAAGGGTAAGGGTACCAAAGGCAGCCTGACAGCGTGCAACCTATGTCCTTCAACCATCCCTGGCTTAACAACCATCCCTGTCATAAGCATGGCGATTGGTCTGACAGAAAAAAAACTGGAAATAAAAACACAAGCCAAGTTTAATGTGTATGATTTCGTCTACCTTGACTTGTCTCAAAAATATTTTTATACTTTTCAATCAATAGAATTCTCTGTCTTTTCACAATGCTATTCAAATCTTCTGGCCATGACTTATAAAATGGAGATGCAATGAAAAAGAAACTCTGAAGTAGCTTCTATAATTAATTATTGGAAATAATGATAATGGCAGACATGTATTTAATGATATAAATCATATATATAAGTATATATTATAAAAATAAATATTTAAAAATACATGCATAGCCCAGAGTAGTCAAAGAATAAAATCAAACCACTTATTTGTTATCACAAATAAAACATATGGTTTATTAAATGTTGAAGGTTATAATGTTAAAAACTATTATGCTAGCTCCCAACAAAGACATAAAACCATGTTTGTCTTTTAAAAATTTACAGTTGCAAAAAACAATTTGCAAAGAATTTCTACCAATGGTCACAGAGACTGGGTAGAGCATGTGTGTGTGTGTGTGTGCGTGTGTGTGTGTGTGTGTGTGTGTGTGTGTGTATGTGTGTGTGTGTGTGTGTTTAATTTTTTGTAGTTCTGGGAACTACAAAACCCTATATTAGAAAATCATGCTGGTGCCTTGAACATGGAGTTTGAGCTTCACTCATCCCCCTGCTTCATCCTTGAAGCCCGATATGTCACTTATAAAATGGTAAGCAGGGGACAAAGACATAGCACTGTGGTTAAGATCATGTACTGCTCTTACAGAGGATCCACATTTGGCTCCCAACGTGCATAACGCTTTACAACTGCCTGCAACTCCCACTTCAGTGTCTCAAATGCCTCTTGCCTCTGTGTGCATGGCACTCACTTCAATAGACTCACAAGCAGATACACAGGCAGAAAACATAAATTAGAAGGAATGAAACTAAATATTGAAATTTTAAGAGAGTAGGATATTTACTGCAAATGCATACTGAATGCTAGGTCATCATTAGAAATAACAATAGGCTAATTTCCAGTATCACCCTGTCTCTCCACTACCAGGTTCTGAAAAATCAAAAAAAAAAAAAAAAAAAAAAACCACAGGGTGATAAGTCAAGGAAATGAGTAATTCTTTCAGAGAAGAATCACATCTCACCAAACTGGCTCAAGTAGAACAAATATGGGTGAAACCTTAAGGAAGAGAACTGACATTGCCTTCAAACATAATCTCGACCAAGAAAAAGAAAGCCAGAGAGATCTTTGGATGATGTTTCTAACATGACTAGTATACCCCATACTTTAGCCTCCAACCATTCATTCTGCAGTGGTTTTCCACTCGTTTTGAATTTAGCATCTTCTGAGAGGATTAATTTGGATATCTGAGTAATTTTACAATGCAAAGAAGTCATTCCATTAATAACAATTAATGATTTAAAAGCTTTACTTGAAGTGTCATGAACATTGTTAATGCATACTGGGATGGATGCTGTCTCCCTCGTATTTCCATGGAAAGGAATGGGTGACAGAGAGAAACCAGTTATCTTAGGTACCTATGAATTGTAGTCTAGCAACTAAAATAAGACACCATTTGTGTTGAAAGCCTTTGGCACATATTTCGGTAGCTTTGTCACAATAGTAAAAGGATGAATAAAATCACAAAGCAAACAGATCAACAAGTGCCAAGCCTCACTATCCAGCTTAAACAGCTGGGGCGCCTTGGAGCCGTAAGAGGTCTCAAGTCTTCTGGAGTCCAGCACCCTCCATTCACAGACCTCACAGTCCTCATGATATAGTCAGAAAAAAATCATTTTTTCACCAATCTTATGCCTTTCTCTTTGTTGGAAATGATGCTGTGAGTGAATGGGGGGTGGGGGTTGCCAAAACAGGTTCAAGACAACGCCTCAGCTGTCATTCTCTTCCTAGGCCCGCCATCTTCTTCTCTTTGCATGTAAAGAAAGAATTCTCAAGGGCAATGATGCGAGGTGGGAAGAGTACAGCTTGAGAATTGCTGTGAGTTTTTCCTTCACTTGTATACTTGTTATCTACTTCAGTCTAAAAAGCTCCCATCTGATCACTAATTTTGGTCGATTCCAAGTCTTTCTTTTATGAAAGCTGTGGCATGTTTACCCAGTGTTTTCCAGGTATCATTGTATGCCAGGAATCTTAATAAATGATAGCCGTGATGACATTTTTTAAAAAAACACACTAATTTATATCCAAACTGTTTATTTAAATAAGACTTGCTTTCCAAATTGTTTTAGTTAAAAGTTTAATCAGCTAGTTATAATTTATGACCCAATTAATGAGGCTTCATCCTTTTTCCTGATGGGAACACTCACGGACTGTAATAATGTGACACTACTGAAGACCTACAATTCACACTGCGTGGTAGTTGTTAAATGGAGCAAGCAATGTTCCTGAAATTGGATAACTTATAAGAGCAAGAAACAGTTATTCAAGACAATTCTAAAGACAAATGAGACATTCTATTCTATTCTATTCTATTCTATTCTATTCTATTCTATTCTATTCTAGTCCAACAAGAAATCTACAGAATGTAGAAAGAACAGAAAATTACAGACAAGTACAAGGGGAGAGAAAGAATGAGAGTGCTCTCTGACAGAGGAGAGAAGTAACACTTCAGTGGGTAACAGCGTGAAGCTCAGACTCCAGGGTTAGAAAATATCTTAAATGAGAAAGGAAATCAACATTACAAAGGAAAATGAATGGGTGGGTAGACAGGCATGGAAGTTGCAGTGAGCATGTAGCAAAGAGGACTCATATAGGATCTTAGTGTGTTTTAGAATGGATGAACAACAGCACAGTAGTCAGCCTTACAACTCTCTAACATGACTTTGTCACCTACAAAGTTCACCCTAGAGTACCACATAAGTTACAGGGACAAAAAAGCTGCAAAAAAAATGATTCATTATATTTAATATGTTTACGATCTTGTGTTGGGTCTCATTCATAGCTAACCTAGAACACATGTGGAACAGAAGATCACAGGTTGGACAGACACTCTTACAAGGTTGAATCTAGCCAGCAGGTGGACAGATGAATAAAAAGGAAAAATAGGGAAAATACAAAAGTCTGCTCAACATGAGTGGTCCAGGTGACAACTAAAAAATGATAAAATTCAAAGGATGCCCTGGAAGAGTAATGCACCTGCAAAGAGGAAGAGTTAATGTGGGGTTATGGAAAAAGCTCAGTAATTAAGAGTGCCTGCTACTCTTTCAGAGGATGTAAACTTTGTTCCCTATACCCACATGATTGTTACTGCACCATAGTTAAAAAAAACCTACTCCATAATACCTGTTTGCAAACTCATTAGAAATAATTCCTCACAGACTAAAGCATTATTATATATTTTAGCATGATCAAACTCACAGGATTTTATTTGCCAAGCTTTAGGAGAGTTCAATTTCATTTTTCAGCTTTCCAATGAAATTTGATTTGTGGGGATTTTTGTATGGTATTCTTATTTATTTGTTTATTTATTTATGATAGAGGAAAATAAGTTCTTAGAAAAAAACACATTCTAATTGTATCTTCTATCTTCTGAAAACTTAGTATGTATAAGGATATATTTAGTTAATATACAGACAAAGGTATACATCCACATCCTATTTCTGAATTATTTTGAAAAGTTTCTAAATTTCAAACAATTTTGCAAAAACTAAAGAAACATAAAAGTTATAAATGACAGTAAGATTGCTTTAAGCTAAGAGGAGAAATGTGAACTATATAAGTTCAAGAAAAGATGGAGGAAACTTAGGAAAAGGATCTGGCAAGAACAAAGCAATGAATTCCCCTCTGGACCATTTAGTGAACCGGAAGCTCCTGAGAGTAAAACTGGTTGTTGCCCAAAACTGAACAAAACAGCACATTTGTCCAAGAGAAAGGAAAGTGGGGTCTCAAGTAATTACTGGTATGGATATGGCAATAAACAAAGGAACCTTATGCTGCCAAAAATGAATTTAAATCTGAATAAATTATATTCATATAAAACATGAATTAGGTGATATGAGTTTAGATAAAGTAAATGAAAAGCCTGGGAGTGTTACTGCCAAGATGGGAGGAGAAAGACCATCGACACAAATCATCATGGTCAAATTAATTAAAGCAAGCAATTAATTAACCAAGCCTTTGCCCCTCCCCCCCGTGTGTGTGTGTGTGTGTGTGTGTGTGTGTGTGTGTGTGTGTAGTACACGTGGCTGCTTGCCCCAAAGACAGAGTTCAACAGGTCAGTATTGAATATGAAGAAGAAAAAGCTTTTATAGCTCAGGGGTAGGGCCTTCTAAATGGGGGATTTGGCAGGCTAAATGGGTAGGGTTATAGGAGCAAGAATAGGCATAACAAGGTAGTCCCTCCTTGTTGACATGGTGGCAAGGGGAGCATCACAGAGTCATTGGTGGTCAGAGTACCTTTTGAAATAAAGAGAGAGTTGAAAAATGGATGTAAACAACTTTTAGGAGAAAACAAATAAAGATATGATTGCCATTCTTAGAACATGCAGAACAGAACTATTTGTAGTTAAGGTTATAGGTGGCGGATAGCCCAGTCCTTGAAAAAGAGAGTTTTGATGTATACAGTAATGAACCGAGTTTGCCTTTACAATGAGATGGCTTTTCACCATAAGATGGAGACAGACTGGTTCTTCCAGACCGTGGAGAGTAGATGCTTAGTTCCTAAGTGAGGCTTTTGGTGTTGCAGGGCTCATGTGACCTGTTCAGGAAACATACAACTAGTAATGTCTTTGTTGGGGGAGGGGTTGGAACAGGGTTTCTCTGTGTAGCCTTTGCTGTCCTGGATTCACTTTGTAGACCACACCGGCCTCGAACTTACAGGGATTCCTTCTGCCTCCCTGAGTGCTGGGATTACAGGCTTGCACTACTGCGCCCAGTTTAGTGATATCTTATTTACCCAATTTCTTTCGCAGTTCCATAAAAGCTGTAGTTTGCTAACAATGAGAAGCATGTTAAATGAGGACCATATGCCAATGAAGTGTCCAGTCTACAGCCATAAATAATCATAGGGCTTCAAATGCCACAGCTATAAAATAGCAGAAAACAATGTCAAGAAGCAGATAATCCATGTAAAGTGGACTTTAAACAGTCACTTTATTAAAAAATATGGATCTTCATTTCAATGTGAATCCCATAAACTCATCTACAGGAGGACACTGAAATGCCAATGCCAGTTTGCCTGACTCTCTAGCTTTCTCCTTTACAGGCAAACATCATCCGACTGACTGAACTTAGCCATTGGTTGAGTGCATGGAAATGCAGATTCAAAACTATACCGAGAAGATCCTTGGAAGGATGAGCATCGCACTTAGAAGAGATCAGATACTGATTGTCGAATGTGCATCGTTGAATGGCCATTCAGCTGTGTGGCCATACAGTAGAAAAAGCATAAAACATGAAGACGTTCTCTTTATCCTTTTAAACCTGAAATGTTTTCTGAGTCCTTGGTTCAAGATTTGCTCAGGAAACAGTTTCTCCTGATGTAGGATGGCTCATTTAAAAATTGCCCTGTGCTGAGCAGAGCCAATCTATTATCCAACACTGAGTTTCAGTCTTATCCTTAGTCTACAAAGGAGGAAAATGATTCACTTAAATTCATAGAGTCTATAGAGAAAATAAAACTGACTAGAAATTACTTTAGTTAGATATATTTACATTATTTATATATAAATATAAAATACATGTATATTATATAGTTGAATATATATATTTTAGACTGGAATGATTACTTAAAATTTCCAGCAAGGAGATGGCAGGTGGCTCAAGGGAGTAAAGGCACATGCTATCAAGCATGACGACCTAGTCGGAGCCCCAGAAACCCCATGGTAGAAGGAAAGAAATAATGCCATCATCTTATTCTCTAATTCCCATATGTGTGCCATGGTAAGTATACATATACATGTGCAAGAACACACACACACACATACACAGAGAGAGAGAGAGAGATTCAAAATAAAAAATGTAATAAAGAGAACTTTCAACAAGAAGTACACATATTTTTGCATTTTAAATTTTTCAAAATAAATCCTCTAAATTGATTTAAATTTTCCTGCAAGATACTCTAAGCAATTGTGACAATCAGTACTAATTATAGAAAACTAATTAGTATAAAATAAACCAGAATATATTTATTTTTAAAAGAGTCAATGACTAAATTCAATATGCTTTATCAATATTTATTTTGAAAAGTTTGAAATAGAGTTATCCAATAGCAAAATAGTTTTGCTCATAGAATGGTCTATGAAGACACTGCAATCATTTCTTTTATTCCTCTTTAAAGAAAATAAAAGCACTATAATCAACCAAAAATTCCTAGCCAATTATAAACTATTATTCTGGATAGATCTGAGCTATTTCTTTGAATTTGCTAATTGACCAAAGTTTTAAGAACAGAGCTATTCAATATTTTAAAGTTTGAATTTCTAAGGTGAGTGGAAGAGTTTTAAAAATCGAATATTTGAAGATAGTCACAGAACAAAGCGTTATCTTTTTTTCTTTTTTTGAAATGCAATGATTTAAATTGGGAGCTGAAGCAACGCTCTCATAAGATGGGGAATAAGTAAATTTCTATACTTTCTTTTGATTTATCACCTGAAAAAAAATGGCAAAAAGAAGCAGAGTAAAAAAAATCATCCTATGGGATGACAATGAGACACTCATAAGCCTGAACATGGAAATGCAGAACAAAGAGAAAAGAGAGTAAGACTTGAGCACTGTGGAAGCTTTGTGTTATTATACAGGCACTTAAGACAATCAATTTATAGGAGAAATGGTTATTGTCACCCATAGTTTCGTAGGTTCTAACCCGTGGCTTGTTAGGGATTTTGTTCCTGTGATGAAATGGTGTGGTGGTACAAGAGGCTAGTGGAGGAAAACTGCTCACTTCACAGAAAGGACATGAAAAGGAGGGAAGGGGAAGGAAACAGGTCTCTGTCCCAGTGACCTGAAATCCTCCCACTAGGCTGCACCTAATTCCATCACCTCCTGTTCACACATTGGGTGAGGCTCTAAGCTTTTAGCACGGGGAACACATTTACCCAACCATAGCAAGTAGGTAAGAGAGAAAGCACAAAAGCCTAAGAACCTGATTTGTAGACAAGGAGTCTCAAGTCCTCCAAGTTGACCTGGAGTTCACTATGCAGCTACAATGGTTTGCATTATCAACTTAACAAGATCTAGAAATCACTTTGTAGAAAAATCTCCAAGCATGTTTGTCATGAAATATAATGCTGTGAAGGAGTGGGCTTGGCAGGCCTATGCCAAGGTGTACCCCTGACAAATTACACTATGCAGCGCAGCTGGTGTGAAAGAGGTTTATTGGGGGAGGGGAGAGGAGGAGCTGGAGAAGAGAGAGGCAGACAGGTAGACATGCAGACAGGCAGACAGACAGACAGGCAGGGAAGAGAGAGAACCATGAGGGCAGAGAGAGGAGGTAGAGATGGGGCATGCACAGGGAGCAGAGAAAGTGAACACAGAGAACAGAGAGAGAGAGAGAGCTGGGGTGGCCAAGGTATCCTTTTATCAGCTGTGCACAGCTAGCTCACCTGGAGGCAGCAGCACGCCTCTAGGTCCCTGACAGCAGGCCACTGAATTGCCTGCACACTAACTGATTGATTAAGTAAACAGAACAAGCTAACAGCAACGAAGATGTACTTTATAAACACAGGTTCATTGGAAGCGGCACAGGATAGGGAGGAAAAGGTGGAGCGTGTGCTGAGGATGAGGCGGGGTAGAAAGGAAAGGGGGCTGTGAGGTGGGGAAAGGACAAGGGCCACAAAAGCATTAAAGGGGAGCAAAGGGGGCCCTGGAACCAAAATGTCTGGTTTATATAGTGAGTCTCTGGGAAAGGGGAGGCTCACCCCTAGGTAGAGGGCAAGGCATGCAAGCCCCATGCTGAGGCAGGACCTATCAAAGGCCAGTAAACTAACTAGTGAAATTCAACAGTCCCTTCTTCTTCTTCCAGCATCTATAACTGTACAGTCAATATGCAGCAACTAAGTCACTGTAGCTACTGAAATTATAATTAAAGTAAAATAATATTCTCTTCTTCACTGGCATGGATGACCTCCAAATATTTAATAGCCACATGTAGCTAGTGGTTCCAGCACTAAATTCATAGGTATAGAAAACTCTACTGTAGAAAAATGAACATTATATATCAGCCATCAAAACGGTTAGATGCTGACATTCGGTAGCATCTGAACGCTACTACTGAAGATGACTTGTTTGTTTTCTAAACAGATTAGAGCCAGATCACTCTCCACTGCTGGCCTATCATCATCACACAGCAATCAGTCTACTTGTGAATCTGCCTTAAATACAGCATTAAAGCTGACACAGTAATATCTCCAAGAAGAGCTTCTGATATGTAAGGCAAGGGCAAAATCCAAGCAACACAAGCATACAAGTGCTCACACACAAACCAGGAACAGGCGTTACCCCCAAAGAAGGGAGGATACAGATTACCACCCAAATCATCATGGTCAAAATAATCAAAGCCAACAGTTAGTTGTGTGTGTGTGTGTGTGTGTGTGTGTGTGTGTGTGTGTGTGTGTGTACTAGGGGCTGCCTTCTCCTAATGTGGGGTTCAAGAGGTCAGCACTGAAGCTGAGGAGGCTTTTATAATTTAGGGGTAGGGGGTTTCCAAATAGGGGGTTTGGCATGCAAAATAAGTAGGGGTTATAAGAGCAGAAAATAAGCATGACAAGTTAGTCCTTACTGAAACAAAGACATGGTTACAAGATGGGCATAACAACGTAATCATGGGTCATCACACAACCTTTGTCAATAAAAGGAGGACTGCAAGGTAAACAACTTCTTGAAACAGAGACATGATTTCCATTCCAGAAAGTGCAGTACAGATCCATTTGTAGGTGAGGTTACTCCAGGTGGTTCATAGCTGAGTCCTTGAAAACCAGGGGTTTAATCATAAACTGCAATGAACCAAGTTTGTCTTTAAGCTTTCAAGCCTTAGATAGAGCCAGACTGGTTCTTCACAGGAGCGCAAGCAAACAAAATGTATTATAATACAACACATTCGTGCACAAAACTAGACACTAATAAAAACAAATGCTCAAAAGACAACACAGTGTTCTGGGAAATTACAAATATGTCAATAGACACACACACACACATACACACACACACACACACACACAAAAAAAAACCCTAATTTCCAAATTTAATTAGCAAAAAAATTCAAACTTAAAAAGAATAAAATTTAGCTATCAGGATAAATTAGCTATAGGTGAAAGGATAGCAAAAGGAAAGCTGAGTCTGAAAGAGTCCATATCTGATGTATAAAAGTTGATGGAGAAAAAAAGACACAACTTTTTAAATCTTGAGAGAAATTCCATAGAAAATTTGAGTAGAAGTCTGTGAGAAACCTACTGTTTTTGTTAATTATATTTTTAGAATAGTTCATGTCTTTTTACACATGTGTCTCTTTGATAGAAACAAATTAATCCAGTTAAGTGAACACTGGCAGCCTTTCTAAGAGCAATGACCTGGGTATCCTCTACTGAGGAGCTCTGCCAGATACTTTTGCAACCAACTCCTTGGTGTGAAACCTAAGGTTTTTCCCTCTATTAAGCAGAAGATAAACCATCAGCCAACTCATCAGAATTCTTCCTGCTGACTCATTTGCATGAATAAAGGAAAACATTCAAAACCTCCAAGAAGATTTAAAAACACCAGCTAATTAGACCATTTGTGCAAATTCATTAGCATGAACATTTCCAATTGATTGGTACAAAATGTTACAAGAAAACCTCAAGAGTAAAACCTAACCTGCAAGCTTCCAGTTTGGAGGCTGTTCTCCCAAAATGGGTGAAAAAAAAAAAAAAAAAAACTTGGGAAAGACACTGAGAAGTTAAGAACAGTAGCTGGCTTCTTTTGCAAATGAAAATCTAAAAACAAAATTGAGTTCTCAGAATATTAGAGCAAGGCATCACTTCTACAAAGTTTCTGAATGTGAAATCATTACATTTCCACTCTAATTCTTTGTAAAACATTATCATTATCTTATAAACAAACATAAATAATCAAATAAACCGTTTGTCTCATTCAAAAGCACCTAAACTAGCTTTGCTTTCTGGCAAGCCAAGTAACTGAGTGACCCTAGTTTCCCCAAAGATACTTTTGGGTCCTGAGGCAATTGTAGGCACCCCTTTCCATTAAAACTTGACTAAATTGGGGTAAACTATGTCCTCTTACAGTATCTGACATTCCTTTAAGAGCCCATTCAGGGCACTGACAGCAACATCAGTAATGCCTTTTCATTTGGTCAGTTATCTATGTGACTTTTATGTACACTGAGAATTAAGAATCAGGCTTTCAAATGTAGGACTATTCCTTAGTTGTCAGAGTTCAGGTCCACATGTGTGAAGCAGCCCTATTTTCCATCCCCAGTACCACACATGCTAGGCTCACTGGTGTTCCCTATGCCTAGTGGGTGGAAAAAGAAGGATCAAATATTTAAGGTCATCCTTGGCTACTCAGTAAGCTTCCGGCTAATCTTGGATACATAACAGAAAGGAAAACAATCAGATCATTTCGTTCACTCAGTAGTCTGTCTAGCACTCTTTGGAAGGTTGTGAATACTGGCAGGAAGACTGAACAGATGGGCCATTGGATCTCCTCTCTGTGGAAAACAAGGCTGCAGTCCTAACGCAGGATCACCTGGCAACAAAGCACAAGTGGAATACATGTCCTCTGGGTTGGGGCATGATACTTTCCCTCAAGTGCTGAGAACAGCTCCTTAGCTCACACTCAAGCCCACTAAAATATGACTAGAGGTCACTTTAAAAATCTACTTCATTACTTTGATCCCATTGGCAAGCTTCTTAGAAAGGAAAGAGCAGTAATCAGCAAAGGAGGACGAAAAAGAACAGCAGCCCTAGTTTGTGTTTAGAGCTTCGGAAACCGTGGGTCACAGAAGGAAATGTGAGTGCCCTGGAAAGCTTTACAGAATTAACATTTTTGAACACTGAATGAACAAAATTACGTAAAAGCCAATGTGTAAGGCATTGAGTATTTCTGGTAAGGCTCGCCCATGATGCCTTATACAGCTTCCCTGTGGCCTTGAGACTGGACATACATGTGCAATATCCTAGCCCGTGTTATCCATGTCACACCCACAGAAACTCCCTGGCTCAGATTCCAGCCTGTGAAGTATAATATTTTTATTTCACAAGCAAAATTTCCTGCCCTTATAGTGTAATTTTGGATAACAAAGACTTTCAATATTTCCTACCATTATTCTTCATCATCAGCACATTGGTGGATTATGTTATGCTAGAGTATTTGATTGTAAAATTTTCTGTTTGAATCGCAGGCTTAACTATCATAAAAAATAATAATTCATTGAAGTGGCCCCAAGCATACCTCTAATTTTTGTATTGTGCATTTATGCAAAATAGGGTTCTTGATTTTTCTTTTAAAAACTGCATTATCAACAACTCTGAAAAACATTTGAGGATATCGAACATTACCAAAGAGTCAGCAAAGATTTAATTCTTTATGTAAAAATACACAAGCATGTCCATCTCATTTAGTATGTAAGCTTGCTTTTCCCTTTAACAAATGATAAAATAGTAAGTACTCATACATGTTATATATACCAGAGAATTATTGCAAATTAAATTTCATTATAATATGTTAATCATTGCTGTTTGATTTGCATACCTATTTTATATATCAAATATGCAAGGCCACATTGACATTTCCCTAGCAAAAGAGGGCATGGAGAGGAAAAGTTTAAGAAACCTTCGGCTTAGCATCCATGAGTAAAGCTGTGCGGTGAAGTGATAGATGACCCATCACATAAGATTTAAGAAGGTGAAATGAGGTGTGACACCTGGGACAACAGACTCTGTTCTACCCAGACTCTTAGAGAAAGTAAGTAGCAGATGGAAGATGGAAAGAAACTAAATTGAAAGAGTTTGAAGAGTGAGCTTAAACTTCAACAGCCAAGGAAATGAGGCCACTAACTATAGGAGACTAGATTGCCAAAGCAGGTAGAGGGGAAAGAAGAAGACAAAAGGGAACAGCTTGGGAAGACCTTATGAAACATATCTTATTAAACTGATTCATTTATTTCTGGGGAGGGTAACATGCATAGGATCCAGGGAAACTTTAAGAAGTTAAATTTGTTTTTAGACAATTTCACGTATGTAAGCAATGCATACTGCCCACTCTCAGTCCCACCTCTGCCAAGAGGGGACACTTTTGAAAAGTTAAAGAAAGAGTGTCATCTGCCTATGTAGTTGGTTAAGACGATAAGAATGAAGAAATACTTATGGGCAAAGAGGAGAATATAAAGAAAACTTGAAGGAGGTAGTCACAGGCACAATTGTGATCCATACATTGGCACCAGTTGATGAATTCAACAGAACACAGCAGAAGAGAGCAGCCTTGAACATACCTCACATGCAAGAAAGGGTACAAGGAAATAAGGGGAGAAATCACTAAGAGATGCTGAAGTGGAGTCTGAAAGGAACTCTAGCTTCATCCTAATGCTTATGACGTGGCCCTTCCTTCCCTTGTGGAAGTTATAATAGAGTTAGAATTGAGACGACTGGAGAAAGGTCTTGAGGGAGCTAGGGATTTGTCCTTCCGAGAAAAGGGAAAGACGGATCACACATGGCTGAGAATTCAACCACCTCACCTTGGTGGTGAGGCCTGGTGGCACTCAAAGAAAGAATAAGCAGGCTACCAAGATGAGACTTGATAGCCTACGACCATAGAGTGGGGGAGGAGGTCACACTTGGTCATAGACCAAGAGGAGGAGAATAGGGTGAAATCAGGAGGGAGAGAGGAATGGGAGGATACAAGTGATGGGATAACAATTGAGTTGTAATCTGAATAAATTAATAAAATTAAAAATAGAAAATAAAAAAAAAAGAAAAAGAAAAAGAAGGATGAAAAAAGTACCCAATAGCCAGGCATGGTTGCACACAACTGCAATCACTTCAGAGGCAGGGGGATATCTGTGAGTACAAGGCCAGCCTTGTCTACAGAGGAAGTCCAGGACAGCCAAAACTACACAGAGAACCCTTGTCTCAAAAAAACAAAAATGTCTCTTTTGAGACTCATGGCAATCTCTTAACTGTAATCCCCTGAAAAATACAAGTCAAAAAGTAGATCCATAATTCCAACACATTTATGGCACAGAATATACATTGCCACTCAAAAGATGGAAGAAAGGGAGCACAGCATAGTGAGGAAATACTGATCCAAAGCAAGACCAAAAACCATCAGGGCAATCTTCGAATTCTGCATCTCTTTCTGATGTAAAAGTGTTCCTCAGATATCAAACTCCTTTCAGCTTTGTTGACTGAAACACCCTTCTCTCTCTGGGACTGGCTCTACACCTGGACTGCAACTTTCTGTGGCATCACTAATATCTTGGGAGTCTCTAATGAGACCTGAGCTTCACTTTGAAGGTACTGGCCTCTCTGAGCCTCCATGCAAACACCTGGTTTGAACAGCTCAACACCTTTCCTTGGGCACAGAGATGCTACACCTTTCTTGTATCCATGGCTCTAGCATGTCATGACCAAAGTTACCCAATTATGCTGTTTGTGTCCCCTTGTTGGATTATATCTGCACCAGCTTTCTGTTGTAGGTTATTTGCTTTACTTATTAATATTTTCTTTCCTTCCTTTTCACCAGTTGGAAGTTTGCCTGGGTGAGGTCTTACCTTGAGGTCACCACTCTCTTTATTCCATTTAGCATGAGGCTTTTCTCTAAACTTTCTATCTCCTTGAGCACTAGACTTCACCACATTATATAATCTGGGGTTCCTTGTCTCCTCAAACTGTACATTTTGCATTTTCCTTTCTTAACTGGCTCCTTTTCATTGTATACCTGCATAAGACTGGCCACTTGTAACTAAATGACAGAGTCAATTATAAGCTGTCTTGAAATTTCTTCCAAGGCCACTAATCCAAATCCCTTCAATTTAGACTCAGGCAGATTTTTTTTTTAAGGACAAGGAAAAAAGCAGCCACATTCTTTGCCAAATATCATAAGAATGGTGTGTAGGACAATGGCTAATAATCTTTTCCTCTGAAACTTTTTGACCTGGGGCCCCATAGTTCAAATTATCCTCCGTGTCCCCCTTAGTGATGGCTCCTTAAGCGCTGCTTAAAGTATCCAACTGTTTGTTTAGCCCAAAGTCCTAAAGTCTTCTATATTTTTTTCCAACAAACATCATAGTCCCATTTAAGTAATACCCCAGTGTATTAGTTTAAGTTACTACTGCCATGATGAAACGGCATGACCAAAATCAGTTAAAGAGGAAAGGGTTATTTGGCTTACACCAAATCTATATTCCCCATGTAAGGAAGTTAGGATAGGAACTCAAAACCGGATGGGAACCTGGAGGTAGGAACTGAAACAGAGGCCATGGAGAAATGTGGCCCACTGGCTTGTTCTCCATGGCTTTCTCAGTCAGCTTTCCTATAGAAACCAGGACCACCGGCCTAGGAATAGCCCCATTCACAATGAGCTAGGTTGTCCCACATCAGTCATTAATTTTAAGACATGCTCTATAGGCTTGCCTACAGCCTATTCTTATATAGTCATTTTCTCAATTAGGATTCCCTCTTCTCGGATGAGTCTAACTGGTGGCAGTTGATATAAAATTACCCAGTGCACCACATCCCTGATACCAACTTCTGTTTTATATCCTGTTCTATTGATGTAGAGAGACAAGCCCCCCCATAAATACACTAATCTTTTCTGAGGGCAATAACCCCAACTCCTTCCTATGAGCTCTACCCCTTAGGTTCAATCACTTTTTTTTTTAACATCAATACCTAGGGATCACTAGGGGAGAAACCATATATAGACCATAACATCCAGACTTTTAATAATTTCATAGGACACTGTCTATCAAATGTAGGATAATTAACCAATGCTTGTATTCTCCCTTTGTATCCTTCTGCCACTCCCTCTCACCTCCTCGGTTCCCTGAGAAGTCCATCCTATGAATTCTATCACTTGCATCCTTTTCAGCTGACTTCTGATTGTAGCTGGACAGAAAGGAGAGAGCATTGTCTGAGGAGGGTGTTTTCTATAAATGTTCCCATGGCTTTGAGAGTAGCTGAAGCTTTTCAGTGTCATAATTCAAGCCTTGAAGTCTTTCCAGTGCAGTTGCAAGTCTCTCCTGTCCCACAGCTTTATTTTATTCCTTGTTCCCATCAGGCCCACAGATGGTAATGATGTCATCTATGAAGGCCTGAAAAATAATTATTTTGGTAGCTTTATCTCTATCCTCAACTCTAAGCATAGCTCTTTGATGAACTCTTCATTAATAAGCCATTTGATCACCCTCTTTCAGTGAACAGCATAAATGGCATGGTGCACACAGTGCATTTGAGATGCCATACACAGAGGAACACCATGCATAAATCTGAAAAGCTGAAATATTTTAGGGTGCATCAGAAACACATGAAAAATGCAAGGGATGAAAAATAAATTGCTTCCAAGAGCACAAAGGTAATAAGAACAGAAAGAGAAGGTCAGGTCCTCTGGTTCCCAGAGCAGGCTCCACTACAAGTCTCTCTCACAAGAGGACCTGAACTGGAAAATAAAAGATCTTGATTATAAGAAGCCTCTGCACACAAGGACTGTGTTTTCATCAAATGTATTCTACCACAGACCTTTCCATCCCACTGTCAGAATAACCTGACCATCTCTCTCTGTGGAGATCATTAGGATTTAACCTCCTTGTGGAGTCAGTAAGCTGTTAGCTTTCAAAGAGATGTTGTCAAGGGTCAAAACTATTTTCTTCCGATCAATTTTGCTGCAGTGAAGTTTCTACATTCTGTATGGTGTTTGGGCATAGAACACATCACGTTGCCTTCAGCTCTTTGACACATGTGTGCTATACAAAAGTCTTAATTTCAGGCAAGGCTGAAGCATTCCATCCTTCCCTTAAAATAGTTTGCTGCTCTGAAGCACTGACGGAGAAGGGAATGCCATAGCATGAATCAAAATTGATTTTCTAGTTATGTTAAAATGTGCAAGTTTGAAGGCTTTCCTATGTACAAGCATTTTTCCTTTGGGTGTTTTTGGTTTTTTTGTTGTTTGGGTTTTGGTGCTGTGTGATCACTAAGATTATTCTAAATTGTACTGATGTCCCCAAATTATGTCCTTGGCCAACTGTTACTTTGTGGCCCCACATCTATTTTCCTTTTTGTATTAATTTATTCAAATTACATCTACATTTTTATCCCCTTGCTTGTCTCCTCCTGTTCCTCCCTCCCTCCCTCTTTCACTCTATTCCCATCCCCTAGATGGGGACCTCCTCCACACCACATGGTCACAGCCTATCAGGTCTCATCTTGGTAACCTTCCTATTCTTTCTCTGAGTGCTACCAGGCCTTCTCACCAAGGAAAAGTGATCAAGTAGTACCACATCTTCTTAAGGAAACCAAGAATTTTCTGAATAGCTTCATGTCAGCTTGCCACAAGCTAAAGTCACAAGAGAAGGGAATGTCATTTGAGAAAATGCCTTTATAAGATCCAGCTTTAGGCAAGCTTGTAAGGCACTTTCTTAATTTGTAATTGATGTAAGAGACCCCACCCCATGGTGAATGGTGTGATCCCTGGGCCAGTGGTCCTAGTTCTATAAAAAGGAGGATGAGGAAACCATGATGAACAAGACAGCAAGCGGCAATCCTCTATGGCCTCTGCATCAATCAGCTCCTACCTCCTAGTTCCTGTCCTTACTTCTTTTAGTGATGAAGAGTTGTATGGAAGTGTAAGCCCATGGAACCCTGCTTTTTAAGGTCAAAGTCTGGCATTTCCAGGTATGCTCTGAGATCAGTATAAAAATGACAGACTCCCCTTCTCAATGGCCCCCTCTTCCCCTGATCTTGGGGACCCTAGATCTCCTAAGGAGCATCACATTGCCCTTAGGGAAGATTACAGGCCAACTCTTTCCTGATAAGAAAACTTTTCAGCAAGTACTTGGGGATTCCTAGAAATATGCACCCTATGTTAATAAGATGTCTTAGTGTCTTGCCTTGCAATCAATGACCTTTTAACTGGTGATTCTCCTCCACACATAGCATAATTAAGTACTGCTTTTCCTTCTCGTGATAGGAATGTTTTGTTACATGGAGATTTAATATCCCTGGCACCCTAGCCCCAGTGAATCAGACACATTCACCCTCAAACCCCTCCCTACTGGCCAATGTTTATAAATTCCTGATTCACAAAAATATGGCCTGGCTTCCTCTCTCACTTCATTCCTCCACCATGACCTGTCTGATCCTGGGGAAGAATCACCTTTGGTCGGCTAGGGTAACAATGGCAGAACTGTCTTGGCAGCCAGTGAAACCCTCTACATGGAGTTCAGCTCGGTGTTGACTGTAGGTGAAGCAGTCAGCAGACCTGCATTTCACTGGATGTGCCTTCTGGCTGGACTCAGGTGTCCACCATATCCTCTGCCATGCTTAGCATGCCAGCTTAACAAAGGGATATAACACCCTTGGTATCATCATGGGCTTTTGGAACTCCCGAGTTTCTACTGCAGACTGGTACCAGCAGCCTCACTTAAAAGAGCTAACTGTAATACCTGAGTGAAAAAACTCATTCCCATCTCCCCTAGTGAGACTGGGAGCCTCACCTGAGCCTGATGCATGGGCCTCAAGCTGAGAGCTCTAAGCCACTCCTGGGTGAGAAATGGGACCTTTAATCTTCAGGTCTCCTCCCCATCCAGAAGCAAAGAGCACCAGAAGCCACCCAGCAGACTCAGAACCCAGGCCACTGCTGGAGGATGAATGACATAAGCCAAGTAAGTATTTTCCTCCACAAGTTGCTTTGGACATGGTGTTTCAGCATAGTAATAGAAACCCTAACTAGGACTCCCTCCTATCCTACAGTCATTTAGGAGTAGCACTTGCTTTCCTGCAAATTTAGATTTAAGTTTCAGAGATGCTAGCTTAGGTTCTGTGGGCACTTGGATAGATGTGTCTCTTGAATACCTAGGTCATAGTCACTATGGTCAGAGCAGGAACAGTTGGCTACAGGGACAGAAGAAATGATACAGATGCCCAGAGAGGTAGAGAGGACACACCACTGAGTTCCAGAACATGAATAGCCCAAGATCTGATTGCTTTTTTATCTTCTTCTAAGCAGTTATTTAATACTTTTGCCTCTGCATTCCATGATATTCCCTTGCTTTTCTCTGTCCATAAGTAGCTTCTTTAATTCACATGAGCTTATTTGAACAATGCTACCTAAAACCAATTAACCGTGATGCAAAAATAGGAAATTCTGTCAGATAATTATGTGACTGAACATGCTTTTAAGTTAAATCATACCTTTAATGGAATGTCATGTGACAAATGCTCTGAGATTCTAAGAGGGTAAAAGTTTGGGTTATCTACTCAAGTTGCCTGGATGCAAGTCTTTATGTCAGTATGATGAAGAAGACATTAATTTAATATATTATGTATCTACTTATTTTGCAGTAAAACATGAAAAATAAATTGATGTGTCCAAAAGCACAGTCATGAGAATAAATTCAATTAAAGTGGAGAAAGCAGTTATCATAGCTCCTGACCCACATGAAGGGTAAAGAACGTTATTTCTCTTGTTATCCTTGTTGACCTGATCATCTCCATTGCAACCTTCCCTGGGTCTCAGTCCTCTGACTCCACAATCATTAGTGTCAACATTTATACCTCAAGGAAGTTCCATCCATTCTTGTGGGAAGTGGTTGAGACAGTGAAGCTTTTTTGAAACAGGGTGAGAGTGTTCTAAACATCTTGCCAGTGATAACTCAGACAACCTTGAGACGTAACCAAGCTCCCAATTTAGAAATAGACTGTCATTCATAAATATAAATGAGTACTCACCCCCTCCTCCAGGGAGTTGTTGCTCAGCTATGTTCTGAGAGGTGAATTAACTAGCTCCACATGCTCTGCCAGACTCTGAAAGTGAGTGTGCTCTTAGCACCAGAGAAAGCATAGAGTTCATATTCTAGACAAAGATAATCCTGCAGTCCACAGAGGGACTTTCCCAGCATATCTGCCTCATTAGCACACAGCTCTAGCCAACTGAGCTAAAGAGGGAGGGCCTCCCAGACAGAACTACCACTAATTGTTTCAGATTTCAATCACTGGGCCTTTGATTGCATAATCACCAATTAATATATAAAGCAAAAGCAGTCAGAAGTGTAGAGCCAGGGCATGGTGCACAATCATCTACGAGTCAGTCAAATGGCTCCTTAATGAAAATGCTACATAGAATAGGTTTTCCAGCAGTAAATATTTAAATCCCACAAGCTTGCTGAAAAGCTTACCAAATAAATTGTAGATATCATTTTTATGATTAAAATGAGATCTAAGACAGTAAAATAATAAGGTACCAGGCAGTAGATATTAGAATATATGAGGTTTATTAAGCGAGCATGGGGGGAGAAAGAGAGGAGGAGAAGGGGTATGCCAGAAAGAGGGGGAATAGAGACAGAGACAAAGGAGGAGAGAGGGAGAGAAAGGGAGAGAGGGAGGGAGGGAAGGAGGAAGGGAGACAGAGAGAGCATACGCCAAGAGGAGGATCTTTCCTTTTATATAGCCCTGGGCAGGGCTAGGTCCCCATGGCAGGTAGGCAATGACATCACAGTTATGCTGACTGAAGCAGAATTCTAACAGCCGTAGTTTCATCTAATGAGCATGTCTTCTCTTTCAGAGACTACTTCGGTCCTCTCTGCTTAGGAATGCACTCCTGAGTCGGCCTGAGCCAGCTTGAGAGGAGTGACCCATGGGGTAACAGGCATTGATCCAAGGCATCAGTACAGAACGCAAAGGGATCCAACTGCATCCAGCTCTAGGTGTCTTTTCAGGACTCAGCTAAGAGCAGGTGCCCCCAGGACACACTGGTCAGGAGCCGTTCATATATACACTGAAGTAACAATGTGTACAGCTTAATAAGCACTTTCCTTTAAATTGATATTTTTATTAACTCCTGTTAACTACACACTTTTCCTACATCCCTCTGGGCTACACACTCTTTACTCGTCTGTCTACCTGGCAGTGATTTTTATGTCATTTTCAGTGAAGAAGATAAAGAGACAAAAATCAGTTTTGCTATTGTTTGGTGATTTTAAAATAATAAGTTTGGAGCAAGTTTTTCCTTCAACTACAAAATGACTTATGATATAATGTAGATTTTTAGGATAGTTGTCATATTTGAGATACTTTTATTGTTTCTTTTACATTAAAACTGTAAGACTAGGGGATATTTTTCATACACCAGTCTGAAAATTTCATTTGTCCACTCCTGCTCACACACCTTTACTGAAGGCTCTCCTGGGCGAGCTTCCACTGAAACTGGACCTGTCACCCTCAGCTTTCTGTCAGATTGCAAGGAGAGTAAAAAAGTGAACGGGAAGTGACTCTTATATGATGGTGCCTTCAACTTCACTATAAAAGAAAGTGCCTCAAACCATAACAAATACAGACCATTAAACTCAAGTTGAGTATATCTTCAATTCAACTCCTTACTAGCAAGACTCTACGTCACTCAAAAATTCTGCCTTACAAGTTTTGTTGTCTATAGGTAGAAGCAAAGTTCAGTGTTATAACAAACAAACCATAACACCAACCAAGTATTGGTGAGGAGATTGATTTAAGCACAAAAGTTTAATTACTGTGCTTAATATAACAGTGGCAGAATAAGAGGGTCCAAAACGAGACTCCCATGGCCAACTAGGGACCCAGATAGCAATGGTTCTAAAGCTTTGAACATGTTGTTTTTTAAGTCCACTATATCACTTTGCTGGAGCTGTCTTATCAAACTCTATAAGGCCAGGTAGAAATTATCTTAATTTCTCTTCCTGTTAGTAGAATAAAATGTTCCAACGAAAGTAATTTAAGGTAGAGAGGGTTTATCAGCTTAATGTTCAAGGGTAATTTGTACTCAGCTCAGTTTTTCCTTTTACACAGTCTAAGGCCCCCCAGCCCAGGGAATGGGGCTGCCCATTTTAGGGTTGGTCTTTCCACCTCAATTAACCTAATCATCATAATCGCTCACGCAGGCAAAACAAGAGGCTTAATAATCCCACAGCTACAGCTGAGGGTTTGTCTCCTAGGTGGCTCAGGATCCTGTCAAACTGACAGCCAAGATTAACCCTCCTAACATTTACTTGGGAGAGGGGGTGGATTCTCTAAGCAGCTGCTTAAACTTTCAAAGGCGGATCTTTCTGTAGGCAATCCTCAAGCTGCTTGTCACTGCTGAGTTAAAAATGGATGCAGGAGTTCAGGGCTTGCAGCTATGAGCTTAAAGATGAAACAGTGGTGGGAACTGGCCAGAAGGCTAAATGGCCAGTCGATAACAGTAAATACAATTATATCCTGAAGCAAAGTGGTACATGTGACTGACTAAGCTCCTATCTCAAAAGCCCAAAGTTTGGACCACTCAGAAAACACATTACTTTACTACAAACTCAAAACAACAGTAACAACACTAATATAGCCTATGAGGTTAAACCCAGATTTTCCACCCAAGTCTCATGACATCCTGAGTCCCATCATGAGTAAGTGTAATTTTCATGCCCCCTTCAGTAAAGGCCTCAACTCACCAACACACCAGGCCCCTTGTTCTTTGTCTTCCTAGGATGCTCACATTAACCCTCCCTTTGTGTCTTATTTGTTCTAATGGATTTAAATCTCACATTTCCCCTTTTCTAGTCTCTGCTCTCTTTTTTGGAAGGTGTTTTAGGGAACATGCACAAGACCTCAGGCTGCCTCATTCAAGGAACAAAGTGACTTGGTGGTACTCTAGTTACAGATTAAAGAGAAATTTTACTTCTCAAGGGTCTCCACATGGCAAGTCAAAGACCAAGGTGTGGACAGGATTTTCCTTCTGAGGATGCCTTCATGCTGCCTCTTTGCAGGCCTTTCCCTGAGTACATGAATCTATGTCCTTAATATCTCTGTAGAAGGACTGCAGGCAGGGTGAATGAAGCCTCATTTTAGTTTTATTGTTGTTTTTGTTTTCTGTAGAAAAAAAATGACTAGAAGCATATTCTAAATTCTTTAGTATTAGATCTTGAACATGGGAATTTTGGGGAAATATATTTCAGTCCATAACAGGCACCTAAGGATCTTATTGAATCTGATAGTGTGGGCAAAAGTGTAGTGTGGAGCCATATGGGAGACACTTGTAATATACTGGTTTTGGGAAGCAATATTTTGTTGTGTAGCCTTGCTGACTTGGTGGTTGCTATGCTGACTTGGTGGCTGCTATGCAGCCTTGTCTGACCTGAATTCATGAAAAACACTCTCCCTCAGCCTCCCAAGTACTTAGATTACAAATGTGTGCCAAGTCACCAAACTCTGCCCTACACTGCTCAGCTATAACTCAAACACTGGGACACCGGGACATATATATATATGCATGCTATGGTGGTGTTCTTATGGAAAGCAGAGCATGTCTGTGTGGACATGTGAGTTTCTTTACCCCACTTCTGTATTTAGAATGCCACAACTCCTTGCTGGAATGGAGCACAAGAGGATCACAGAGCAGAATGTGGCAAATAGGGCATTATTTTGGCAGTATTTGTCTGCTTTCCACTGCAGAATTCTTGATCTCACATTAGTCATTTCTTCTATTCATTTTTTTTCAAACTTTAATACATTTAAACTGAGGGAAGAGGACAGGAATTCCCAGCCCTAGCTAAGAAGCTATTGGCAGCTGATGCTAATATTGAAGAGAAAGTCAGTTTTCTTCGGAAGTGTTGCTCCTGATAGGTAAACAGACAGCTCTGGTGAATGATACTTCACCCATGGGCCCTTTATTGTAACACTAACTGGAAAAACAAAAACAAACAAAGAGAAGAAATGTAGAAGAGACTGTGCTGGAAGGGATGGAGGGAGGAAGGAAGGATTAACATTTTGCGAACTGAACAAACTATTATAAAAGCATTTACAAAAACTCTTTAGATGAGTTTCAGTTAGTCAGCCTATCATATAAGGCCTCCTCTAACTTGGGAAATAAAAAGTACCCAGACAGTGGAAGAAACGTGATGAAGGAGGAAAAATAAATCAATCTGAAATGACTTCATTATTCTTAGAAAAAAGAGAAGGAAAAAGAGGCTACACAATCAGCCTCAAGATCTGAGTACTGTTTACCTAGGACAAGAGCAGACAAATTTTGAAAGGCTAATCAAATTCATGAATAGAAAAATTAAGAGATAGAATTAATTTATTGAAAACAGGAGGGGGCTTGCAATCAGCCCTCAAGTTAGCTTCATTTAAATACATTGAAATTGATTAAAAATGTTTAAAACAAATTCACCTTAAGACTATCTTCTTCTTTAAAATTGAAAACTGAACGACTAAACTAGACTCCACAAAGAAAAGCCAATCTGATCATGATCATATGATGTGCACCACTTAATCTGAATCAAGGTCAATTTCTATTATGAGGAGGTCAGATGATGTGAGAATCCAGTGTCCAGGCTTACATAATATCTTCGCAAAGAAATCTGGGTAATAGGAAAAGGGCAAGGAATGCATGGCTTAATTCTTATTTACTGCTGGGAATATACAGTCCTGATTCCCTGATATGGCTAAATGAGGTGCCTCTTCATTGATGTTACAGATATCCTTCAGAACCTCCCACCAGAAAATCAATTTTCTCATATAAGAGTTTCTAGAGGCTGGGGACTTTTTTCCTGTTGTACTAACTAACTAGTCCCAGCAAATCACATTTCTCTACCTAGAATAAAATCCACCAAACAGTAAACTCATAGTTTTGTAAACAAAATTTTCTTGAACTTTAAAATCTAATTCATTTTAACCATAAGATGAAACTTCAAAACAGCTCATTCTCCCACTTCTATCATATTGTTAGCTGTTCTTAGTTGTAGGCTGTCGGCGTCCTCTACCAATAAATAGAAGGCATCTCTGGAGCTGGTGTTCACTGGCTGCAGTATGTGATGTTTAACTGCACAGTACAAAATAGTTTTCATAATTGTGTGCTTTTGATGAATCAGAAGGGGATGACAACCAGGTAACTTTGAAGCTGGGATGGCGATGTGCTAGAAAGGGGATGTAAACAGTTGTTGACATTTAAGGACCTCCAGTAGAATTCTTCACAGTAGCAAATACCCAAATGATTGTTTCTCTTCCGTGACAGAAAGACTTTCAACTACTGCATATCTTAAAACACAAATTTGATATGTCTCTTCCTTGCAAGAGCCTAGATTTCAGCAGTGCCCTCTGTGCCCTTGGAACCTGTGCTTTCAATAGTAATTTCCACATTTACAAGCCTTAGAGAAGCAATAGAGAAGTCTGACTGCTGGTGTCTGAACCCTCCTGTGCTCAGAAGCGTCACTTAAGTTCTGAGTCTGTTTTGTTGTTGTTATTGTTTGTTTGTTTTGTTTTTCTGGAAAAATATAAGACATAAAAGGGGTACCATCCACACAGAACAGCAAGCATCAGGTTCCAGGGAGGAAGTTGAGTTGCTGGTGACATAGCTGTTTGACCTTGCAGGAAAGACAGCTGTGAATGCTGATCTAGATCACAAACTTGCTACTGATAGCTAACGGCTTCAGAAGGCCCTTGTGGCTGGCTACTTCCAGGGCTTTCCATACATTAGCTCATATCATTTTCAGGACACTCCATGAGAAAGGTCCTTTGATTTTCATTACTTTACAGAGGTAGAAGCCCAAGATAGACTGATATTAAGAATCTTTCCCAAGATCAACACAGCAATGGGGGCATTTTTCATATTACTGAGGTCATTTATAGCACTGACTTGCTCTTATTTGAATGAAATTATTTTCTCACACAGTGATTTTTTTTTCCTATTTTTAGTATGCTTGCCTAGGATCTTGAAATGGGTAGCATAATAGAAGAGAAAGAACACTGGACCAGGACCTACATGACTCTATAAAAGACTTTCCAAGCCAGAAATATAATTTACACACTTTTGGTGCCACACAAATCCTCAAATTCCTTCCCATTACATTTGTGTAATTTTAATTCTGAATTAAGACATACCTAATATTCCTTACCTTTTAAGAAAGGAAGGGTTTATTGTGAATGCTAAAATTATGTTTTAAGTTTTAATTACCGTGCCTATGAGGTCCATGAAACAAAAATGCCTCTAACCCATAAGCCCATTTGCCCAAGGACAGACACTTTCTGAAATGCTGGATACTATTATTTATGTAAAATAACAAGCCACATATTTTCACTCTCCTAAACAAAGTTGTTTGACCCAATTGTACTGGATACTCTTGGTCACATGTAGGTGGGAGTGTACAGTCAGGGAATAAGTGAAGATGTGTGTATGTGTGCCTGTGATTGGATGTAGGTGGGAGGTATGAAAGCAGGAAGTGTGTCAGGATAGATGCTGGCCCCTGATTGGACCTGATGGGAAATAAGTGGCCTTGTGAGTTTTCCCTTATAAGCCTCTGCAAAACATGACTTATCATCATTTTCTGGGAACCCAGGATGGACCTGCCGAGTGTCTATCATCCTGGCCAGTATTTAATTAAAATTTGCTTCAAGTTTGGCTCAAAATTGTGAAAGTGGTCTTAGTCTCACCCAGTGGGAGTAAAATCATTTTGGCTCACAGTTCAAAGGTACAGTCTTTCACTGTAGGGGAAATAAAGCAGAAAGGCCTTAAGGTAATGGAGAGATATCTTAGTAGTTAAGAGCACTTGTTCTTGCAGAAGACCAGGGTTCATTTATCAGCAACCCATCCACTGTGTGGTAATTGTTACAACCATCCTAGAAAATGACTATATTATCTGTTCTTATTAATTTCAAGAAGTTTGGATTATATAGAGAAAGGCTTCACGGAGAGGGACGGCCCAGCTCCTGGTCTAGAACACTTAGAGCAGAGGATGGGGTATGCCAGCCAAGCTTTGTGACAGGTAGGGACTGAGGGAACCTGGGAGAACCTGGAGACTATATCACCTTTGATATGTTAAATAGGCACCTCAGTCCCTTGTCCTGGGTCTGAAACCCACCATCCCAGCCTTTAGTTGTTAATAAATGAATAAGGAGTGATGTAATCATCTGTGATTGCTTCCTGCTGACATTGGAGTGTTCTTACTGGGTGGCTGCAAAAAGCTGGCCTATTGGCCAAGTCCACGAAGAGGGGGCTGTTTTGCTTGCTGTCCGGGTTGTGGATAGTTCCTATCTGGGTTGTAGAATCATTCATTCTTCAGGGGTTAGCCACTATCAGAGCTGTCCTGGATGAAGACTTTGAAGAAGCACCTGAACCTAACAGGATGCTGGAACAGATACATATGTTAGGAACAGAAGACAAAGTTACAGAGTTTAAGGAGAAAATGTTTTTCATGTACTATAGTCTGTTGTTGGACCCTTTTATGTGTGTGTGTGTGTGTGTGTGTGTGTGTGTGTGTGTGTGTGTGTGTGAGAGAGAGAGAGAGAGAGGGAGAGAGAGAGGGGGGGGGGGGGAGAGAGAGAGAGAGAAAGGGACATCAAATCATCAGAAGCTTTGTTTTCCTAGCCCTACTGAGAGGTCCAAACTCACCCCGTTTTAAAATGAGATCTCTGTGTCAGGCCTAAGTTTCAATTTTCCAGAAGCAGCAGCCAGGCTTCTCCGAAAAACCTCAGGTAAAGGTCAGAACCAATCAGGAACATACAAGTATCCTTTACCATAAACCCAGCCAATCCTAACAAAGATCTAATGACGATGGCTGGAAATCCCCTAACTGCCTTTAAAAGGAGCCTTTGAGCTCCCCTAGTGGTCTTCATCATTTTGTATGAGTGGTCAACCCCTGCATGCTGGCTGTTTCTGCAGAATAAGTGTTCTTTCCTTTTGCATACTATCTGAGTCTGGGGTCTTCCTTCAACAATTCTCGAAGCTTTGCACTACTTTCTGTGAGACTAATGAAGGAACCGTCCTCTCTGATAGATCCCTTTCCCCTTAATGTTGTGTCCACACTGTGTTAGAGAAAAGAGGAAGGTGCAACTCCATGCTGGTATCCAGAGTACCCTCCTCTAGTTTTCAGCTCGCCCTCCACTTCACTGTGCGTTAACAAATAGAATATAAATGTTTAATATTGTCACCACAGCCCATCAGCGGCAGCACAATGGTAGCAACCCATTGCCTTTGTTTCCATGTAAGGGCAAGTTGTTTGGAAAGTAATTAAGATTGTTCCAGAACTAGAGGGAGGAGTTTACTGTCTGAAAAAAAAAAAACAACTCAGAAAATGAAAGGTGGGAGTGATGGATACAGTTCTTCCAACCCTCTATCCCAGGAAGCTTGGCTAACCTGAGACTTAGTAAGCCATCACTACTACCCAGAAAAAACCCTCTTTCTGCCACATTGAGGACCTGCTCTTCTCCCCCTCCGCCTAGAAATCTTCTCCCAGGGGCTCTAGTCAGTGAGTAGATTAGGACAAGCCTCTTCCATTTTCCTTAGCAGTTTGTGTTATGCTAACGAAGTGTCATTTTCTCCTAACAAGCCAATGATTAGTCCCCCTCAAAGCAGGGGTTTCAGCTGCACTGTGGCAGCCTACCCTGCTGCCAGACCTGTTTTTCATTTACACAGCTGCCTGTCATTTTTAGCATCAGGTAGCACTGAATTGCAAGCAATGTGTTGTCAGCCAGCCCACCCAGGTTTCTCAGCTGAATGCCTTTAACCTACTTCATTCTGCCATTTGGCTCAGTCTTGCTGCATCTTGAGTCATCCATCCCAGGAACTGGGGGGGGGAGGGGGATGCTATAGAATGCTCCAGAACACCCTTCAGGAACAAGCAAGTTTCCAGAATTCAAAGGACAGAATTGGCCAGCATCTCTGAGCCCCTGTGGAAGCTGTCGTAACTGCAAATGCACTTGTTACAAATGAAACACTGGGAAAAGGCTGTGTCTGTGCATCTGGGCTGTGTGCCTGTGCACACATGGTGTTTACATTCTGAAGACATGAGCACCTAGCAAGGATTAATCAGCTAACAGTGGGATGCTATCGTCTTCCTGGACAAACCTGTCCTACCCTAGGGATGACAATAAGGCCACAGGAGCATGGATATTTACAGCTGGACTCCTTGCCCAAAAGACTGAGCGATCCACCACTCTCCCCCAATAATTAGGCATTTGCTGTCTAAGATTAATCAGAAAAGTTAATGGTGCAAAAAATTACATTTATAATCTAGTCCGAATACAGCTGTACTGCAAGCTAGGTTCTAAGTCCTATTAAAGTAAATGGAATTAATGGGCTGTCGCCAGCAATCTTTAGATCTATCAGTTACTAATTAACATTCTTCTGTAAAGAATAGTTTGTGGTGAGGAAAGAATAAAGTATACCTTAATAGTGGCTATGGTAAAGTTTACATTTCATTAAGGTCAGACCGCAGCAGTGGCTATGGAGCATGACAGGGAACAAGAAACCTACAATTGGCTTGCACGATCATTTTTAAAGAAAATCCTCCATGTGCGTGTGCTTGCGCATGCATGTGCCTTTATGTGAGTGCCATTGTTAGCTCTACACAGCCCCACAAGATCACAGCTAAAGATGACCTTCCCAAGGCAAATGTTGACTTTGGCTAATAACACAAGAACAGAGGTGGGCCAGCTGTAAAACAGAAGAGGGAAACTAGCTCCCCCAGAAATGAAACAGGCAGTTAGAAGCTGCTTTTGCTAAAAAGCCTTGACACCTCACTTGGGCCCACAAGGTAACTAAAGGCCAAATAAAAAGCCTGTCATTCCTGCCTTCATTTGTACGGTCTCCTTCCAGCAGAGGCATTTGCTAGCCTCTGCCTATAGGAGGAGTATCTGACTGACTAAAGCTTCTCCTGGGACTCTAAACTGAAAGCAGGAGAAATAAGCCATTGTCCTCAACCTGAAGTCACCTTGGGTTCCTGGAACGTAAAACCTAGCCTGACAGCTATGAGAATCTGTTGTTGCTGTTTCTCACAGTCCAGCAAGGACTCATATTTCTGAAACCTTCCCTCTCCCTTTGTGTCAGAGTGTGGTCTCCCACCAACAGGATGGCATGCAGTTACTACCTCCATCAAGGGGAAAAGATGGGAGCCATATTGGTCCTACTGTGTTGTTAGCTGGGTTAACTGCATTTGGACTCTGGCACACCCTTTGGGCAAGAGAATTGGCTTGCCTAGATACTTTTTGCATTGTGTGGTCCTTTGTGAGCCACCGAGATTATTCATTGTTTCTAACATAAGGCACCCCATCCACACACCTCAGATGACAGCGATTATCTATGAAGACAAGGCTGCAAACTTGAGGCAGAAATGATCATCTGAGCACAAAATCAATCCCTTTCAATCCCTTTAAATGATGTCAGAAGCAGGGGCTTTCTCAGAGCACTGTATAAAACCAGAACTGAGACAAGGATTAACACAGCTACATCTTGGCTAGGGCTGTGTTCAGCGTGTGTGCCTCATGCTTCCTGTCCCGTTTACCCTTGTATTTAAACCTAAAATTCATGTTAGGACCACAAAACAGATTGGGCCTCACTGGAGCCTTTATTAGTTCCCCTTTCTAGCATGAGTATATTTTCTATTTGCGTTCACCGTTTGTCTCTTTAACTGGTGAACTCCAGAGAGACTGTTAGCATAGAGGGTGATTCATCTGGCCTGCCCACAAGACCTAGCAACATCTTATGTCATCACCTGCTGCCACCAGGTGCCACTAGCTGTGGACTGCAAGATAAAAGGACCCTGCCACACCAGCTTTCTTTCCCTTCTCTCTCTCTCTCTCTCTTTCTCTCTCTCTCTCTCTCTCTCTCTCTCTCTCTCTCTCTCTCTCTCTGTCTGTGTGTGTGTCTCTCTCTCCCTCCCTCCCTCCACCCCCTCCCTGTATTTCCTACGTGTCCTCCTTTCTCTCTCTCTCTCTACCCCCTTTCTCTCTGCCCTCTCACAGCTCGATTCCTGCCTCTGCCCCTTCTCCATGCCCTCATTTCTCTCCCTTCCCCCAATAAACCTCCTTATATCATATCTGTTGATTGGTATAATTCCTCAGGGGCATACCTTGGCATGGGCACCCCCATGGTTGAGGTTGAGACTCACCTTTGTAACAAAAAAAAAAAAAAAAAAATGGAGGAAATACGCCATCTTCTTCTGAGAGGCTTAAACACACTGGTTGCACTTATCACAAAAACTCCCAGCTTGCTTACTAATTCCATATCTACTACTGTCATGTCAATCTGAAGTTTGCACTCTAGTCCTTTTCACCTCCCATGTGTGTTTATGTATATATGTATCTTTGTACCTCAGCACTGCAGTGGAATTTTGGTTTCTTTAAAAACTCAGTTATGTTATGTAAACTTGTTTTTGTTTTCATTCCAGTGTGGGATATCAGGTTGCTTTTTGTTTGTCCACAGCTGATAATTGCCTCCTACTGGGCATGGTCTATACCAGAAAGTAGCAACCTTGTGCAGCCAGAAGGGTGTGGTCTTTGCCAGCTGGAATTAGTGGAATTCTGAGGATTCGGAGAGAATATAAATACCAGATCCTAGAGAGAGGAACGGGCTTTGAGGAGACAGATGGAGGAGGAAGAACACTGCATGTTTGTCCTGCTGTGTTTGCAGTTTGCTGTTCCTGGACTTCTAGATAGCCTGATGACTGAGATTAGTATTTCCCCGAAGAACCCGATGACCCTAACCAGCCAGAACTAAGTCTAAAGAGGTCTACATCTCCTGTCCCTTCTAACCTTCTTTCTCTCCTATCTAATGTGTGTGTGGCGGGTGTGGGGGTGGTTGGAAGGAATGTTAAGGCATTAAGACACCACAGTTAAAATAGAGTTAAAAAATAGAGCCTGTACAATACTCTAGGGGAGATGTACTCTCCTGCTCTGTATTTCGATCTTGGTCAGGAATTTGTATTCTTATTGTTTGTTTTGCTTTTCTTGTCTTATCTGCAAATCTGTGTCTGTTGCATCATAGTTGAAGAAAAGTTCAGTAGCTTGTGAAAGGGGTGTGGAGAGTGGGATATGACTTTCTCACGTACTCTGGTGCCTCATATTTGACCATGTCCCCTGGAGGGGGAGACCTGGTGGCACTCAGAGGAATGACAGCAGGTTACTGAGAAGAGACTTGATACCCTATGAGCATATACAGGGGGAGGTAATCCCTCTCAGGAACAGTCATAGGGGAGGGGAATAAGGGGAAAATGGGAGGGAGGGAAGAATGGGAGGATACAAGGGATGGGATAACCATAGAGATGTAACAAGAATAAATTAATTAAAAATAAAAAAGAAAGGGGTGACTTCATATGAGTCAGTAAGCTTCTACTCACTTTATTCACACATAAATTGATACTTTGATTTCATAAAGTCACATAGGTTTTAGCATAGACTT
Source organism: Acomys percivali (assembly GCA_907169655.1). NCBI lineage: Eukaryota > Metazoa > Chordata > Mammalia > Rodentia > Muridae > Acomys > Acomys percivali. Next base: position 100,661,386 of record OU015746.1, on the reverse strand, counting down.
ACTAGTTAGGAATCCTGAATGCTCCATTTTCATTTATGAAAGCAGGGGATATGACTTTCCTTCTTCCCACAGAGATTCTAAGATGTTCAAGTCTTAACTTCATATTACAGGTGTGGAGTCTTTATATAGCTAAATCAATTATGTATGTGGAATTAAGCATACCCACATAGCCCAAGAAGTCTTATTTCTAAATTTAATTAGTTTTTAATAGAAAATACTGTTATAGTTTGTTTAATCTTCATTGTGTTTGATCATGGCTCGAATACCTCTCTAGCTTGGTTCATTTTAACTAAGATTTATGTTAGCAAACTCACTCATTTGTTCTTTCAAAATGATTTATGTGATGCTCCAAGCAAAATGCACAGGCAAAGGGGAATCACAATTTCAAAAGCTTGTCCCTGAATGAAAAAGAAAAGAGTGATTAGCCTGTTTTCCTCATCTTGTCACTGAAAGTGATGCTGAGATAATTTTTTCTCAGTGTGTATAATTAGTATTTCATGTAGTTCCAGGCAGGAATACTCCCATTTGAGGACAGGGCCTCAAGATGTTCAGGTTTCACAACAGCCTCTTCCACAGGGACCTCTGATTGTTACCCATTGCCGTTTTGGATCAGTTTCCTCATCTGTCTTTAAAGACAACACATCACCTACTATGGGGTGGTTCTACAGATCACCAAGGCAATGAAAGCAAAGTACTTTTACCATGACTAGTTCTAGGACCTAACATGTATTTATTTTAGTTCTTATTATATTACTGCAGAGTACAAAATAATAATTTATCACAAAACAGTTAAAAATTTGAACTTTTATTTATATTTTGTGCATGTGTATTTGCGTGTGTGTGTGTGTGTGTGTGTGTGTGTGTGTGTGTGTGTGTCCCAGCATGTATGTTTGCAAACCATATAAAGACCAGAGGAGATTGTTAGATCACATGGTTACAGACAGCTGAGACTCACAGTGGCAGTGTGGGAGCTGGGAGTTGAACCTGAGTCCTCTGGAAGAGTAGCCAGTGTCCTCAACTGCTGAGCCATCTCCTGCCCCTTAATAACATTCATATTGGACAGTATTGACAACACTCAGCAAAAGGAAATAAACTAAGCACCATAACCCTAGGATGTTATAAAGTACATGTACAATTGCAGGTACCCAGCACTCTTAATCCTTACTGGAACACATGCACCAGTGATACTGACTTAAAATCATATACCCCAATGTGTACTGACGAAGACTCTTAGTTGTAAATGTAGGCTAATAATAAACCTTTGAAAAACTGACCACAGAAGTATACATGCCAGTGTGTTTGAAGTGAAAAGCAGAAACTGGTTAAATGCATAGCTCAGGCTGGCCTCAGCTCATGATGCTCCTGCCTCTATCTCCTTCACCAAATCGCACTGGCCTGTGTCACTACAGACAGCCAGAAACTGGTTAAAACACCAGGCTGGAGGAAGCACACAAAGGAAAAGCTTCAGGATGACTCGGGGTAGTCTGCTTCTTCTGAGACATGGATGGATTGAAGCACACAGTTACTGGCGAGGCAGCTAATGAAGGAAACGCTACAAACTCTTCAATTCAGCCTATGATTCCCAGCTCACCTGGAACCCGATCAGGTTCAGGAAAGCAAAGGCACTGTTCTTAGGGTTGCTGACATTCCTGAGTGTGCTACGCACTGCCATCACAGCGTGGCTGACTTTACGCACCTTTCCATAGGACCGCTTTTGGGGTGACCTATCCAATTAGCCCAATATAAAATACTGGCATTAAAAAAGGAAGTTCTTTTTCCCCTTTTCATAGAGCGCTGAAGTAAAAATAACAATGCTATCTCCAGCCAGGCAGATACATGAAAACTATGTGTTACCTGAATTAGAAAAGATTAGATTTATTTTAAAATACCTGAAATCTGGGAAGTAAACATATCCCGTGACCTTAAAATGACTACAGGAAAGGACGGGATTGGTAGAAATCCAGGCAGCTGGGAAATCGCCTGGCTGAGGACTTCAGAGAGAAACTTTGAGTCATTCCCCAGGAAAACATATTGACAGTTGGCACCGTAGATTCAGCTCCACAGGATGCTCAATGATGCCTATTCCAGGAAAACCAGCAGCCTGCAACAAACAACATCCTGGGAGGTGACAAAAGACCTGCCTCTAGATGGAGTCTGTGGCCACTGCTATTCTGTCTCCCCCTGAGCAGAGGCAAAAACTCCTGAAACTTCAGAATGATCTATACCCATTTTACCCATTACCCATGCTAGGTCTGAAAGGGAAAGGGAGGATTCCATAAGAGCAAGTTCACACAGCATTTTCACCGCATGACACATGACAGCAAAATATTTTCACAATGCTTGCACATCTTTCAAATATTTTCTTAGAGGCACTGTCTTATTTTGGCTTCTACTGTTGTGATTAAACACAATGACCAAAGCACCTTTGAGACGAAAGAGTATGTTTGGCTTATACTTCCCTGTCACAGTCACTCATTAAGGAAAGTTAGGGAAGGATGTAAAGTCAGGAAACCATGCTCCTTATTGGCTTGCTCTCAAGGGCTTGCTTAGCTTACTCTCTTATAAGGTCAAGGACAATCTGACCAGACAGGGCATTACTCAGCGTAGACTGGGCCCTTCCACACTAGCCACTAATCAAAAAAGCTGCCCCACAGCATTTACAAGTGACATCTGCTAAAGACATTTTCTCAGTTGAAGTTCGCTCCTCTCAGGTGATGTTAGCTTGTGTTAAGTTGACAAGTTTTACGGGTAAGTTAGTTAAACGGTTTGCTGACCTTAGTTCTCTCCTCAGAGTACACACGGTGGAAAAAGAGAACCAAATTCCACACATTGACCTCTGACCTCGCCATACATACTACAGCATACCTCCATGTGCCAGAATAAAAACTACTTAGTTCTACTATATCAAGTTTGACCAAAGTGGCTTTTAGGTTTGTTTTTGTTTTTGTTTTTGTTTTTTTGTAAACACATGATGATTGGTTCAAACAACCAAATAAAGTATTAAAAAGACCATATTTGGTAGTTTAATGTAAATTGTTTCCTATATTTGAATACTTGGTCTTCACCCTAGGTTGGGCCTTGAGGTTGGGCTTAGCTATGGGAAATGAGTCATGGGGAGTGACCTATAAAGTAACTTTGTACAGCTCCATCTCTGGTCCTCTGTCTGTTTCTTGATGGCAAATGCAATCTGAAGAATGGCCTCACTTCAGTACACCACGCCTTTTCTACCATGATGAGATGTATCCCCTTAATTAATCCTTTCTGGAAACATCCTTGCAGACACTGTCTAAGGCATGACTCAATATTATTCCTAAAACCAGTCCAGCTAAAAAATTTAAGCACCACAATTTCTGAGCCTACTTTATTACTACCTTTCCCTCAGAAGAAGAAAAACTGTCCTCTAAATCTTTGCCTGAGTCTACTTCTATTAAGCAAGACGGCCCAGCAATAACTTTCTTATCAAGTAGCTATGGAAACCCAGACACTCATTAGAAAACAAGAGCGATTCAACAGAGCGATACTACTCAACCCAACTAGGAGTTGACTTAGTCTAAAATTTCGACTGTGGAAAATATAGTTAAGCTTGCATATTGCACATTTTGAGGATTGGGTGCCTGGTTTCTGGGAAAGGCACATAGTGTGTACTCTTACATCGTATGTTGCTACCACTGCTACTGTGTGGTTACTTAAAACTCAGTTAACTTCACAATGCAGCCGCATGTTCCTATGCTACACAGAAGATTCAAAGAGGCCCCATCACCTTGACACAGAACAATGCTACATTGTCACCGTAGCTGAGATGTGTTGAGACACTCTGTCATTGTCATCCCAGCTTTCTGTCCTTCTAGATCTTTTTTTTTCAAGCTGCCATTTACTTAAGTCTTGCCCATTAGTCAGAAACTTTTCAGAGTGCATTTCCCTGTCAGTTTCATAGCTGAGCTATGACATCAGTGTCAAGGCTTAGATTTCACTGATGAGGAAACTAAAATTAAGGTAGGTTAAGCAGATTGCCCAAGCGATCCAAAGATCTTGCTGATAAAAATGCTAAACTCTGGTAATTTTATCAACTAGCCCAAGGCACTCCAGGGCCAGATCATACATGTCAACTTTTCTTGAATTCCTGTCAGGTGTTTTGAGCAAAAACATGGATGTTCGTGTCATTCTTTCTCTCCCATGTCTCACATATTTAACTACCTGTTCCCCGTCTAGTAATGTTGTTCTGGTAGGTTATAGCACCTTTAACACCTCTGGAATCATACGGCATAATAAATCCTGTCCACATTCCCTAATTTGTCATGGTATTTTATCACAGTAACAGGGAAAAAAGTAATATAGTAAGAAAAAAGAAAAAAAAAAGCAAGTAACTCAGATTGTGCTGCTACGGTACCTGGAAATTATGATACCATGTTGCGTTCCGTAATCTTTAGAGAGTTCTCACAAATTGGAGGTGGGTTAGCAGTTAAGAGGACTTGCTGCTCTTCAGAGGACCTGAGTTCAGCTCCCAGCACCTATGTCAGGTTGTACACAACCATCTGTCACTCCAGTTCCAGTTACAGAGGACCTGATGTCTTTTGGCCTCTGTGTGCACCCTGACAATCTACATTCTTCAGTGACAAATATTCAGCCATGATTTTATTGCTTATGTGAAAATAAATAAGAATCTCCATCTTACCAGTATTTAAATTTGCTGCTGTCAAGAACAAAGGGTAAACTTATAAGTATGCAAAAAATTGTTCTAAAGTAACTATTTGGGGCATGTAAGATGGAGACGTGAGTAAGGGCTTTTGCTACCAAGACTGGCAACTCAAGAATTAGATCCCAGGGACCCACAAGGTAGAAAGAAAGAATTATTGGTTTTCTAAGACAGGGTTTCTCTGTGTAACAGATCCCTGGCTGTCCTGGACTCCCTTTGTAGACTAGGCTGGCCTCAAACTCACAGAGATCTGCCTGCCTTTGCCTCCTGAATAAAGAATTGATTGTTAAAATTTGTCCTCTGACACATTCACACATGCATACACATTAAGTAAATAAATAAATAATAAATGTGAATTTAAAAAGCTTACAAGCTGATATAAATATTTTATAAATGGCTAATTAATTATCTGTTATTAATTTTCTATGTTCCTATACAATGGACGCTTCATGAAACATTTTGAGGTTAGAAAGTGTTGCCAGCCCAAAAAGTTTAAGAAGCCACAGTTTCTATGAACAACCTAGATAAAAGAAGACAATATAAGAAGAAAAGAAGACAACCTCTTTATGTCTCTCTTGATTTATTCTTTTCTAAAACAGGCATTTGAGCCTATCAGTGGCTGCTCACTTCCATCCCAGACATAGCTGCCAACATCAGCCAAGTATGAAATTTTTCCCATGATAGAAAGTCTCTGACAACACTGCTTTCTAACTCTGTGTCTGGGGAGAATCCACAGGATCTTAGTTGTTTCAATGGGGCGGGGGCAGGAGGTAAAGGAGTTCACTGCCAAACCCGATGGCCTGAGTTAAGTCCATGGGACCTATATGATGAAAGGAGAGATTTGATGCCTGACAGTTATCCTCTGACCTACACACACACACACACACACACACACACACACACACCATCACCATCACCACCCCTACCACCACCTCTAAACTTAAAAATGTAATAAACTGTAACAAGGATCCAGGAATGTTTGTAGGTAAATAAAGAACGTGGGTTCATTGGTATAAGAAGACAAATCGTGACAGTGATAGCTACATCTCCATAGCATTGATTACAGGCCAGAATCTCTACTAAATTAAAATATCCACGTCTCCTCAAGCATGATCTCCAGTCAAGTTCTACCAGTCTACAACTCCATGAGCCTTCCTACTCATGTCTATTAGAGATGGTATTAGTCAGGACATTTTTTTGTTATTATCTTGTCTTTGATGCATTTACTTTTTTTTTTTAAGAGTATGAGTGTTTGCCTAAATGTACATCATGTGTATGTTTCATGCCTATGAGGCCAGAAGAGGGACAATCCTCTGTAAGTGTGGTTAGGGTGCTGGGCACTGAACCAGTGTCCTCTGCGAGAACAACAAATACTTGTAAGCAAACGAGTCATCACCTGGGCCCCTGGGGGTTTGTTGTTGTTGTTGTTGTTGTTTGTTATATTTTATTTCTTTTTTAGAAAGAAAATTCCCCTAGCAACTAGCACTATACATTATGATGAACAGATATGCCATATCTGTTGTCCAGAGTAGTTGTGTAGTGCTCAGATCTGGTGGTCTGTTGTTCCAGATTGATATGCAATTCAGGAAAGTTTCAAAGATGGTTTGTTCTGTAGATTTATTAAAAATTGTGGTGGGGATAGGGCTTAAATCCCCCAAGCCCAAATAAGGGCAGGGTGGAAAGAACTGATCTATAGTCCTAGCACTTTGGAAGCATTGACAGAAAATCCTTGAAAAAATTTGTTATCTCATCAATCAGGACCTACAATCTCTGAGTTTGGTGAGAAATGCTGCCTCACTAAACAAAATGGAGAGCAATGGAGGAAGACATTTGAGGTCAACCTCTGGCCTATACACATGCTGTGCAGACATGTGAACATATATGTACATATAACACACACACACACACACACACACACACACACACACACTCCTTGTGTGTGAAGTTAATATCTATGGACAGAGCACATAAGACAAGTCTGGGTTCACCTTCCAACCTTCTTTGGCTCCATTTGCCTGAAACTACCAAAAGCATAGACACACAAGAGAAGCTGGCCCTCACACATAGAACTCTATGGAAGCTATTGCTAATTTCCATTTGTCTTTCACCAAGCTTATTTGTCTATGAATAAGCAAGGCAGTTCTTTTAAGGTAGAATAATAGCATGTACTTGCCTGTATCCCATGGTCCCTATCTATTCTCAACAAGAAAAGTAGGAAAGCATGAAAAATGATCATCAGGTTAAGGAATGGAAGCCACTAGTAGCAAATGCTTACTTAGGTCCCTTTCATTTTCCTCCTTCTCATTTTTCCTTCCCTCCATCTCCCCAGCACAAATGCTTCAGGGGAGGATATTATTTATCTATAGACAAGATCTCCTTATGGAGACCACATGGGCTTTAAGTTTGCTGTCCATTTATCCTAGCCCCTCAAATGATGAGATTGTTCATATATGCCACTATACCTGGCCTCTGGCTTCCTTCTAAAATGGCGGCCTCATGGGCATCATTATGTGGCTCTTTGAAAGACTCATTTTACTTTTATTTATGCGTACGTTTGTTTATCTGTGTGTGGTATACATGCACGAGTGTAGATGTCCAAAGAACCCAGAAGAGGGAAACAGATCACCTTGACTTGGAGTTACAGGCTTTTGTACACTGTTCATGTGGGTGCTGCGAACTAAACTCAAGACTTCTGAAGGAATGGTACTGACTTTTAACCACTGAGGCACCTCTCCAGCCCTTTGGTTTACTCCTGAAAGGTCTGAATGCAATGGGTTTCCATTGTTAACTGAAGACCAACTTAAGAGGCAAGGCATAATATCACAAACTCCTATAGCTTTTGAACTTTCAAGCCATTGGATGGGCAAAGAAGAAGGAAAGTCAGTTCACACTATACAAACTCACCCAGAAACCGCTTTGATGGGATTATATCCTGACATCATCTCCCTGGCATTTGCTAAGTAATAGTGAGGAAAGTCATTACAATTTTTGCTGCAAGGGTGTGATTAAATACTCATCATATGAAGTATTTTTCTATGGAAGCACCCATGGGAAAATGCCTTTCATTATCTTTCCTCGTAGTGTCCTCATCATTTCATGAAGGGGTGACATTATTGCCATAACCACTTGGCACGGGAGAAGGGAAGTTATAAATCATAAAAATGTTTCCTGTAATTATCTGTCTGGTCAATGATGGAATCACTGTATGTTTCCAAAAGTATAATTGCACCTTGGAAAAACTAACCGTAGCTCAGTGACACTGGCACACTTGTACAGGTACGCAAGTCATTTTGATTTTTAGCCTCATGTTGTTGGTCTGTAAAATGTAGAAGTCAGCAAAAATTACTCAAACATCTTTCTTAGTGTGGATGAGTCTATTTAGACACTAGGGAGTTTAATCTTTGTGCTTATCAGAAATGTATGACTCAACTTGTCCCACCCCCCACTGTCATCATCATCATACTGTCCGTACTTAACGCTTACTACTTAATCACTGGATAAGGGTTTATTTCTTTCCTTTCTTTCTTTTTTCTATGCTAAGATTTATTTATTTACTGTTATGTAGAGTGCTCTGTACTGCATGTACACTCGCAGGCCAGAAGAGGGCATCAGATCACATTATAGATGGTTGTGAGGCACCATGTGGTTGCTGGGAATAGAACTCTGGACCTCTAGAGGAGCAGTCAGTGCCTTTAATCTCTAAGCCATCCCATCTCCCCAGCCCCGGGGTTTATTTCTTTAGCACACCATGTAAGTTAGGTATTGTGAGTGTCTTCATTTAAAACTGAACTAAAAAAGAATTGCAATGAGGAAATTGTTAACCAATCCATATACTGAGTAGGTGATAAAAATGAGATAAAAATACAGTCTTTCAAATTTCAACTATAGATCTTAGGGAACAAACTTTTGATCTACATTAAGAATATTCTAAGAAATATTTGTACTAAGGACACTAGGCATCACTGTATTTATACCTTTCGGATGTGGGCTATAATACAGTTCAGTGTGTCTTGTAATAACTTGCTTTCCCATGGGTTCCAGTGGAAGGCGTGACTGTAACGGCATCTGTCTTCTTACTTACCTCCCTGAAAACATGGTCACAGAGATAGAATTCTCACCTGAACCTTAAGCAGAGGTCAACCTTAAACCACATAAGACAGAGACCTGAAATATCCCATGTGATGAACTTACACAGTGCATTTACCTCCTGCCATCCCTCTGTCTTTATGCTCCTGAGGACCTGATTAATTTGGAGCCAAGCAAAGAAGGACTTAAAAATCCCTGTCTTAAACTCAAATCCAAGTGGATTAAAGACCTCAACATAAAACCAGAGACACTAAGTCACTTAGAAGAAAAAGTGGGGAAGAGCCTGGAACATATTGGCACAGGAGCCAACTTCCTGAACAGAACACCAACAGCCCAGGCCTTAATGTCAACAATAAATGGGACCTCATGAGGCTGAGAAGCTTCTGTAAGGCTAGAGACACTGTCAAGAGATCAAAGCGACAGCCTACAGACTGGGAAAAGATCTTCACCAACCCTACATCTGACAAAGGTCTAATATCTAAAATATATAAAGAACTCAAGAAATTAAACACCACAAAACCAAATAACCCAATTGAGAAATGGGGGTTGGAACTAAACAGAGAATTCTCAACAGAAGAATATCAAATGGCTGAGAAACACTTAAAGAAATGCTCAACCTCCTTAGTCATCAGGGAAATGCAAATCAAAACAACTCTGAGATTCCATCTTACACCCATCAGAATGGCTAAGATCAAAAACTCAAGCGACACCACATGCTGGAGAGGATGTGGGGAGAGAGGAACACTCCTTCATTGCTGGTGGGAATGCAAACTAGTACAACCACTTTGGAAATCTATCTGGTGCTATCTCAGAAAACTGGGAATAGGGCTTCCTCAAGACCCAGCTATTCCACTCCTTGGAATATACCCAGAAGATGCACCAGCATACAACAAGAAAATTGGCTCAACCATGTTCATAGCAGCCTTATTCATAATAGCCAGATCATGGAAACAGCCTAAGTGTCCCTCAGTAGAAGAATGGATAAAGAAACTGTGGTACATATACACTATGGAATACTACTCAGCTATTAAAAACAAGGAATTCCCGAAATTTGTGGATACATGGATTGAGCTAGAAATGATCATAGTGAGTGAATTAACCCAGAAGCAGAAAGATTCAAATGGTATATACTCACTTATATCTGCATACTAGCCCAATGGGCATGTCCCACGAAAGCCTTCCCTTACCAGGAAACTGGGACAGAGGGGAGGACATCCTATTGGGACTCTAGATGAGAGAACCACGTGAGAATAGCAATGTAGAAGGATCCAGAGGGTCCTAGAAACCTACAAGTAGAACATTATGATAGGCAGATTTGGGCCAAGGGGTCCCACTCAAACTAAGGCACTAGCCAAGGACAATACAGGTGGTAAAATTTAAACCCCTACCCAGATCTAGCCCATGGACAGGACAGTCTCCACACTTGAGTGGAGAGAGGGATATGACTTTCTCATGTACTCTGGTGCCTCACATTTGACTATGTCCCCTGGAGGGGGAGACCTAGTGGCACTCAGAGGAAGGACAGCAGGTCACTGAGAAGAGACTTGATACCCTATGAGCATATACAGGGGGAGGTAATCCCTCTCAGGAACAGTCATAGGGGAGGGGAATAAGGGGAAAATGGGAGGGAGGGGAGTCTGGGAGGATACAAGGGATGGGATAACCATAGAGATGTAACAAGAATAAATTAATAAAAAAAAAAAAGAGAGAAAAAAAATCCCTGTCTTTGGAGGAAATGTCATTTTCATTTGACAGTAATCAGCACAAAAGTGCTTATTTTGCTTTTTTTTATACTATTGTCTCCATCAAACATGATCTGATTGCATACTTTGTTCAAAATGTCCACAGTAACCTAGAAAACATAAAGCTATCTGAATCTGGGTTTTTCTTCTGTTTTAAAGCTATATACCAGAAGGATTTTAGAGTTCTCTAAATGTTTGTATTTACAGATATATTTTAAAAATTATCATAGGCCAAGTGTGGTGGCACACACGCCCTTAATCCCAGTCCTGGAGAGGCAGAGACAGAAGGATCTCTGTGACTTCGAGGCCAGCCTGGTCTACAAAGGGAGCCCATGACATCCAAGGGCTCTGTTATACAGAGAAACCCTGTCTCAAAACAAACAAACAAAAAAAAACAAAAAAACAAAGAAACAAAATAACAAACAAAAAGATAACACAGGACTTGAGTTCAAAGAGGACACTTGCTGAAGCCAGAACTTGTGTATATAATAAACAGGGTCCTTTGTCAATGCCACGGTAGACTTTTCATGACTAGAACCTCATCTTAGTGTTAGAAACTCATGCTTTCCTTTTACGTTTCCAGTGTTGTAGAGGAGATCTTTATTCTTTAGTATGCATGTAAACCCATATGTGCATGAGGCCATTGACATGATGCATGTATCCGGCAATGGATTTTTAATAGAGTATCCTTCAGTACTAATGAATTCCACACATGTGCTAGGCATTGTTCTAAACACCAGTAAACGCCAGAATCATCACGGAAGCTGAAAAAAAAAAAAAAAAAAAGCAAAACTCCCACTGTCTCAGCAATTATAATATAGTCTACGAAAAGAGAAATAAAAATGGAAACGCAGTTAGAGCCTGGCTACCCAGACAGAGCTTATATATCTAGTAGCTGAGAGACAGACTTTGTCGTAGTCACTGTTCAATTGTTGTGAAGAGACACCATGCCCAAAGCAACTCTTACAAAAGAAAGCATTTAGTTGGGGGCTTGTGTTACAGTTTCAGAGGTTTCGTATATTGTTATCATCATACTGGGGAACATGGTAGCATGCATGGTGCTTCAGCAGCAGCTGAGAGCTTCTTCTGGGGGCGGGGCTTTTGACACCACCAAGGCCACACCACTGACATACTTCCTCCAACAAGGCCATACCTCCTAATTCTTCTAATACTTTTCATCCTTTCAACGAGGTTCACTCCCAGGGGACTAAGTATTCATATACATGAACCTCTGGGAGCCATTCGCATATACCTCATCACAGATGACAAACAAATGATTATGTGAAATAATACCATGTTTCGGTAAGCATCATGTAGCCAAACACCGTCATGTAGCAAAAAACAGTGCGATGAGACCCACTGGAGAAGTCGTAGGAGCTAGTAGGATATAACTAAATGTGACCAGATTCTGACCGGGGCCCTCAATTTATTCATTTACTGAAATTGTACCATTAGATTAAGCCCTTGGGGGATATATTAAACTTCTTCTTACTACCCATGCTAAGTTTTGTCAGTTCAAAACAATTCTGCATGAAGCACATTAAGTTAATTTGCAGAAGAATGTAGTTAAGGAGGAAAGGCAGTGTAATAGCATCTTGCTGAGGGAGACTGAATAACATACAATCTGAACCGGACCCTTGGCGTGTGTTCTTTAATGAAAGAAAACACAGGAGGCAGGCATAACAAATCTATTTTCAGATTCACTGGACATGGATTGCTGTGTTTTCCCAATTGGTAGGAGGCATATATCACTTCTGTTGGATTGGATAAGACAAAGTCAGGGGAATAAAACGGGAAGCATTATTTAGTTGTGAAAATTGGAAGCAAGTTATATCATCATCAGGCAATCTGAAGCCCCTCGAATGTAATTCCTATTATCTTGCCTGCCAGTTCACGAGCAACTGAACCTCATGTGTTATGTTTATTCTATTAATTTATTTGAAAACTGTGTTCATAGGCAAGTTACTCTCCCATCTTTTTCAACTGCCTTTAGGGATTTTTTTGTTGGTTGGTTTGTTTTGGTTTTCGTTTGATTTGGTTTTGTTTTTTTGAGACCAGGTGTCTCTGTTTAGCCTTGACTGTCCTGGATGCACTTTGTAGACCAGGCTAGCCTGGAACTCACAGAGATCCACCTGCCTCTGCCTCCCAAGTGCTGCAATTTAAAGGCATGTGCCACCATTCCTGGCTGCTGTGGTTAGTTTTAACAAACAGTTCAACTTTTTTGAAATTGAAAGCCATATTTAAAAATCTGAAATACAATGCTTTCAAAAAGTTAGAAGAAAATTATCAATATTTTACCAACAATGCCTTGGTAAAGGCAGAAAACAGGAAAAAAAATTCCATTAGTGCAAGCCCTTATGAGACAGAAGTTAAATCATGAGAGCTAGAACCGTTGTTTTACATTGTTATAATTTGATTATCTTGAATAACAGCTGCCGATAAATTTTGATTACTCAAACTCAGATGACTGGACATTTTGGGATGATTGATCTTTAAATTAGAATATGATTACAAATCTAGACTAAGAAAACAGTAAAACACGAACCAAATAGTAAAGAACTAGGACCAGAAAAAAAGACACAGCAGTACATTTTCTACTCTATTTGTGTTAGACTAATCCTCCTTGTTACAAAGTTACGAAACGGGAATGGTGGTACACTCCAGTAATGCAACACTTGAAAATCAGAGGCAGGAGGATTAGGAGTTCAAAATGAGCTTTGGATAAATTTCAAGTTTATGGCTGGCCTGGACTACAGGAGACCATGTCTCAAAACAAATATACACAGTTTCAAAGACTTCCAGTCAAGGAGTCTTACAAACACTCTAATATTAGGTCCAGACTCTCCTGAATTTTCAGACAATGTTAAGCAAAGGGAGGACTTTCAAGTTGCTAAAGTACTAATTTTAATATATTCATTAGGATCATCAAGGTAGATGTTTTAGGATCATATTCTTGCAATGAAGCTAGTAAACAGGAAGGAATAATCAAGTCTAGGATTGTGTGCTCCTTCCAAATCCCTCCCTATAAGGTGATTGTTGCATTATTCATGAATTTAGATAAACTCAGACAGCCTATGATCTTTACTTCAATGTTGCCTGTGTTAATGTTCTAAGACAGTTGCAGTGGGCAAAGTAAAGGAAAACAGAAAAGGGGTGGGGGTGGGGAAGAAAGGTAGCTTATTTTTTCCATAATAAAAGTAAGCCATAAATCTATAATTGAAAAAAATCCACAGTGCTCTGGATCTCAGTTACACTACATGCCATCCATATCTATTCTTTCTTAAATTTTTGATATATTTTGCTATTAAATTTGAGAAGCACTTAGCAAAAACGTTATTCTCATTTCCCCGTCAGTATAATAATGAACATACTATATACTTAATTTAGAATGAAACAAAGGCTAAGCAATATCCTTGTAATTTCCCCAGTTACATTAAATAAATGAACATTGGGGTTGCACCACATTCATATTTTGTCATTTTTTTTAGCACAGAATTAACTAGTTAATCAAATTGCATATAAATAAGGCAATCTTATTAAACCTGATATTTTCCTTCAGTACAGTCTGCAATTTAAACTCACTGTTTAGGTCTATTTTACAATTTTTTTGGATCATGAAATTTTTCCTTTAGATTTTATTCCATGTAGACACAAAAACTGTCACTTAGAAGAAATACAATTTAAACTGTGAGTCCAGCAGATGAACTTATGCACACATAGCAGGATAACATGTCAATTAGCTTATGATTTTAATGGGAGCAAATGATGGATTATGCGGAAAGTCCAACTGTGTGATCGAAATGTTCTTTCCTTAAAGTCAAAGCTGATTTTCATGTACATAGAAACATAAGCCATATATGCACATGTACAGAGCAGCATCACAGGAAGAGTCCGTTTATCTACTTGTTTAATAAATATAGACCAAGTATCTATGGTGTAGGAGGCACATTTACTAATATTATGCTAAGCAAGCCACACTTGCTATCTCCTGGTCTTGAAGAAAGAAATGTTTTCAGAAATATCATTATTCTCTAAATCAAACAAATGTCAACAAAACCTATGAGCAATTAAGAGAGCTATAATTTATGAAGGACACCATGCCCCATCACTCATTTGAGCCTCACAACTGTCGGGGAGACCTGGTGGCACTCAGAGGAAGGATAGCAGGCTACCAAGAAGAGACTTGATACCCTATAAGCATATACAGGGTAGGAGGTCCCCCTCAGTCAGTCATAGGGGAAGGGAGTAAGGGGAAAATGGGAGGGAGGGAGGAATGGGAGATACAAGGGAGGGGATAACCATTGAGATGTAATATGAATAAATTAATAAAATGTAAAAAAAAGTAGTTTCCTCACCATCCATTTCTAAGGTTCAAGAGGTGGACCACTCAGCCCCCGCACACTCACAGCAGGACCTTCTTTCATAGCCTCTGTGAGGTGATGGGTACTAGGTCATACTTGCCAAGTAAATTACACAGTGGATTTTTAAAAAATTTAAAGAGACAAGGGTGGAGAGATGGCTCAAATGCTTAAACAAACAAACAAACAAACAAACAAAAACCTTCCTGCTCTGTCATATAGACTGGGGTTGCAAATCTATCACCCATATTGGGATGCTGTAAAGGGTTTGTAACTCCAACTTCAAGGAATTCAACATCCTCTTCTGGCATCTACAAGCATGCTCCCACATAGATGCACATGTGCATACACTTGTACACAAAAACACATAAATAACAAAGATGAAAATTAAAAAGAATAAGTCTTTAATGAACAAATGATATTCAAATAGTTCAGTTGTCTCCTGCTTCCTGGTTTTCCTCTCCAACTCTCTCCACAAAGCCTAGATACTACATTATAAGTTACCTGCAACAGGTACCTCTCTGGGGGTCATGGTAGTAGTAGGAAACTCCACCTGCCCCTGCATCTTTTTTAAAGGATGGAATGCAATTTTAAGAAACTTCTAATTATTTCCACAAGTCTCAAACTTTTAAAAAAGACCAAATTTAAGCAGAATTTAAAAGTTAGTCCCAATGCATTTAATGTCTTGCACTTTATCATCCAAGTTTGTTATTGGATACCTCCCCCAATATTGCAAACAGACAATGAAAAGAAATTTGGCAAAAAATAAAATGACAGTGGCTATTGCATTAAAACTGTGTACACATTAGCAGATAGATTTCAGCTAGTACGTCTAAACAAAGGATGAAATAAAGTATGCGTAAAGTCAGGTTTCAGTGTGCCATACTTAATTGGGAGGCAGTTTTCAAGGGTCCAGTGACATAAAGGTAACAATGTCATTGTCTTCTGATATCAAAGTCTCATGGATTCCGGTCTCAGCTCTGAAACTGGCCAACACTAACTCACTAACTTGCAAATACCATGACATCTGTAATACTGCACTGCTTCTGGCATTTTCCAACAAGACAGAGTTGGTTTTCTGAAGTAAAATATATTTTAGTTATTTTTTACTTAAATGTTTTTCTAGCCATTATTATAATCCTCAGTTTTCTTTTAAAAATCATAGTAAAATATATTCTTGAACTCCAAAATTGATTGATGGAGATAGTATTTTAATCTTTTATTTTTATTTCCATAGTTACTGAAACACAAACTATTCACTAATAGAATACTATAAGGACATGTCAATTATGAGAGACAGACAGACAAACAGACACACACACACACACATGCATCAGGCAGGAGAGCAATTTCCAAAAACATCATTTGTACTTCATAGAACTTAATTATGAATCTGTGATTTCTTTCACATTTCAGAACCTGGACAGTAATCAATTATAACTTTTAAAATTGCTCAAGAACAATTAGAATAGTAAATACTCTCAGCTCTCTGTATCTGTGGATTTCACATTCACTGATTCAACTAATCTCTGATCAAAACACTACTAAAATAAACTGCATCAGTATTGTACATATCAGGGCTGCTTTCTTTCAATGACTTCCTAAATGCTTACATAGCAAATGTATTACCTTAAATATTGTACGTTATCTAGAGTTGACTTGAAATGCATTTCCATATTCATGCGCCTGGCTTGCATACAAGTATCATGACATTTTGTATAAAGGACTTCAATATATAAAGATTTGGCTAACTTTGGGAGTCAGGGACAGCCTGGAAGAATCTCCATGGCAACAGGACTATAAACATAAATATATGCTTACCAACCCTGCAGATGCTACATTTCTTCCAGGCTTTTGTTTAATTCTTTTTTGTTTGTTTGTTTGTTTTTGTTTTTCTTGAGACAGGGTTTGTGTGTGTGTGTGTGTGTGTGTGTGTGTGTGTGTGTGTGTGTGTGTGT